>OX387427.1:34865225-35465225 GCA_947563755.1 Lochmaea crataegi | reverse complement strand
ATCAGCATTCTCTAGAACTGCATGCGGATGGTACTTGTAATAAGGCGTGTAGGTGTTAACTAATCCAAATTTGTTGGCCAACTTCTGATGGATGATGTTGCAAAGTTGATTGTGTCTGCGTAGGTAATCAATGTTAGCTATGGCTGAACATCCCGACGTAATGTGTTGTATCGTCTCTGTTGTTTGTTGACACCTTCTGCACTTGTCCGACACGATGTTTGGATCTCTTATAATAAATTTCTTGTAATTATTGGTATTAATTACTTGGTCTTGGATCGCCATCATAAATCCTTCTGTTTCCGGAAACAATGTTCCATCAGAGAGCCACTTATTTGATGCTTCCTTGTCGATATATGGTTGATTGAGGTCGTGATGATGTCGACCATGGAGCGCTTTCTGGGCCCACTCTGCCTGTTTGTCAGAGTCTGTAACGATTTCAATTTTATTATCAGGGTTTACAAGATCTAAGGGGGAATAGTTTTTATCTGCTTTCGCGACCAGCTCATGCAATTTAGATGTTTGAGCCTTGCCAATGAAGAATTTTTGGAGTTGGGATATTTGTTTGTAATGTAAATTAACTATGTCCGTTAAAGCTCTCCCTCCCTCTTTTCTAGGTAGTGTGGTCCTAATAACTGATGATGTCGGGTGGTGACATTTGTGTTTGGTCATCATGGTTCGCGTTGTTCTTTGAATATCTTCCAGTTCTGTTTTTGTCCACTTCAGAATTCCAAATGAGTATGTCAGGACCGGTATGGCGTAGGTGTTAATTGCTTTGGCGAGATTTCCTGCGTTCAACTGGGATTTCAATAAAGCAGTTATCCTTTGAGTGAACTGTCCTCGAATTTTGGTTTTTGCTTGCTTCTGGTCAAGTAGCTTAGCTTGCTGAAATCCTAGATATTTGTAGGTTTCACCATTTTGCATGGCATTTATAATGTTCCCATTAGGTAGTAATACATCTCCGTTAACGATTTTACCCTTCTCGATCTTTAAGGTTTTGCACTTGTCTAATCCAAATCCCATTTGTATATCACTTGAAAATTTTTCAGTAATATTAAGTAAATGTTGAATTTGACGCTGGTTTGATGCGTATATTTTGATGTCATCCATGTATAAGAGGTGGGAAACAGTGCAGCTAGTGTTTCTGTTGGCCTTGATTTTAAAGCCGTAATCCGTATCGTTAAGTAGATTGGAGAGTGGATTCATTGCCAAACAAAACCAAAGTGGACTCAGGGAGTCGCCTTGGAAGATCCCCCTACGGATAGAAATTTCATCAGTTTCGAGGTATTGACCATTTATTTGTAAATGAAGGTTCGTTCGCCAGTGCTTCATCGATGACTCAAGAAAAGTAACAAGAGTGGGGTGTACTTTGTAAATTTGCAAAACTTTAACAAGCCAGGAATGTGGAACGCTATCAAATGCTTTCCTATAATCTACGAAAGCCGTGTAGATGTTGCGCTGTTCCTTCTGCGCTTGTTTTAGTATTACCGAATCGATGATGAGTTGCTCTTTGCAGCCTTGGTGATCTCGTCTGCACCCTTTTTGTTCTTCCGACAAGATGTTGTTTTGATCGGCATGTCTGTAAATACGGTTAGTAATGCAAGACGTTAATATTTTATATATAGTTGGAAGGCATGTTATAGGTCTATACTGCGTAGGATCGTGAGTTTGATGCGTTTTGGGAAGCAAGTAGGTCGAACCCAGTGTCAGAAATGGTGGTGTATCTTCTGGATGCTGCAGAATATGTGTAAATGATCTTGCCATTGCTTCATGCAGACTGTCAAACTTCTTATACCAGAAGTTTTGGACATGGTCAACTCCTGGTGTCTTCCAATTACTGGTGCTCTTTATAGCTTCGGTTAACTCGCTTGTTGTCAAGTTAACGAAAGGCATTGGTTCAATGTTAATTTTTTCCACCTCAGTTCTTATCCAGTGAGCGTTGGATTTATGTTCGATAGGGTTCGACCATAAAGAAGACCAGTACTCCGTTAGCTCATCTTTATCTGGGAGACTTTGGTTGTGATTGTTTACAGTACCGCTTAGTTGCCTGTAAAATAACTTCTGATTGTTATTGAATAAGTAGTTCTGTTGTTTCCTTTTCGTGCACTTGACATATCGTGACAAACGTTTTGATTTTGCCTTTAACTTTTGCCTGAGTGAATCGATATATTCACATACATGTTGTTTATGTTGTGGGTGACCTGTATAAGTGTTGATTCTTCGATAGATCTTCCTCACTCTGTTTGTTAAGCGCCTAGATGGTTTCAAGTTGTTTTTAAACTCTGTAAGCTGCCCCAATTCCCTTCTGATGTCATCAATGGTCTTTTCCAGCCGGCGTTGCCACCAAGGCTTGAGCTGTTTGTAGTCTTTACCCCGATTGTTCTTTGGGAATTGGATTTGTTGATTGTGACTTCGAAGCACTGCTACCGCTCCACAATAGATGAGAGTGTGAAGTTGTTCCAGCGCTTCGCAGTCTTTAGCATAGTTCTGCAGTAGTAAGTTCACAGCTGCTAGTATGCTGTTAGTGCTCTTATTGGTTCGCAGCTTTGGTAATTTTGGCCGGTGTATTGGGTTGGTGCCATTAAATTCCGCTAGTGCTTTACAAAGTTCGGTATTATAGTCATTATCGGTGGTTTTGTCGCAATCATTGTTTATTTCCTCAACGCCATTGTGGTCTCCTTGTGCATTCTCCGATTTATGTGTATCCTGATCGGTAATTATGTCATTCTCTCCATCTTGAAGGTCAAGAAGGACTTCACCTCGAATTTGTTGCAACGTCGGACCGGGTAGTAGATTGTTTTTCACAATACTTCGACGTTGGTCAGCAATACGCTGTTCCGTGAGATGGTGAAATTCTGGAAAATGTTCAACGAATGCACGGTGGAGGGCGTATCTGTATGTCGTCATATCAGTTTCCATATTCGTGATTTTAAAGTAGGAGCGCATAATGAATGAGTTTAGCTCGATAGTCCACTTCATGCGCTTCCTGGGCTTTCCGGCTTTTGTGGTCGTAGATGTGCCGACTTGCGTCACTCCAGAAACATCAGAAGCCGGTGGCGGAGGATCGATGTTGTTTTCCCCCTGAGTGTGGTTCGCAGTAGCCCTACTCGGTGTCACGCTGCGCCTACCGCTAACCGAGGAAGAAGGTAAATCATTTTTCGAACAAGCCCTTCTAGCACCAACTTGAACGCGACAAGAGTTTAAGGTGTTGCAATGTCGATTCACCTGACGATTCCTGAGATTTAAGGTCCCGGAATTTACACTCGAATTATTGCTCCCCCCAGAATCCGTGGAGCAGACAGCCGATGTACTAGGTACACAAGCAGTGTGGGATTCTGAGCATTTAGCTCTACCCACCTGGGGTAATCTTGTTTTACAATTCGACATCGTGATTGTCGCATTTTAGACCTACTGCCAGGTGCTGATTCAGCCGCTCCTTACATGGAGAACAGACGCTGTTGGAGTACCGCTCCTTACATGGAGACCGTCGTGTCCTGAAACCACCTGGTTTTGGTTCGCTCCGAGGTATTTAATTTCCTCGATACCTTCTATATCTAAAAGGCATTCCCCTATCCACCACCTGGGGAAGCGCCCGATAGGGGACCAGCACCCCCACGGGAAGGATTATTATTATTATTATTATTATTATTATTATTATTATTATTATTATTATTATTATTATTATTATTATTATTATTATTATTATTATTATTTCCAACTCAAGTGTACTCTTGCTCAGCTCTTGCTGGTAATGTTCACCTATCCCGAGCGTGTGTAAACGCAAATGGGATTAGGCACAGCAGTTACATATTTAGAAATTTACGGACAGTGTGACAAGTATTCAAAATTGCAGCCTTCTGCAGATCGATGTATGTGTTTTTGTGAAGACCTAGTTTGGTGAGGCTGTCTTGTAGAGTTTTGGGGATTAGTCCCGTAGATGAAACGATGACCGGCACCACCTCTACTTTCTCTGCATGCCACATCTGTCCTACCTCAATTGCAAGATCGGTGTATTTTGCAATTTTCTCGTTGAATTTGTCTAACATATTGTTGTTATTGGGTACAGCAACATCCACCAGGAGAACCGAGTTAGCTTTTTTATCCACAACCACAATATCAGGCCGGTTATTCGTCACCCGTCTATCGGTGATAATTGACCTATCGTAGTATAGTCTAAAATCAGCATTCTCTAGAACTGCATGAGGATGGTACTTGTAATAAGGCGTGTAGGTGTTAACTAATCCAAATTTGTTGACCAACTTCTGATGGATGATGTTGCAAAGTTGATTGTGTCTGCGTAGGTAATCAATGTTAGCTATGGCTGAACATCCCGACGTAATGTGTTGTATCGTCTCTGTTGTTTGTTGACACCTTCTGCACTTGTCCGACACGATGTTTGGATCTCTTATAACAAATTTCTTGTAATTGTTGGTATTAATAACTTGGTCTTGGATCGCCATCATAAATCCTTCTGTTTCTGGAAACAATGTTCCATCAGAGAGCCACTTATTTGATGCTTCCTTGTCGATATAAGGTTGATTGAGGTCGTGATGATGTCGACCATGAAGCGCTTTCTGGGCCCACTCCGCCTGTTTGTCAGAGTCTGTAACGATTTCAAGTTTTTTATCAGGGTTTACAAGATCTAAGGGGGAATCGTTTTTATCTGCTTTCGCGACCAGCTCATGCAATTTAGATGTTTGAGCCTTGCCAATGAAGAACTTTTGGAGTTTAGATATTTGATTATAATGTAAATTAACTTTGAGCTTTGAGCCTTGCCAATGAAGAATTTTTGGAGCTGGGATATTTGTTTGTAATGTAAATTAATTATGTCCGTTAGAGCTCTCCCTCCCTCTTTTCTTGGTAGAGTGGTCCTAATAACTGATGATGTCGGGTGGTGACATTTGTGTTTGGTCATCATGGTTCGCGTTGTTCTTTGGATATCTTCCAGTTCTGTTTTTGTCCACTTCAGAATTCCAAATGAGTATGTCAGGACCGGTATGGCGTAGGTGTTAATTGCTTTGGCAAGATTTCCTGCGTTCAACTGGGATTTCAATAAAGCAGTTATCCTTTGAGTGAACTGTCCTCGAATTTTGGTTTTTGCTTGCTTCTGGTCTAGTAGCTTAGCTTGCTGAAATCCTAGATATTTGTAGGTTTCACCATTTTGCATGACATTTATAATGTTCCCATTAGGTAGTAACACATCTCCGTTAACGATTTTACCCTTCTCGATATTCATGGTTTTGCACTTGTCTAATCCAAATCCCATTTGTATATCACTGGAACAGTTTTCACCCACATGGGTGGACCAGAATGTAATCAGTAGTCGTCAGGCGTTTACTGAAGGTTTATGCACTGCTGCTGGTTCTGAAGAAGGTTTTGTAGAAAATGTATTGTTAGTTTTGAAGGCAAAAAAATGGAAGATTACCATGAAGAAATGAACTCAGAAGTATTTGAGAATTGGTTCATTACTTTTTTGACTAAGTTGCCTGATAATGCTGTGATTGTGATAGATAATGCATCATATCATAGTCGAAAAGTTAAGAAGATTCCTTCCTTATCATCAAAAAAAGCTGAAATGCAGGAATGGTTAAGAACTAAAAATATACCATTTGATGTAAATATGAAGATGTGAACTTTTATACCTAATCCGACAACATAAAGATAACCATAATTTGTATGATGTCGATGAAATGGCCTAAGAATCCAATAAAATTGTGTTACGGCTGCCACCATACCATTGTGAGTTAAATCCCATAGAATTGATATGAGCACAAATAAAGAATGAGGTGGCAGCTAAAAACACAACTTTCAAGTTGGCAGACATCAATGGCCTATTATTGAGAGCAATTTAAAATGTTTCTCCTACAAATTGGCAGAAATGTATACAGCATGTCATTAAGGAAGAGCAAAAAATGTGCACACTGGATGGAATAATGACATGATAGAGCCTTTGATAATATCTGCCAACACTGGAAGCTCAGATGGAACGGAATCTTGTGAAACTGAATCTTCTGATACAGATGTATAGACTACAGTGAAATGTATGCGGACGTCTGTCCTGATTGGTTAAAGCATTTATATTATTTAGTGGGTAATTCGAATTAAAAATGACATCTGTTCAGAATGGTTGGTAAGGTAGGCTAGCAATTTGTTTTTCGTTAGGAAAGTTTTATATTTCATCTCATCTATGCAATAGGCAAAATAAAGTTGGCGATCCTAAGATTTTTAATAAATATGATTTTACAAAACAATTATTATTCTAAATTAGCAAAGTTATTTTGAATTATGCTTCTGTAATAACTAGGTAGTAGGTAGGTCTTTCAGTGCCTCTCATTCTGAACAGATGTCATTTTCAATCCGAATTACCCGCCAAATCGTATAAATTGCCTTAACCGATCGGGGCAGACGTCCGCGTGCATTTTACTGTAGTCTCGCATGTATAAGTTCCTTATGTATATTCCAAAGTTATACATAATACAAATTCATATGATAAATGTGATGTATAAAATCTGATTCATTGGTTTAGATGTATCCTACCAAACATAGTAGTAGAAATATATACTACTTGTACAAAAGAACTATCGAGACACAAAGTTTCTGGGAAATATATAATATACCTTTTAATTAAATGTACTTACCTACGTGAATTACCCCAAACTTTATATTCTTCCCAGAAACTTTGTAGTGTCTCGATAGTTATTTTCTACAAGTACCTAGTATATACTTCTACTACTATGTTTGGTTTAAACATTTAAACCAATGAATCAGATTTTATACATCACATTTATCATATGAATTTGAATTGTGTATAACTTTGGAATATACATAAGAACTTATTCTATTATGAAATATTTTTAATATTTGATATTGTAATATAGTTGTTGTGGAGCAAAAGTTGTAGAATATTTTTAATAAATAAAGCGTTAACAATAAATTGACATTTAATTAGCAATAACTTTACTGGAACCATTTTATTCATTGGATGAAAAACCTTATCAAAACTAAGAGCAAAAATCGGATTTCATTTATAACTTTTGGAATTTTTTATGGGCTAATTTAATTATTTGGCTCAATGCTCTAGACATTATTCCGGATCGAATGAGCTAAACCACATAATTTTAATAAAAGTATGTAGAATTAACACCATTTTAAGCTTATAGACTAGACTAAAGTAGAGTTCAGTGAATGAATTTTTTCAACTGGACTTCAAATCATAACCTTTAACAGCATAGTATTAAACGTCATTTTTTAAAAATTGGTTATCATTAATATATCAACATCAGGAATATTATCAGACTTTGCCTTTAGAAAATCCTTTATCACACGTAGCAAATCGGAATCAACTAACAAATCGTTTTTATAGTAGTAAATTTTCATTATTATTGTCAAGTCACGAGTAATGGCCGTAAACGCAGTACTGTTATTAAATAGCTATAACATTATGACGTCACAACTATGGTGATCAATCATGGCGCGTTCATAGTCACGTGTTTTCTTTTCAAATTTTACCAATTTTTAATTGGTTATAATAAATTGAAAAAAGGTTTTTCGCATTAAATATCGATATTATTAATAATAAAGTTTTAAAATACATGAAAAAATTCCATATTTTTTTTTTAAATTCCCAATTCATTGACTGAACTCTACTTATTTGATTTGTATACTTAGATAAATAATAATTAATAACAATGGTGTTATGAAATACTTAGATCGAAATGATCTTCACAACAAATAAATTCGATTTTGTTTTGGGATTATCACGGTGCACTGCTTGAAACCATTTATTTCGACGTTTTTCACCTGGGGAACATTCAAAAAAATTTTCTCATGAGTTGTTTTTGTAGTATTCGTATATAATGGTACAAAACAAGAACGATAACTTTTGAGGTTCGACATTTTCAATATAAATTTGAGTATTTAACAATGACAACAGACTTATTTCTTCTGTTAAAGAATACACCACCACTTGATGTATTCTGTGCTTCTGTATAAACTGCAATGAGTGAAAATTGTCTCTGGTGAAAACTAACATTATGACGTCACACGCGCTCAGGTTTGTTTGGGAGCTGTCGGCGGTAATGAATTCAAAAATTATTAAATTAAATTATTATTAAATTAATTTTTATTTTGATATAACTTTTGAATTATTGCGAAAAAATAAAAATAATTTTGTTATTTTGATATTTTTTTTTCAAAAACCCAATTCGCTGAGTTTCCATAAACTCCGTAATTTTTAATGATTGCTGCAAAATATAGATCAACTAAAATCGTTAAAATCAAGATCATGTAAACACCTGCTGTTTGATACATTTTTTGCAACCTTTTGAGTGGAAAGTTTTTATTTTAAGACCAGTTTCAAAACAATTTCTGCAAATATTTTAAATCATGCGAAGTTTCCTATTCAGATTTATATTAAGTGGAACATTTATATGTAAAACGAGAGTTTCTACATATAACACAAGAAAGACTAAATGTAACAATGACTATTATTAGGATTTGCGAGTTTGTAATTTGAAATTAAGGTGTTTATTTGAATACCTACGTCTTTACGGTTACTTGGAATACTGCAAAAAGTCTTATAGTCATCTAACTGCTGTGCTTCCAGTGATAAAAAGTTATACAAAGCATTAAAAAGTTTCTATTACTTTCATATTTGATTAGTAGAGATTTTCAATCTCATATTATTTTATTTACATCGCTTGGATTACAGGTTTCTTTATCAATAACAATGATTTCTGTTTCCAGAATGTTATGTTAATAAATTCCAAGCATCAGTGTAATTTCTTTGAGACAATTCCATGCAGCGATGACGACAATTCCCTCACCTTTTCGTGACCTAACTAAATTCACCATAAAAATTTGGCAACTCAATTTAAGGAAGCTTAACCCATGGTTAGTGGGTGTGTGATTTACCTCCATTTGAGTTTAAGCTTCCGAGAGGAGTAGTGCTTAGAGATGCAAGAAGTTCTTAAGCTTCAGCGATTAATTCGAAATATGGATGCTCGTAGTTCCCTAGGGTATCTAAATGCAATTTTAAGTGAAATTGTTCCGAGTAATTATCAGTTATTAACTCGATTTGATCTTGACATTCTCCGAATAAGTTTAAAGATGGAATAATATAATTTCATCGTCATTGTAATTAGAAAATATTAGTTTGCAAAGAAGTATAGGAACGAGATAAGTTAGTTTTTAATAAGTAATTCCACAACCTAATTTATGTATGCTTCAGATAACAAGTCGTATGGGTAGATAAAGTTGGACAACTAAAAAAAAAGTTTGTTTCGCGACCACTTGTTGAATTTTTCATGATTGAATTACATCAGTAGATGTGATAAGTATTCCAATATTGGTTTCAAAATGCACTGTAATACAATTATCTACGTCTAGTAAATGTAAGTTTGCTTTTGTAAAACTTTTAGTTTTAGAAATTATTATCTAATGAAATATCTTTTCCAATTTTTGTCCGACTCTAAGACGCGTAGCACAATGGTATTTTGATCTGAGTGATATTGTCTTTGGCTACCTTATTACTTCAGCAAACCACCACATCAACATTCTCCTAATTTTTTCTTTGTGCAGTGTGAATACTGGAGAATTGTACCGGGTGTCTGATTAGGAGAAACTCAGAAACTATTTTTCGTACAGCTTAGAGAAAAAATCTGTAATACAAACTTGCATACGAGAAACGGTGGAAGTTATTTTCGAGTTTCCTATTCCACCGCTAGAGGGCGTAGTTCACAATAATAGCATAAAAACATTTTTCTATAACAAATATACCGTTATAGTACCACAAAATCAAAATATTCGTAATCATTAGATCAGAGTCCAGACGTATTAAATTGCTGGTACCAGAGTGAAAATAGTACAAACAATCGGTTCTGTTGATATTCTCTATCATGTACACAGTACCAGACTTTTTGTAATATACAGTGACGCGCGCCACCTTTGTTTTTCTTTGCAACGTGTTTCTGGGGTAACCACGAACGAAGTTTTTGAAAACTACTTTTCAAAGAACAGTAACAGTAAGAAGCAGCAACTACTTCTCGGGCTATATGCCCCGACAGATATTGAATTACGCTTGTAAGTTGGTTCGTATATCCGCAAGATTGACTAAAATATGACAATTTTTTACAGGTAACTGTAATTAAGTAAATAATTTGAACATCTAGTTTAGCCACAAGTCAGCAGATGACAGGGAAGTATTACATACTGTATACCAATAGTGTAACTAATTGCTGACTCTATGAGTAGGCTAGAAAATATCGATGTACCGTCTATATTAATAAATGTAATTCGATGTCGTCAATAATTAACGACACGATAAGCTAAAGGGTTACCATACATGAAAATGCATGATTTCGGAACAAATTTGTGGACGGATCCACACTATTATGTCGATAACAGAACGTTCTCGGTTTGGTAAAATATTATCAAGTGAGAAATATATCGCAACTAAAATGGGATTCGACCTAACTGTTACGCTTTAAACGCACCGGCTGCAACATTTAGCTGCGCAACGTCGCGCAACATCGCAAGCTCCACATTTTCTTCAGGCGAGAATAGAACTCGCGCGCACCACATAAAACATTGTCTCGCAACATTGCGCCATGTATCGCAGAATAGTAGGACTAGTAGGACTAGTCTGTCGACGGCGAGAGTAAATCTCTCCAAATTTCAAAGACTAGCCTGTATATGCATTACAGGAGCAATGATAACATGCCCAACGACGGCCATGGAAGTGATTCTCAACCTCAATCCACTGCATAAGGTGGTGGAAAGTGTTGCAGAGAACAAATTGCAGACTAAGTAGAGAAGAACGAATCAATAGAAAAAACCACCTCCTCGCTTCTTAGAAATTAGAAAACCTGGGACATACCACAAGATGGTATGATGAAAAAGTATCAATTTACAAAGAAGTTCGATACGGAATTAAGCAACAAGAAGGAATTTGATCCAAATACCATTACCAGACTTGGAAAGAATGCCATACAATGATATCCCTAATATCTTTCAAGCGGAAATGAAAGAATCGATATTGGCTATAAACAAAGTGTGTTGTCAGTATAGCGGGTTATTCATAAACAATCAGTTACAAATGTTTCTATTAATTCATTCCAATTATCGCTACGGAGTTACTGACCGTGCTCCAAAAATGCGTCCGTTCTAACTGACTTCGTACAAACTTCACTCATTATTTGTTATAATCGGATCAAGTTTAAAATAATTCACTGTACGTAGTTAACTGCACAAACAGAAACAAGATGAATACTTCGCTAAAACTTGGGTATATTTATAGTATTGCTTAGATCTACGCGAGTACTTCAAACCAATATTAATAAAGTATTTCATAATTTGCTAAGCTACTTGAGGTACAATAAGTAGATTAGATTAGCATCCACCAATGGATAAACAACCAGGCGTTGCGCTGGTGGCATGAAACTCCGGGGCAAAGGCACGCTAAGCTATTCCTTAAAAGCCCTTCGGTCAGACTGTCACGCGACCTACTATGTCAAAGTCGAGAAACGACGAGGATGATGGTGGGAATGCTGACAGGGCATTGTAGGCTAAGGAAGCATATGCACACAATTGGCCTAGCAGATGACAGCCTATGTAGGTTATGCCAGGAAGAAGACGAAACCGCGGAGCACTTACTCTGTGAGTGCGAAGGCCTAGCAAGGGTGCGGTTTCACCTATTCGGAGAAGAAAAAACGAAGGGCAGAGAGCTACGCAAAGCAGGCGGTATCCAGGCTAATAGGTCTAATAAAAAGAATAAAGCTAGATATCGAGCTCTAAATATGGGGGAGGACCACAATAGATCTGCAAAGGTCGCAGTGGGATAGGACAAAGAGCCACCCCAATTCTAATCTAATCTAAAATAAGTAAATATTCCTCCTATATTCTATGCGCAGGTAAAATATCAAACATCATATATGAGAAACTTCCATTAATGTGAGTAAGTATGTGATGAATATAAAATTATTCAAGGAGAAATGAGTGAATAACCTGAGTAAGAAAACCCTGCTGCTTTAACATATTTGATCAAAAAGTGAAAAACAACTATACGATTTGACTCATTTCTATTCGAGTGAATGACCACTTTAATATAATACTTATTTTCAATCAGCCCTATTCTGTAGCTCGAAATCGAATGTAAATGAGTCAGAACCAAAAGAAGTCGAGCAGTCGCATCGGAATCATGCATGATCGATATTCTGTAACACCGTGAGATTTCTACCGTCGAGATATTGAGTCGAAATGGCTTTCGACATCACCTACAATATCAAAATAGCATTTCACAATTATACAGAATGAAATAATAAAGTGGAAAGATTAATTTGAAAACAAAATGTCGAACTACAAAAATGTTAATTAATTAAATAAATTGTTTCCATTATTTTGTAAGCAATAGTATAACCTTTTTCAAAATTGGAGCATGCTGCATTAGTAATATCACGACAGGCTTGAGTTATTCTTTGTCGTAAATCGTCAAATGAGGTCGGTTGAGTATTATGAACAGACGAGTTAAGTTAACCTCACATAAAAAAATCAGGTAGCGGTGAGTCTGGTGACCTAGAAGACCACTGAATGGGGCCTCTTCTTTCAATCCATTCATTTGAATAATTATTGCCCAATTAGTCCCTAATTTCTACTGCACAATAGGGAGGCGTTCCGTCTTGCTGGAAGTGCAACAAATTTTTATTTAGAGCCATCGCATCGTCGTCCTGTTGATTCTCTAGTTCATGAAAAATTAAGGGCTCATTAGTGTTTAATTACATATCGAGGAACCGTTTGAATTTCCAGGCAAAAACAAGAGACCAATCACAAAGTCTCTTCCAAATATTTGGTTCCTCCAGATATTGAATATGATTTTCTCTGTATATATGTGGACTTTCATCACTCCAATAACGATAATTCTGTTTATTTACATTACCATTGAAAAAGTACACTTATCACTAATACAAATATCTCTTTCAAGTCTAGGTTAATGATTATTTATTTCAGTAATAGTTTGGCCAAATTGAATTATTTGGTCTCGATCGTCATCACTCAACTCATGAAGAATTCAGCTTGAAAACGTTCCGAGTCATTTGATAGTCTTGTAATTGCAGAGACTTGACGAGTTGATAAAGTATTTCAAATTATCCAATGACTTCAATTTGACTTGCTTGATCGACTACTCTTGGAGAATCCTTTTTTATACAGAGCATTTCAATGAAAACTATCCGCCCCTCATAATTCTGAAGGCATTATTTTTATGAAAAAATGTAAAATCTCGTCAAAAATCATATGAAGGGAGATGTCATTTTGCTAATATCTAGACGTTATAACTTTAACCCCCTCCCCCATATGGTCACCACTCCCCATTTTTTGGATGGATCATCCTATACATTATTGCATTGCTGGATTCTCCTCTACAAGAGGATTAAAATGTATAATACATAAGTGAAAAGTCAATAAGTTGGGAGTTATGGATAATTCCAATGTAAACTTACCATTACTGCGGCACTAACTCTACTCAATTAAGTAACCGATGTTTTGCTAGGGAACAAAAACATAGCGACCGGAAAACTGGTGATTGACGTTTTTTTAAATGAAGTGTCGAATAGGTAGCTTAGTTAAATTCGAATATCAACATTAACAAGTACCTATCTACCGTAAAAATGATGTATCTCTGCAAGATAGGATTGAAATTGTAGGATTATACTACGAAAACAATAAATCTGCAAGAGTCACAGCTAGACAGTTTATTGCTGCTCATCTCGGAAGAACTGCCATACATAAGTACGTAATTGAGTTAATGCAAAAAAATTTTTGACGCAGGATCACTTGCCAATAAAAAACACCAACCACAACGAGTAGTTAACAACGAGGCTATAGGAGTTGCCGTTTAAGGACAACTTTCGTTAGAAGAACAACAGCAGTGTTTCCAGAATTTCACATAAACAAATTCCATTCTTACAAAATTAAATTAGTCCAAGAGCTACATGAAGACGATTCGGACCGGCGTCTTCAGTTTTGTGAATTGATGAGTGAACGACTGCACGACACTTCAGCTTTATTGTACAATATCTGCTTTTCCGACGAATGTTCATTTGCATTAAATGGTGGAGTAAACAGACATAAGTGTAGATATTGGGCAGAAAATGACCCACACGTAATGCGGGAGTTTCATAGTCAAACACCACAAAAATTGAACATCTGGTGTGGCATTGTTGGTGACCAAATTGTTGGACCATATTTTATTGAGGGAAACTCAAATGGTGAGTCTCATCTATAATTACTCAGAGAAACTATTGATCCCAAAATAACACGAATACTAGAAAATGATGATATCATGTCAGAAGCTTTGCTAGCGTTACGCTCTCGATGTAAGACGGTTTTTAAGCGAATCATTTTCTGTTCGGTGGTTAGGTAGACGAGATCCAATATTGGAATGGCCACCTAGGTCACCCGATTCAACCCCCTAGACTTTTTATGAGGATATCTGAAAACCAAAATTCATGCCACTCAGCCAGCATCTATAGATGATTCACGTCAGCGAATTATTCAAGAATTTCGACAAATAACCCCAGATATATTCGAAACTCATTTGAGGCTGGATTGTATCATTGTATGAAAACCAATGGAACTCAATTTGAGCACCTCATAAAATAATTTAGTATTGTTTTGTTGTTTCGTTACTATTGGTAAATTGGAATTATCCCAACTGATTGACTTTTCACTTATGTATCATAAATTTCTGTAATCGTCTTGTAGAGGAAAATCCAACAATGCAATAATGTATAGGGTGTTCGATTTAAGAAATTGGGAGTGGTGACCATAGGGGGGACCAAAAATACATCCCTCTCTATATGATTTCTGACGCGTTTCTTCATTTTTCCATAAAAGTGACGCCTTCAGAATTATGTGGGGTGGATGGTTTTCATTGAAATGATCTGTATCCCTTATTTACCCGTTTGTCTAAATTTTACGACTCGATCACGGATATATACGAGACATGTTTCTCAGAATGTCTGTCATTCAACAAGAGAGTCAAATATTAAAACGTTTCTCCACTCGTTCAGGTATGTTGTAACTAATCGTGATCACTGTAGTACAAATGATCAATCCATCACTGAACATGACATTTAGGTAAGTTCCATCTGAACCAATAATTTGACTACAGAAACAAAAAGCAAAAAATAAAAACACAGTTACTGGCTTTCCAATGACGTATCACAAATAGGAGGTTACCATTTAAATTTTTGTAGATGGGATAGGTGGGGCACAGGGGGTTGAAGGGAGTGCATCATCTCTCTTGTCATTTTAAATTCTCATGTTTACCCTAGAAACAGTTTCGACATGGTTTTGACCTTAGAGTATAACTACAAATAGAGTCCGCAAGTCATTCATAAAACTATCCGAAAAGACGGCTAACATTCTATCGCCAGATATATGTTTTCATGAATGACTTTCAAGGAGTGGGGAGAATCTGTCGGACAATGGTCGGACATCGGCTGATGTCCATAGGCGTAGTAGAGAAAGAAATTAAATTAAATAAATGTTCTATTAAAAAATTTTTAGTTTTACTTTATTGAGCGATATAATAAGAAAATTTGAAAATAATTGAATGTTTAATAAGGTTTGTTTTTTTAAGGAAATTATATGGGATAAAAATCTTTGAAATAAAACAATGAATTCGTTTAATAAAAAACTGGTTATAATTTGCTGTAAATAATTTTAATACATTTAATTATATGCATATATGTTCCTAAAAAACAGTAGATAGGTATAGCATATTTCACCGAACAATGATGTTAGGTCAATGCGGCCACCAGCAAATTACATAACATTACGCTCGGTGTCATAATGACGTAACAGCGTCGTTATGTAAAAATAGTATATTGTGCAACGAGTGAGAAAAGTACTTTCCCGACATGTTGCACACTATACTTTTTCTACAACTGCACACATTTAAAGAATACAAGTAAAGTAACTTAATATTTATTTTTATGGTTAGTAAAACAAAAATAACACTAAAGTATCCCATCTCTATACTGTTAAATAATTTTATTTAAAATTATAGTTGATGGTGAAATTTGTACAATTTTGTATGGTCAAACCCGGAAGCACACGAGTGAGAAAAGTACTTTCCTCACATGTTGCACACTATACTTTTTCTACAACTTGCTCTTTTGACAGAGAAAACATTTTTTCTTCGTTTTCTAGGGGTAGCAAAATCATCACTGCTCAAATCTCCTATGTATCCCCTTTTCCTAAAAAAAAAAAAATTAATCAACTTTTCGCATTTTAAACATTCCCTAATCATGTTTATTAGGTCAAAATAGAAAAATACAAATACATTCTTAGAAAAAAAATCATTTTACCTCTTTTGGGGTTTTGTCAACAGTTTCAAGGATCCTCTAAAATTAGATGATGAACCTACGGCATCTTCCGATAATATTTTAGGATTGCTTTTCATAAGTTTCAAAAGCTGCAATTGCGTAGAAAAAGCACTGGAAGTAGGTGGATGAAGTTTCCGTTTTATCGTTTTCAGCTAATCCCGAGACTAATCCTGAAGTGCTTGGCTCAGTAAGCCTAAAAAATAACATAATTTTAAAAGACATAAGATAAAACAGGATTTGGCAAAGATAATGTGAAATATAATAACAAGTAATAGCATATTATAATATGTACAATATGTACATGCATACAATATGTACATACTTTCTGGATGTAACACTGATATACCACTTAGTGAATCGGACTCATTGCTGTCTCCTGAAAAACTAAAATTAACAAAAAACATAATATTATGAACTTTATTTGGGTTACATATACTCAGTTATTTTACTACATTATTCATTAAAAGGTTTATAAATAAACAATCTGGGATATTGAGTGCTGAAACGCAGTAACTAACAAATTGAAAAATTTACAGGAGGCCAAAATAATGGTTTATGTAATAGCAATAGATAAAATGGTCTCCTATCTTAGTTATCTAGAAGAATAGGTTCCTATTTTATTTACTGCTCAATATATTCTATAATAGATATTCCACAATCATTATAAAAACAAAAAAAATTTGTTACGAGATCCTAAACATTCAAATTATGTAACTTACCTAGATATGTCACTTAAAGTTTCCTCCAGATTTATGGGTGGCTGAATTGTTATAGAATTATTAATGGAATTCGCCAAATCCAAGGTTCCTATAGAGCTAAAAAATATTAAAAGAATATCATTTTATTAATAAAATCAGTTATTTAACTTAAATTCTCAAAATATGAACAATTATATTATTGTTTCTTTAATTACCCATACCAGGTATAACAAAATATAATATGTAGGCAGTCATATTGTAATATAATATTAATAATAATAATGAAATTAACAATATTATTAAAAACAATAATATTCTGACCTCAGTTTTTACTATCAGAAATTGATATTATAACAGAAAAAAAATGGATGTCAAGGTAATAGTGTCTCACGATTATAATGCCTTACAAATTTGAAAATTACTTTTCAAAGAGCATATTGTTCACCAAGAACCATCAATACTTCTTGGACTATATGCCCCAACAGGCAATGAATTACAGTTCAAAGTTAATCGGGGATGGAATATCTTCACGATATAACTTTGAACTGGAATTCATTGTCTGTCGTGGCATATAGCCCAGAAGTAGATGTTGGTTCTTGGTGAACTGTCTGCTCTTTGAAAAGTAATTTTCAAATTTGTAAGGCGTTATAATAGTGAGACACTATCACCTTGATATCTATTGATAACACGCTTTACTTAAATATGACAATTGTTACAGGAAGCTGTATTTAAGCAAAGAACAAAAATTATTTAATGCAAATCCTTATCACCCACCTTGCAATAACTGGCCTGGGGTTTGCATTAGCATTCAAATATTTTCGTCCAGTGTTTTTAATGTAATGGAAATCCGTCACCTCAAAATGTTCTGAACAAATTTCAGGACGCTTTGGAAAAGGCTGTTGTTCGCTTATTCCCAATAATTCAAACC
This sequence comes from Lochmaea crataegi, assembly GCA_947563755.1. Lineage (NCBI taxonomy): Eukaryota > Metazoa > Arthropoda > Insecta > Coleoptera > Chrysomelidae > Lochmaea > Lochmaea crataegi. The sequence continues at coordinate 35,447,217 of OX387427.1, read as the reverse complement.
ATTTCTTTTTCTTATTCACATCACTTGGAGAACTAAAAATATATTAGCCTATGTATATATTGCACAAACGTTTAAAAACGATTATGTTTATATCGCAACCAATAAGTTTTCCTAAATAACTTGAATATAATATTATGGTGTGAAAATAAATAATACAGATTAACTATGTGATGTTTTGTATAAAAAGTACCTAATTCAAATTAGCAGATTGTAGTTTTATGTTAAAATTTAAAATTGTTACTGAATAATAAAGTAAATGTAAAATTAAAGTTAAATAGGAAAGCTCTTCCAACGCCACTGGCATAGCACTATTTACTTACAGGTGAAAAGAGAGGTTAGGAAACTTCCGACTGCTTTTCTTGCAAATTTGGCACTTACGAACAATGATTTTCACAAAATAATATTGTTTTTATTATATCTGTACGCACACACACAAAACCACACAAATATCACTTGAAAACACGAAAACAATAATTTCAATAAAATAGGAGCATTGAAACTTCGTAGTAAAATTGATAGTAAAATGGTGTCCGCCCTTTCCTCGGGGTTGCCATATTTCAGACAGACAAAACTATTAACAGGCAGTTGCTTCATTTAAACCTCAAAACTTTCAAACAAAAACATATTTTTATTACATAAACTACTTAGGATAATTATTTTAAACTCATTTTTATTTAATTTCTTAACAGTACATTTTTATTTTGCTCGTTTATATCGTGTTTTAAAATTCGGTTGTCGCATCACAAAGGAAAAGTAAGACATTTGGCAAAGGGTCGACAAGTTACCTTAGAATGTGATGTAATGTTGGGTTCACTTTTAAATGTAAACAAATGTATCTTTTTAATGTATTAATCTGAGGTTTTGACAGACTATGGGGTCAGTTCGATAAGAAGTGGTTAAAAATTAACGGCACGCCGTTATATTCGACTAAGTTTCCGCTGTTAGAAATGTTTTAATCTATACATCAAGATTAGGATTTAAATTTTAACAAGTATGGTGTCGAATTAATAGTTTTCCATTAATATTTTATTTCTTATTACGCATACAGAATAGTAAAATGGAGTTATCAGATTACCTTATTTCTGACTATGAGTTAAAATTTAACATTTGCTTACAGAATTGCTCCTTATGTATTTATTAGAGATAAAAATTGTGATATTATTGTGAGCTCCGTTTTCTACCCGTAAAAAAGGACACTTGATAATAATTTCAAGTATTTTTCCTAAGTAGTACGATAAATAACATCACTAAAATATTTTTGTTACGAAGAATTATGGCTTAAGACAGATAACAAAGAACACTGGGGATTAAACAGTCCTGAATGTTGGTAATAAAATAAATACTCTAATGAAAGTTTAGGTCCGTTAAATTTAAAAGAAATCCTGTTCTGAACCCTATAAATAGACCAACGTTAATACATAAAACGAAATGTTGGACGTATAGAAAAATCAATAACCAAAACATGCTATAATGATGTTAAGATTGTTGTCTAGGGTTAACAGTTAGGCCAAGGTCCGTAACGCGTATATTAGCAAGTTAAGGAGGCGTATCAACAAGAGGGAAACATTGATTAAAACAAGTGTCTGTAAGCCATATCGAACAGAAAAAAAGCAAGCTCTATAAGACTTTATGGGTAATGCAGTATTAAATACTTTATAGCTGCCCTCAGATGTTAAATTGGTACAAGTGACCCCCTGCAAGGAAATTGGAAAACTTGTAAACGTAGATGAGAATAATGATGTTTTCGAACTCTAACCTATTCAATATTCCTATGATAAATAATTCAAAATATATTTAGAATTTTCATCATATTACCACCACCAATTTATCATAAATAAGAATACTTAGATTTACTTGGATGAAAGAGACACAGAAAACATTACCTAATATGTACATAGGAGTAAGACAAAGTATCAGTTTTTCCACAATTCTCTTACAACATAACATTAGATGTAGAAGTTAAATATGAGGAACCGTTGAGTGATAAATGTAAGGTAGAACTAAACGAGACAATTACACAAAATTCATCACAACTCATAGTATATGAAGAAATGATATAAATATCGGCTACAGGAAGTAGAATACTTCAAATATTTAGAAGTAACTCTAGAAAAGTTAGGGAGGCATAAAAATGAATAAACAAATAGAAGCTGGTCAACAACTGATCAGATTCAACAATGGTCATGGTCAGCCGGGCTCAACGGCTGGTAGTCAGCTTTCTATTAATATTTTTCCTGTTTCATTGGATATAATAATTCCATTATTCATCACTACCTCCGAACAATGAAGATACTAGAAGAGTAAACAGACGTATAGTAAAGTATTAAAACCGTTGCACGTAACTTCTGTCATAACTGGATTATGTTGCCAAGCCCTTGAAATAGTATGAGAATCCAGTAAATGTGAAATGAAGTTATTGAATATTCTTCTTTTCATTTGGCGATAGGTTAGTTTTAGTTATTTTTTGCAAACAAACTTCAACTTATTTCAATAACATATGAAACTTTTATTTTTATGTCAACAGCACAGCACTAAACTAGAAATTCTTATTTTAAAAACTATGGAATTATTTCTAGAACTAAAAAGGTATGTATGGAATAGTTAACACTTTTATTTGTATGTATATACCATACACTTAATTAGTTAGAAATTAATAGTAATTATGCCCCAAGGTAGAAAAGTGAGGTATTTGAGACATTAATACACTTTTCTACCTTGGCTCATATAGCATTTTTTTCACTTCTTCACTCCTGGCATTTTATTTTCAATTTATAATGTCGGTCGGATTTTGGACGGTTCACCAGTCACTCCCGTTTCACATAACATGACAGCTGTGCACAACGAAGGCAACCGATAACACATTTATCCAATAATTTTTGTTTTGATTTAATAATAAATATTGTTTTGTAAAAATCGCTATGAAAACTGCATGGATAAGTCAATTGATTTTCATCTTTGAATAGGTAGGTGGATATGACCATTAAATAAAGGAAATAGTAATTATGCGCCAAGGTAGAAAAGTGAGATATTATTGTCGAGATCCATTAATCAATGGATCCGAGACATTAATACACTTTTCTACCGTGGCTCATACAGCATTTTTTTCACTACTTTACTATTAGTTTGTCGACTCCCGTCTCACATGAGATGTCAGCTGTGCACAAGTTAACCTCACATTCTATTAAATGGATTGAGATTTAGTTATAATCAAGTAGGCTCTGTATTTTTCTACCTTGGCTAATAATGAACAACTTTACTACCCCAACAAAAGTCAAAAAAGTTAGGTTTAGAGGCTAGTAGTGGAAAAAATATTTTTTCATTTTGTATTTGCATCAGTTAACCTCACATTCTGTCAAATTGATTGAGATTTAGTTCTAATCAAGTAGGCTCTGTACTTTTCTACCTTGGTTAATAATAGACAACTTTTCTACCTCAACAAAAGTCAATAAAGTTAGGTTTAGAGGCTAGTAGTGAAGAAAAAGTTCCATCAACATTAAATATTAATGATCTAATATAATTTTTAGGTTACAATAGCAATTACCTACATGTTGGCTTCGAGAATGCTGTCACTACAATATGAAAGATTGATGTAAGGTTTGCAGACATCCTATAAATAAAAAAGTTCTGATAACCTGGATCACTTTTTTAAGATAGGCAATTTTGTTTTATATTTTGGTGGAATAAATCTCAAAAATTTTGTAGTTAAGCCGTGATGTGAAGATTTAGTGTGTAGGTCATTTTCAACAAGGAAAATCATCCTGAGATATATGATCATTGATCAAAGCAAAAAAAAATTGTGCAGCAAGCACCACCGCAGCTCAGAAAAGGAGAACAAATCCATTCTATTCTCCGAATGAAGGTATATGCGAGAGATTGACTAAATTGTAGCACTGAAATCAATAGTTATTATAATTATCAGTATTTTTGTGAATTATTTATCACTCCATCGTCTTATAATCAATCCAAATTTATGTTTACTGTTTTGTTTTAGCTCGCCTACATCTACCGCAGCTTAGAATATTGCTGATAAAACGATTGATCTCATTTCTTTTCAAATATACCTATATTATTATTTTTGTAAAAATAAAAGTAACAACATTTATGTGAAAAAAAAGTGAAAAAAAAATGTCAGTATAGCAGGTTGTTTATCTAGTCCAAGTCTGTCTAAGAGATCGAAGATTACTACTCTGTACTCTCCTAAATTTATTTGCAGAATAACTATTTTGTAATTTTTTTTAGTATTTGTATTAGTCCTAAAGACATTATCAGCAGTGATAGGGTTGAGTTACTTTTTGTTTTTTTCCTTATTGATAACAGCCGCGAGGAACACTGATAAGCACTTGCCTCCATTCTCGGTATCAAGACCTAAACGCAAAATTATTATTTAAAAGATCTTTTAAAAGATACATCACAAGCACCTACTTCCCCACTTCTTTAGTAATGAAAGATTTTATTATCTACAATGCCAAGAAACTTTACAATTATTTACCATATGCAGTGCTAGTGACAAAATTCTAGCATTTCAAATACATAAGAGGTTGGCATTATATTTATTATTAACTTTGGGTTGGGTAACAGAGAAATCATATTTAGCTAATAATACAGTTCCAAATTACGCGCATTGATAAATATCTGTTACTTGTATACAGGCAGCTCTTTTAATCCTAGCAGGTGCATTGAGTTGGAGGGAGGAAGCGTATTGATTCTTATTGGTTCCCCATAGATTTCTTCTCTATGCTGTGTATATTTTTCACACGACAAGAAAATTTTATCCAAATCACACAAAAGTTCGAATCAACTACATTTATTTTACTGAGATGGGCGGGATACCAGGCGTTACCAAATAAGTCTACTAATAGTGACTATGCTACTTCGATGAAGTTGGTAGTTGCTGTATTAATGTTAGAAGTGTAGATCTTGTAGGCTTATGGCAATATTCGTACCATAAATGTTTCCATCTTTCTTTTCATTTAATTTTGTTTTAATTTATGCATTCATCAATGGTAATCTTGTTATTCATATGATGCCCCTTCTCAACTGCTTCTTTTGCTAAACTATCCATATGTTAATTATGTCGGAAGTCCGATATGTGCTTTTATCCATAAAAATTTTAAGTTGAATTTTCCTTCGGCTAGTTTATTCATAATCAATTTGATTTTTGGAATAATATCATATCAAAAAGTGGCATTAATATCGGAAGGTTGATTCATGCTCGTGAGTACTGATGAGGAATCTGATATTATTACTGAATTTCTATGTCGATGTCGTTCAATAAATTCGAGAGGTTTAATAATTGCAATTGCTTCAGCGGAGAATATAGAAGTGAGATCATGTAATTTAAATAGCTTTTGCACGTTTATTGACGGAATGTAAAACGCGCGCCCTACTCCACTGGGTTGCTTGGTAGCATCTGTGGGACCTCGACGTTGGTTGGGGGGCCGAGCAGCTGTTCCTCCCAGAGCCTCACGGGATGGGGAGGGATGTGTAAAACTAAGGACAGCTCAGACCGGGAGGTCGATAAACATCCCCCTAAGTCAAGTCGTGAGAAACCGTGACGAGGGCTGAGTGGCACAGGGTGATAGTGCTGTGAACGGTTCCTTTGGGACACCAGGTCGCACCCCACTGTCTTTAGACCTCACCTCCGTATGTGGGGCTCTGCGGGGGTGGACCTTTTATTCCCTAGCTACTCGTGGGATCTATATGGGAGTCAGAAGTAACAATAAAAAGGCCAAAGTGTGCCCAAGGCCAAAAGGCCACGACACACAAAGTCTAAATATATGAATAAGGTTCCTAAAGCCATAGGGCAGGGAACATCTGAAGAAAACCTGAAGGCTGCAAGGCCCGGGAATTCGAAAGATACATCCCAAGCAGAAAGGCAAGGAACAAAACAAGGCAAGTCTGTCAGAGTAAATGCGTTGGAAGACGTAGATCTAATCACAGACGAGGAAATCAGGGCTACAAAGCTATCCGGAGTCTCCAAAGCCAAAGTAAGCAGATTAGTGAAGGAAGGCCAGGATTTCTTTCAGGCTAAAAGAGCCATAATCAAAGCCAACTTCACCAAATTTGCGGAAAGGGCAAAGGAGGTACCGTCAAAGCCTGCGACGGCCGAGACAAAAATAAATAAGACCAAAGGTTCCAAAAGACCAAGGTCAGATAGAAGCACACCACCCGAAAATAAAAACAAAGGGAAAAGGCCAAAAACCGAAAGTGTGACTTTCTTCGAAGCTTCCGACAAGGTAGCTGTGGCAGAAACAAACTTCCCGGAAGCCAAAATGGATACGGACAAGCTTAAGGCAGTCCATAAATCTGTCATGGCTACCTATGAGGCTATCACGGAAGAAGGGCCCTAGGTCCGCTTCCTAAAAAGCACGCATAGACCGGGATTTTTGGAATATACTTGTGCGGGCAGCATAAGCGCAAAATGGTTGGCAAAAATCATCCCGATGCTGAAGCCACGGGAAGAAGCTTCCCTAAAGGCACTAGATGGGAATGATATACCCAAACCACACGCCTGTATGGTCTTCGTACAGGATGAAGACGGGAAGCGCCTAGATTCCAACAGGATCCTTAACAGATTAAGGATAAGTAACCGCGTGCGCAAGACGCACCTTTGGACAGTCTAAGGGAAAATACCCCTTGTCAAAGGAGTGCTATAGACTTGCTCCATGGATTCTGATTCCAAGGAGGAGCTCCTAGAATTAAAATTAGCTTCCTTCTTTGGGATAGGGAAATTAACCTTCCGCCTAAAGGAGGAAAAACCCAAAACTTTGGAGACAAAGCCTGCAGCTACATCCAAAGAACTAGAGGGCAGTGCCCAAACACCCAAAGCTCAACATGAGGAACAACCTTCCGAAAGTGGAGTCAGCATACTCTTAAGGACACCTGTCCAAGAGATAACTGTACCCATGGAGGAGGGAGAGTCCTCAGAGCAAGAGCAGAAGATCTCTCCACTCCGGCGGTGAAGCAGATTATAAGGGTCATGCAGGCCGCTATTCAGCATGCAAAAGCCGCCTTGGCAACGCTGGTTAGGAGATTGGATCAATTAGGCATTGACGTGGCCCACCTGCAGGAACCCTGGCGGATGGGTAAGAAGATTGTTGGCCTATCCACTGAACAAGGTAAAGTATTATATATTAGCAAAGGCCACAAAACCTAGAGCATGTATAATTCACAGTAATAGGGTAGATTTTACACTGATACCGGTGCCCTGCACCGATGATATTGTTACAAGTATTTTAACAATACCCACGGAAGAAGGAGAGAAGAGACTGGTTGTATGCTCCGCCTACTTTCCGGGCGACGAGGCTGAAGGCCCAAAACACATAATAAGCGACGTAGTTGCACACTGTGTGGAAAAAGGATTGCAGCTAATCATAGGATGTGATTCCAATGCACGCCATACCACCTGGGGCAGCACGAACATCAATAAAAGAGGTGAGTCCATTTTAAATTTGATCTTAACTGAAGGGTTAACAGTTTCCAAAATAGGGAATAAGTCTACTTTCGTTACTAGATCTCGTAAAGAAGTATTAGATTTAACACTGTGTACGAGTAAAATTAGTGATAAAATAACAAATTGGTACGTGTCTGACGAACCGTCATGCTCGGACCACAGACACATAAGGTTTTATATTAATGTAACTCCATTGGTAAGCAAGTACCGAAATCCAAGAGATACAGACTGGATAGGATATAAAACGTCCCTCAGTAGAATTCTCGAGGATGGTACTGAACCGATTGACGGCATTGAAGCTATAGACACGGCAGTAGAAAAAGTAAGCGAAGCGATTAAGGCGGCCTATCAAGAAAACTGTCCAGAGAAAACAAAAAAGAATGCAGGTAACACAGTTTGGTGGAACAACGGCCTAAAGAGACTTAGGGCGGAGGTCCGCGATCTTTTTAACAAGGCCAAAAGCAACCAGGACTGGGATACCTACAGGTATAAGCTCACGCAATACAACAAAAAAATTCGTAAAGCCAAAAGGAACTCATGGAGGAAATTTTGCGAGGACCTCTCGGATAATGTTACCACGAATTCATTGGTTAGTGCAATGAATAGACGGGAGTTACGAAACGTAAACCGTCAACGTTAACATTAAGTTTAGTCTACTAAGATTGTATAACAGATCTTATAAATTAACACAAATTGTGAATTAAACCATATTGTTTGTAGCCTTAATGTAATAAACGTCTCAATTATGTAGTTTTTCGCTTTTTAAAAAGTATTTTTAGAAGTTAAGGGACTTTTTCGGGGAACATCCACAACAATATGCCGATGGATAAGGGCGACTCTGGAGTATAGGATAATAAGCTTCTCTCTGGGGCAAGTCACCATCAAGGCAAGGACGGGTGGAGGATGTCCACAAGAAGGAGTGCTATCACCTCTACTATGGGCAACCTAGTAGACGACCTCCTTACAGAACTGCCCACAGCAGATTTTTACTGTCTTGGATACGCAGCCGACATCGCTATTATAGTCAGAGGCAAGTTTGCTGGGGTGATATCGGAAAGAATGCAAGCAGCCTTGAATATAGTTGATAATTGGTGCATACAAGAGAGAGACAGTCAATGCTCAGAAAACACAAATAATTATAAAGCCAATAGTGTTAGGAGGAGAGGTGATTCCATTTGCCAAAGAAACAAAGTACCTAGGAGTACATTTTGATCAAAGGTTTTCATGGAACACTCACCTTCAAAAGACCACACAGAAAGCTACCATTGCCCTTGGCCGATGCAGAAGAATGTGTGGAAAAAACTGGGGACTTACCCCGAAAATGACCCAATAGCTATTAACAAGGGCTGTTAGATCAATTATAGCCTATGAATCAGTAGAGTGGTGGAAAAATACATTGCAAGTGGGAGCTATAAGGCTATTGAGTAGTACACAAAGGCTTGCTTGCCTGTGTATTACGGGAGCCATAAAAACCACTCCCATAAGTGCGATAGAAGTCTTGCTGAATCTGCATTCATTACACATATTTAAACAAGGCGAAGCCAGATTTGTAACGCACAGACTATTGCAAAGTCATCAACCCATGAGCCAAACGCACGGTGCTGATTATCGAAACCTTATCGAGGAGCTAAACGCGGATGTCTTAATGGGGCAACCCATGGACGTAGGGCAACGAGATATAGCTTCAATAATAAGTTTCAAATAACTATACCAGGTAGGGAAGACTGGAAGGAAGGCTGAGGCTGAGGCGACCTGGTATACGGATGGCTCCAAGACAAAAGTAGATATAGGTGCCGGAATTGTAGGGCTAAAACAAAGGATAACTATTCCAATAAGCCTATCTAAGAACGTCACAACTTTTCAAGCGGAAGTGACGGTGATTCACCACTGCGTTGAAGAAATTAAAAGGTAGGAAAGGACATACCGTTCAGTTGCCATCTTCACCGACAGTCAAGCTGCACTGAAGGCACTCGATTCCAAAAAGGTCAATTCTAAGCTAGTATGGGATTGCATAGGTGCCTTAAACGCACTTTGAGACCATTGCAAGGTCATGGTAGCCTGGGTACCAGGGCACGAGGGTCATAAGGGCAACGATGAAATGGCCAGACAAGGCTCATCAATGCCATTCATTGGACCGGAACCCTTCTGCGGCGTCGCATAGTCGACAATAAATATGGCCACAAGGGTGGCACAGAAATCTCTAGAATAGTGGGTAACCTCACTAGGACAGAGACTGGCGAAACAGTTCATTAGAGGACATTCGCCAACTTTTACGGTAGACCTAATGAGCATAGATAGGAAAACTGTCAAAGCCGTAGTGGGTGTGTTGACAGGGCACTGTAAGCTTAACAGGCACGCAGAGCTAATGGGGTTGACAGACGAAGCTACGTGCAGATTCTGTCACCTAGAGGAGGAAACTGCAGAGCACATCCTATGCCAGTGCGATTGCCTGGCGAAGGTGCGGTATCTTGTACTAAGCGATGAGAAGCCGCCGGCAAGAAACTATATGAAAGATTCAGTCTCGGGGCCGATTGGCTACTTAAAAAGAGTCGGGCTGGAGAATGTAATCTAGAATCAGAGGACCACAATAGATCTGAAAAGGTCGCAGTGGAATAGGCCGATTAGCCAACTCATCAAATCTAATCTAATCTAGCATCTGTTTATATATTTCCATATAATTATTATATTTTGCTAAGTACGAGGATCGTACATTCCTACTAATTATTATATATATATCACTCTTTATTAGCAAAAACTTGCTCTTGTGCAAGTATAAGTATAAGTAAAATATACGGTATATATCTATAAAAAGTAAAAGACAAAACGAAACACTAAAAACACTCAAGTACAAATTATTTAAAAACATTTTCGATTATAATTATAATGTAGTCAGTCTTAATTTATAGGGACATTTGCACGTACGTATTCCTTAATTTCTCTTGTGAATGATCCTAATGTCTGATATTTCTTAAGTTTTGTTGGTAAGCTATTAAACAAAACTAGCCCAGAACTAGTCAATACAGTGAGTCAATACTCACGTAGTCAGTATTAATATACAGATTAAGTGCACTATTTCTTGTGTTATATGCATGCATGTCCGATATATACGTCATCTGGTCACAAAGATAACTTGGTAGTTTCTTATTCTTAAGTTTAAAAATGAATATTAACAAATTTAACGTCAGTCGTTGTTTAACAGACATAATTGTTAATGTATCCAACATATATTTAATGGAGGTACGCCTATTACATTTAAGTATTGCCTCATTGCTCTATTCTGCAGCTTTTGCAATCTGGTGAGATTGTTTTTACTAGCAAAATATAGCAGTGTGCTACAATAGTCAAAATGGGGTGATACAATTGATCTAGATATAGTCAGTCTTGCGAATTTAGAAATTTTACTAGCTACTCTATTCAGGAAATATATTTTAGTTGCAATTTTTTTCTCTATATACTTACAATGCTCATGTAGATTTAATTCTGGATCTAACATAACTCCCAAATATTTAAACTTAAATACTCTCTCAACACTTTCATCATTTATTGCAATGTTAAATGACTTATTAAGTTTACTGAGATTGCCTTTTTTCCCCAATAGCATAAATTTAGTTTTCTGAATATTAATTCTCAAACCATTATCACATAACCACTTAAAGATATTAGTTAGGTCCTCATTTAAACATTTCTCTATTTCGTCTCCACTACCAGCAAAGTATAGCATTGTGTCATCTGCAAATAATTTAATTTTACATTTTACAACATGCCTCACTATGTCGTTAATGTAAAGTAAGAAAAGTAATGGCCCCAAAACGGAACCTTGAGGTACTCCTACGTCCACATCTGCCATTTCTGAGAATGAACTCTTAAACTTCACAGATTGTTTTCTATTTTCAAGATATGACGACAACCAATTCAAAACTTTACTCACAAAACCGTACTTACGCAGTTTTAGTAGTAATAGCTCTCTATTAACAGTCTCAAATGCTCTTTTGAAATCTAAAAATACCACACCAACAATCCCCTTCTTAACTAACTCTGTCTTCCAAGAAGACACTAGGAATTGCAACGCAGTTTCGCATGAGTGAGATTTTCTGAAACCTGACTGTTCCTGAACCAATAAATTATTTTGAGATACAAAATTCATTATTTGATCTTTAACCGCAATTTCCAGTATCTTTTCGTAAAGAGGTAATACATTAATAGGACGATATTCTAATGCTAAAATTGTGTTCGCTACTTTTTCAATTGGAATAACCGTTGAAATTTTCCAGTTATCTGGTACTGCTCCACAACTTAGGGACGTATTAATGACAGTTAGGAACCGATCACCAATTATCTCAACCATTAACGAAATAATATACAAATTAATACCATTTTTATCAGCAGTATTTTTTTTTAAAGATTTAGTTATTTGTTTCAACTGACACATATCTAGTGGTTTGAAGTGCTCCAAAAAAATGTCTGGTTGCTGTATAAAATTCAATACGTACTCATAATCGCTAAATGGTTTAATTTGGCTAATTATCTGACTTAAACTTTTTATGAAATAAACATTGAACATAGATGCTATTTCTGATTCAGTTTCCACAAATTCCCCACCAAAATCAATGCCTTTAGCTCCTTTCACTCGTTTTCCCTTTAATAATTTTTGAATTGATTTCCACATGTCCCTACTGTTGCCTTTATTGTCATCAATTATAATTATCTGTTCATAATATTTTTTAGTTTCACGCCTTATCATATTAGTAGTTCTATTTCTGGCTACCTTGTAATTATCCCAATCTTCGTCAGTTTTTGTATTTTTTGCTTTGTGGTACAGCAAGTCCCTTCTCTTTATCTCTGCCATAACATCATCAGTAAACCAAATTTTCAGTTTAAAGTTGTTGAAGTTCTAATAGTTTTAAACGGGGCAAAAATGTTCAGATTTTTGATAACCGTTTCAATAAGCAATTCCGATAATTCATCTACATTTACATTGTTTGGCTCCCAGACAGAATCAAGCATAGCAAACTGAAAGTTGATTGTATCAAAATTTTTAAGATCTCTTTTCAATGAACAGTCAAATATTTGTCTATTATTTGAAGCATTCATATCATCAAGTGAAACCAAAATATTTGAGTGATCTGATACCTTCGGAGTATGCGATACAATACATTGCAGGTCTTGATAGTTTGTAATTACATAATCGATTAGTGATGCCGAATTTTTAGTAGTTCTCGTATATTCCTTAACCATTTGGTGTAAACCTACGAAACTGATCAGCTGTTCCATTTTACTATTATAAGTTGTAGACAAACCTTTTAAATTTATATTGAAGTCGCCCACTATTATTATTTTATAATTAAAACTGATTAATTCCTCAAACTTATCCTGTATAAATTTTAAAAACTCAATGTGAGATGAATTGGGAGAATGATACAATACACAGATTATTACACCTCATTAAATATTGATACTTTCATGCCCAGCATCCATGTATTCATAATTATAACGTCATTTAATACAACTTGATATTTCAGTTCTTGTCTAATGTAGATAGCAACACCACCAGTATATCTACTCGAAGAGTTGCAAAGTGTAAGATTGTAATTATCAATATTAATCTCATGATCTGTAATGTCATCTGTAATGCGAGTTTCTGACATACATACCAATAATGGTCTATGCACAAACACACAATATAACACATATCTAGATTTTTCGTTAGGCTTTGAACATTAGCATAAAAAATGTGAACTGTGTGCTGAGAACAATCAGTATTATCTTTATTAACTTCTGCTACTGCACTGACACTAATGTCTCTTCCTTTGGAAAATTTTCATTTGCAGAAATGAAATTAGATTACTTTCAAATTTTCTTTTAGTTAAACTCTCAATTATATTATTTATCAACCTACTCTTTGAAATTACTGTACCGTTTGCGTCATTTATTTCTATGAAGTTAACACTTGATTGTGTATATCTATTTATCTTCTTTAAAAAATATTTCAAATTGCAATTAAATTTATAAGTTAAGTTATTAATAAGATAATCTCTACAATAAGGAATTGATACTACATGAAGATTTGTTTGCTGGCATAATTTTAAGTTATTTAAAGAAGTTAGAGATACATATTATTATGGCTGTAATTCGGAATTTCGATCTGTATTGATTCTAGTTGTGTGAATAAATCACAGAGTTCGTGTGAATATGGGTTATTTAAAATTTTAATTAAATTGATGGTGAGAAAACAAGATGTTTGCTATTAGATTCAGGCTTAGGAATATAGTATTGGGCGAAAGCAATAACTACCACAACTTATTGAAGAAATAGATCCCCAACTAAAGCAATTATCAAGGAAACTCCCGAAGAAATATGGAGCGGAGAGAAGCCAGATATGGCAAATTCAAGAGTTTCTGGTGGTAAGTCTATGATCCATATTCCTGAAGAAAAACGTCGAAAACTGGATTTCAAATCAGAAGAAGTTATTTTTGAGGCTATTGCAAAAGGAGCAAGGGCTATCAATTTATAAAACCTGAAAATGAGTTGATGGTTAAAGAGAGATATCTTTTTTTAAAATTCCAGTATGGTGGATTCGAAGATGGCTTCGATCATCAAAATGCTACTCAGATTAGTAGTGATCAACAACAATCAATAATTCAAGCGATTGCTGTTGAAGGTGGGGATATCAATGAATCATTAATCGAATCTGAAAGCCAAGGGGTTCAAGAAAATGTTCAAATTAAAAACCAGGAAATAGAAAGTGGAGATGACGTTAGAAGTCAGAGGCAAATAATTAAAAATAAACAAATTTTCAATGGAGATTTTATTTCTTATCAAGCAAGTAAAAACGCAGAAAACTAGAAAAAATCTAGCATGAAGAAATGGATTCGCTTGAAATTAATAAAACTTGGTTACTTCCTTAAATTCCACCCGGTCGTGAGGTGGTTAAATCAAAATGTTTGTTTGAAACAAAGTACAAATCGGTTGGTGAAATTGCGAAGAATAAGGCCCGCTTGGTAGCAAAAGGTTACTCGCAAGAATATGGACTAGATTATACTGGAACTTTCTCGCCTGTTGTACGTCATTCTTCTATAAAATTTCTTCTTGCACTTCCTGCTAAATATGAGCTAGACATCCAACAAATGGACGTAATTACTGTATTTTTACATTCTGAGTTGGAAGAAGAAATTTATATGGAGCTACCTACCTATGAGTACAAATGAAGAAAAACAAACTTGTCGGCAACTTAAATCTAAGCAAGCGAGTAGATCGTTCAAAAATCAAAATTTTATCCCTGTATATATTTTAATAGAAATAAGGACAATATTTGCATCGTCGCCGTTTACGTTAATGATTTATTATTATTTCCAAATACCATTACTTTGACATTTAAATTGAAAAGTAACCTCATGAAAGAATTCAGAATGAAAGACATGGGTAAAGTATATTTATGTTTGGAAATGAAAATTGAGAAAATATGAGATTAATCAATTACACTGGATCAAGAAAAGACATCTCAGATATTCTACATAGGTTCAATATGACTGAATGCAAAGGTCACACCCAGCGATCCGAATCAAATATTTACCTCAGGTATGTCTCCAAAAACTAAAGAAGAGAAGAAAGAAATGGAGAAAATTCCTTATCGTGAAGCTGTTGGTAATTTACTGTGTGCTTCGAGTGGAACTCGTCCAGACATAGCACATGCAGTGAATATTTGCAATAATCCAGTTAAAGCTCATTGGCAAGAAGTGAAGCGAATTATTATAATGTACTTAAAAGCAGCCGAATCTATAAAACTAATGTTTGAGAAAGAAGGAGGAGAATTGAAAGCTTTTTCCGATTCTAACTGGGCCAATAATAATAGAGATGATCGTCGCTCTACCACAGGATTCGTTTTTCTGATGTCCAATGGGGCTATTTCTTGAAGCTCAAATGAATAACCAACAATTGATATTTCCACATTAGCAGCTGAGTGTACTACTGTTCTGTACAATTTTTTAACAAACTGGGATCTGCTCCCCACCAAATAAAATTTCAAGATCAATCCACCTACCGGAATGTGTGGGAAGCGCTACGAAGCCTTCGAGTCCATGTGCTGGGATCCAACGTGAAGAAACTAGCTATGCCTAAGATAGAGAGCAACCAGTTGGATTGGCGAGTCATCAGGAATATGATGGAAGTGATCTTCGAAGATACCGATATCCACATATTAATCTGCAGCTGTACCAACTGTTATCAATGTCCAATGAAGACAGTGCACTATTATTTCCATACGACCGGAAAGTGTAGAAATGGGTCCAGTTGCCGATTTAAACATCCAGTACCGGCTACACAGGAGTTCCAGGAGGAACTTCCTATTGGGGAAGGAGCAATGTTGCGAGGTCACCAACTAAAAGCCGCCCCGGTCACTCGACTATAAATTTTGGCGAAAGCGCTTCCCAGAACATTATAGGATGATCGTTTTGTTAACGCATATGACGAGCGTGGAAAATTCAAGAATTTTCCAGAATTGATAAAGACTATATATACGCGAGTTTTTGAGTGAGCTGAGAGTTAGTAAAAACACAGTTAGTAAAAAATTATAACAGAGTTCACAGAAGTTCTTAGTAATCGGACAGTGAATAAATAGTGTAATATACAAGTGGTGAAAATAAATTAGGACTATTATACCGTGTAAATAAATTACCAGACATTAAGTAAAGTGTGTATATCAATTGAGTTTAATACAGTGTCTGTTTCTATAAATAAATCAATAGTAATTAGCCATAGTGGTGTGTATAATTTTATCCCATCTGTAAAAACTATTTAAATAAATAAGGAAAACATTACAATAATAATAATAATTATTATTATTTTATGTTTCACATCTGCCGGGCGTCCCGTGTCGGCCAACTTTTTTTTGCTTTAAGTTTAAGGATTTTTTTTGTAGCTGGACAAACAAACAAACAAAAATTTTAAAGGCATACTTTGTAACGGTTGAATTTGTCACTACGTCTATTGTATATATTAAGTATTTGTATATAGTAATTACCTGACCGATATTGTCTCTATATTTCTAATATCATTTGATCACTACGAAAGTACTTCAGTAGTTAAATAGTCTCTGTCAGCCCAGAGTTTTAGGGACTACTCTGCCATCATCCTTCCGGTGAAGTGGTGCAGGCTGTAACCATACCTGTCTTCACATCTTGACAACAATTTTATATTTTGTCGCTAGGTAAGGTAAAGAATAAAACTAGCGCCTACTTGGTAAACGTCCGTATAGATATATTCATGTTAGTTGTTTCTTTTTGTTTGTTATATTATAATTCATAATTAAGGGTAGTAAGGGGTTTTCTCTCTTGTGGATTTTACTTTAGTTTTTAGTTACCGTGGGACTACTGATTTTGTTTCCGGCTTTGATTATATCACCTTTGGGGTGTAGCCACAGTAGTCCAAATACTTTGTCCGCTTCAGCTTGATAAACGCTAAAGTTTATTAGGGTTCAGTTATAAATTATTACTGACTCCTTGACTTGAGTTCTAAAACATTTAAAGTAGTAATTAGGTTTCATAAAACTTACTGATCTATAAAGACATACTTTACTTTTGAGTTAAAGGTATATTTTCTTCATTTATCTACCATATTTTGGCTTAAGCAAATACATTCTAGCTAGAAATCTTCTGTGTAGGTTGGCAATCGAATATATTCTGAACATCTATTTATAATATATTAGCTGTTATCGCCATGTGTTTTGTATGTTAAATCCGAGTGTTTGATCTTGCTTTGTTTACGTTGGTTTGGTATTGTGGTACTATGTTTACTCAAATTTATTTGAATAAGTTTTAATACATCATTTATCTCCAATGTTTACAAGTGTTTATTTGTTGGATGACAATTACAATTGGCGTTGACAGCCGTGTCTTGGAGAAAAGCGTTCGTTCGTCATGCCGCTGAGTGTAGTCGTACTTGATGTTAGGCGTTGCTCTGTGACTTTACGAGTCCACAGACAACTAAGTTTGTCGCGCTGATGTTGTCGGTATAGGTAGAGCGTTTGCTCTGTGACTTTACGAGTCCACAGACAACTAAGTTTGTCGCGCTGATGTTGTCAGCATAGATAGAGCAATGCTCTGTGACTTTAAGAGTCCACAGACAACTTAGTTTGTCGCGCCGATGTCAGCATAGATAGAGCAATGATCTGTGACCTTAAGAGTCCACAGACAACTTAGTTTGTCGCGCCGAGGTTGGCGGCAGAGATAGAGCGTTTGCTCTGTGACTCTACGAGTCCATGGACAAATGTCGATCCGCTTTACGGAATTGTTAGAGCGTTTATTCGATGCTACTCAGGAGTGTAGGCTGTTTTACTCGCGAATGCATATTGACTTACATGGAGGGAAGTGTAGCACTTTATGACTTGATCTGTGCGGAACACGCTCGGTGTAGTGAGCAGTGTAGTTCGGATGTATGTTTCGGGTAGGTTTCTTTATGGTAGTATTCTGTATTGACGTTGAGGAAGTGTCAGTCACCCTTCTTTCCGGTGTGGGCTCCTACTTGATAGTTGGTTTCGAAAAGTGCATGGAGCTTGAATCTGAATTTTATGATTGGCTGCTTAGTCATCTCCTGCTGGGATTTATAGGTTCTCGTTCTGAATGAGTTGTGGAATATACGGCTAGTATTTTGGTTCTACGGGAGTTCGTATTGTTGAAGAATTCCGTCCTGTTCTGGAAGCCGTTTTCACAAACCCTTATAGGGGATATATTGCACTAAAACTATTGTAAGTATTTTCTCTACTTACTGATTTCGCATCACTTTGTATTACCACTATTTAAAGGAAATCGCCAACGTGAAGTTTTGAAATTGAAGGCGTGCCACATGCTGTTGTTGGTTCGTTATTTGTTGGTAGCCGCCCAATAAGAGGAAAATTTTGAGTATTGGACCCTTTTTGGAAAAGGTATGTCTCATAGATTTGTAGTTTTTGTACATAAAACAGTTGGTGGTAAAATACCACCTGTTGATTGTAAATTTTTGATTAAGACAGTCTATTCTGTTACCCTGGGTATATTTTGTTTTCTTTGCCCGTTTTAGTCTAACGAATACTATAATTCGTGGGTGGTTCTTCAAACTTACCCTGGTTACGACCAAAAACAGTTTATTTTAGATGCTTATCGCATTCTTATTATTTGATTTAAATTCAGTGTAGTATACTGTTACTGACACTGTTGATTGTAAGTAGACCTTATGACTACTTTGTGGGTTTGATTAAGTTAATTTGGGGTTGATTTTGACTTGTACGTTACTTCTGGCATAGGCCGAGACAAGCTTAACTTGTCGAGGTGTTTGATTGGTTCCTGTATAGGCTCAGTTTTTAGCTGATACCTGTTTTAATTTTTAAGGGTTCACCGGTGGGGCCAGGGTATACTTACCATCCTCAAGATACACACTTCACCTGTGGGGCCAGATTATACACACTTCACCTGTGGGGCCAGATTATACACACTTCACCTGTGGGGCCAGATACACACTTCGGGTTATTTGGAGTTTACCTGGTAGATCGATGGTGATGTCTTCTGCAGTTTGCTGCTACTTGTCAACAACTTCTTGAAGAAGACCACATTGAGGGTAACCTGGTATCGGGGGTCTTTCTGGTTTATTTACTTATTTTTACTTTAGGCTTTACGCCAATATGTATATGCATTAGCTAGGTAGTTTCTACTGATTTATTTTATTATGCAATTGTAATGGTGGAAATTAATAGTTTGCGGTAAATTTTCATAATTTTATCCACTTGCGCATGCGTCTCTGCCTTGGTACCAACGCCTTGACTACGGTGTCGCCTTATATGGAATTGTTTTTTTTTCATAAACTTTACACTACTTTTCAGGTAACATATAATTGAAAGTTTTTTTGAATCTGTATTGGTACACTCGAACAGCCATATTAATTTCCCACTACGTAAGGTCAATTAACTGGAATTTAATTGTTAATCATTTGGTTTTTTGTTATGTGTGACAGAGGTTCTCACTACTTTCGTTAAGTGGGGGGGCATTGGCTAATAATTGTAAAATATCCCTTAAGGATATCAGGTATTTTTTTGGTTATTATAAGGAACATAAGCTGAGGTTTGCCTTTTCTTTTCATCCCTTGTTTTACTGGGTTATCGGGGGAATTTAGTTGCGCTAGGCCAAAGTGGAAAACTCAGTTGGCGCCCACACAAGTTGTCTACTATTTTGTCCGGAAGATCAATAAGAGGGATCCACCCCTACCTCCGTTCTGAGCGACGTCGAAGGCCTAAGGTTGTCACCGGAGCAACCGAAACTTATGTAACCAAGTAGACAAATTTATTCACAATCTTGTACTTTTTTTTATTGATTAAATTTTATGACTTTATTCTTATTCGGGCTTGAGCTCAATTTTAAGGTTACATTTTTGGCGCCCAACGTGGGGCACTTTTTTATTTAGTGGGGGCATGTTTTTCTTCATAAGCTAGACTTGCTATAGTTTTTTTGGTAGTTATATGGCTGTTCTTCGTGAAACCAAGTATATTGAGTATATGGTTACCATTTTGATAAATTGATTATTGCATAGTAGTCGTGGTGTATTAAGTGTACTATATAAGGCATGTTTTTTTATTCACCGGTAGATCCACCAATTCACCAACTGCGTTTTTATATTCATTGGTGGATTTCAGATTGAAGAAATGACGCGTTCATTTATTAGTGTTGCATCAACCAAAATTGCAAACCATTCCACCGCTGTAACGAGGTGGTGGATAAATTTGGTGGTTTACAAAATGACAGCTCAACCTCAAAAAAGTAAAAATTTGAAGCGGATATAGCAAATTATTAAAGAAATGGACGAATAAATAGAAATCAATTTAGAATGTGATAATAAAGTATTGACTGCACTCAGCGTCAGAAATTGAAGAAATTTCAAGTGGTATCGATTGTCATTTGTCAGATAATGATGAATGCTGTAAACAACAGCTGCGTTTTTTTATGTGCCACTGGTGACTCTAACATGTCGGTGCAGCGGAGACTGACGTCAGTCAACCAATGGTAAATCAATGATGTAAAAAAAAACGTGCCTTTATTATATTATTTTACCTAACACTGTTGTATTGCTCGTCATAGCTTGTAAATATCGTTTTTATAACTGAGGGTGATTATATTGTATTTTTTCTCGTATCCTTGACTCGTTGTTGATATTGACACCAAGATGGCTCGAAAAATGTTTATTAATAGGTTGGAGAAAGAGGAGCTTGAGTGGGAGCTTAAGTTTAGGGGTCTTAAGATCGGGACTGCGGAGGAGATGCGTACTCAGCTTTCTATGGCTCTTCGAATGGAGAAATCTGGTGACAGTTTCCGGTATCCCAAATACTCATTTCCATTTGAGGAAGATGAGGCTGCTCTTATTAGGAAATGTACAGAGATCGAAACTTTGTTGGCTAGTTACAGTGGCAGTTCCAATATCAGTGAAACACAGAAGTTGCAGACGAAGGTATCTCACGCGTTGAATAGGTTTGATCAATTGGACGCTGCAGGGGATGCTGAGAAGGAAACAAAGAGGTCGGAGTTGCTAACTAAGTTGATAGGTCTCTATGATAGATTTAACGCCATATCCACTCGTGTTACTGCTGAAGTTGTTGTGCCAGCAGCTTTAGATGTCATTACTGGCAATCTGACAGGTCAATTTTTGGCAGGTGTGCAGAATGTCGCTAGTTCGTCTCCCGTTGCAAATAACCCACCGATTAATACCACACACGGTAACGTATCAAACAGCTTCCTTTCAAAGATGATTCCACCACATAAATGGGGTTTGGAGAAGTTTTCTGGTTCGTCTAGATCTTTGTCCATTACAGCTTTTCTTGAACGAGTAGAAGAACTTAAAATGGCTCGTCATGTTCCAGACGATGTGTTGTTGGGCTCTGGTGTAGATCTTTTTTCGGACAAGGCATACCAATTCTATAAGGATGTCAGACTGCGAGTGCATTCTTGGAACGAGTTGAAGGATGAATTTAGAAGAGAGTATTTGACCGCTCATCATACGGATGATTTGTTCGACGAGCTTAGGAAGAGGACTCAGCACTCGTCAGAATCAATAGGAGTTTATCTTGCGATCATGTCAAGTTATTTTAGTAGGTTAGGTTGTTTTGTTCCTGAGGGGGCCAAGATGGCGATTATTATAAAGAATTTGCACCCATTTTATCAAGACCGTTTAAGAGATCCACTACCTACTACTATTGAGGAGTTGAGGCATGTATGTCGTCGTATGGAGGATAGGCGCGATGCTATTAATAGTTATGTCGAGCCCAGTGTTCGTAGGGGTAATGTCTTAGAGAAGGACCTGGCTTTTGTCGAG
The DNA here is from genome assembly GCA_947563755.1 of Lochmaea crataegi. Lineage (NCBI taxonomy): Eukaryota > Metazoa > Arthropoda > Insecta > Coleoptera > Chrysomelidae > Lochmaea > Lochmaea crataegi. Next base: position 35,425,442 of record OX387427.1, on the reverse strand, counting down.
GTTGATTCATCTCAGCCCGTAGATCGCTTGGATGTAGAGAATTTGTCGGGCGATAAAAAGTCTTCAGTTGTTTGCTTTCGTTGTAAGAAGCCTGGCCATCGAGCCATTGGATGTGTTCTTCCCAAGCAATTGAAATGTTTCAAATGTCAGCGAGAAGGTTATACTGTGAGGACCTGTCCCAAGTGTAGCCAGGGAAACGAGAACAGGCGCTCTTAACTGGTCGAAGAGGTAGCGCTGTAAGACGTTCGACCGAAGTTCAACCTATTCTTGATTTTATTTTAGATCATGCTGTGAACGATGAGAGGCCGTATCTTAAGGTGAATGTTTTGGGGTCTGAGGTATTAGGACTTTTGGATTCGGGAGCTACGAGAACGATTTTGGGTAGTACTGGTTGGAAACTGTTGCAGACTTTAGGCTTAGAAGTGGACACCACTAAGAGAACTAGTTGCAGAGTTGCGAATGGACAGATGTGTGAGTCTATTGGTGAGTGTTTAGTTCCATTTTCTCTCCGGGATCAATTGAAGATCATCTCTGTCTTGGTGGTATTGGACGTCCCTCATACGCTCATCTTGGGAGCAGACTTTTGGAAAATAATGGGAGTTGTCCCAGATTTGAGACACAATGAATGGCATTTTTCAGAGTCACCTGTTGGGATTGCAACTGTAGATCATCTTCGTAGTAGATTTTTGCTAAGCGACTTACAGAAGTCTCGTTTGGATGCAGTGATTGAGCATAATAAGGTTATATTGGGAACTAGTCTTGGTTGTACGAATGTTGCGGAACATACTATAGTTTGTCATTCCCCGCCCATTAAACAACGATATTATCCAGTTTCCCCAGTGATGCAGGGGCATATTGATAAGGAGTTAGAGGAAATGCTTCGTCTTGGTGTAGTTGAGAGGTCGAACAGTCCGTGGAGTTCTCCCATTTTATTAGTTAAAAAGAAGGACGGTACTTTCCGCTTCTGCGTGGATTATCGCAAATTAAACGCTGTCACTGAACGGGATAGTTATCCTCTCCCCTACATTTCTAACACTTTGGACAAGCTCCGGAATGCTCATTATATTTCTACCCTGGATATTAAGTCTGCTTATTGGCAGGTGAGGGTGGCGGAGTCTTCAAGGCCTTATACCGCTTTTACTGTTCCGGGACGTGGTCTATTTCAACTTAAACGGATGCCTTTTGGTCTCCATAATGCTCCAGCTACTTGGCAACGACTTATCGATCAAGTTCTTGGACCCGACTTGGAACCCAACGTTTTTACCTATCTCGATGATGTGGTTATTGTTACTCAAACCTTTGAAGAACACCTTGCCGTTTTGGAGGAAGTTTTTAGGCGGATTGGTAAAGCCAGTTTGACCGTCAGCTGGGATAAGTGTTTTTTCTGTCGACCTCAGTTGAAGTACTTGGGTTATGTTGTAGATAGTACTGGACTTCATGTGGATCCTGATAAGGTCAAGGCTATGTTGATGTTACCGCCTCCGAAATGTGTGAAGGATGTGCGTTGTGTAATTGGCACTTTCTCGTGGTATCGCAGGTTTATTCCTGATTTCTCTACTTTGATTTCTCCGATCACAGCTTTGTTGCGTAAGGGTAGGAAGTTCGTCTGGACACCAGGGTGTGAAGCCTCTTTTAGTAAGATTAACCTTCCGGAACACGCACCCTTTTTTCGTACACGGGCACACGCACTGTATCTGTCAGATCATTATGGACAGTAATTATTATAAACACAAAATAAGAAACAGAAATAGGCTACAATGTATTTTTACATAAATGTCAGTATAAAACAACACTTCTTCCTTATTCTAGAAGGTTTTAATATTAAAAAATAGGTATATTCTAAAGTTGTCAAAGTAATAGGAGCTTCTCTAAAGTTTATATGAAAATCAAAATTAAAAACAGTAACATTAAACCTAGTCTTTATAAAACTGTACATTGTTTCTTATTGAGAACAGTTTTTGCACACAATGAGAGAGTGTTCCAAACACAAATAACTCCTACATTTATAGCAAGAATACCGTGACAACCTACGTTTACTGCATTCTGTAGAGCTCCCCCTTTTATTTTCTCTTCCCACTGCATGATCAGGTTCAGGATCTTCAATTTTCAATATTTCTTTTATTCGTTCCCGTCTTTGTTTTGGTACATTAACGTTCTTGGCTCTTAGTTGTAGATGCTCTTCTAGAAGTTGAAATGAGAGTTTTTCTAAAAATAATCTTCGCCGCATGTACTGCTCCTCCTCACAGTTTCCTTCAAATATTATTTGACTATTAATGCCAGCTACATTCATCATGCTGTAAAAAATGACCATTGGCCACCTTTTGGTATTCCGGGCACAGTTGTAAGATGCACACATCTTATCAACGACATCTACCCCTCCCTTAGTTTCATTATAAAACGTTACAAGTTCAGGTTTCTTTTTTTCCCCTGTTTCCGAATCAATTTTATCATCGTGATGCATACTAGATAGCAAAAGGACTGTTTTGCGTTCTTTTGGAATGTAGGATACTAATGTGGTGTCTTTTGTAAAACAAAACATGGAGCTGTATTTTGGTCTAATTTTACCATCTACAAAGATTGGTGGAATTCCTATCCTATTTTTTTTTAGTGTTCCGACTACAGTAATTTTATGGTTGTGTAACATATCAGAAACAAGCTGCACGCTTGTAAACCAATTATCTATGGTAATGTTTCTTGCAGAGCCATGGATAGATATAGAAAGACGTTTTACTATATCACTAGAAGAATTAGAAACACGATATGGTCCTTCGGGCTGCTGTCCAACATAAACTTCTAATGTTTTCGTATAAAACATTTTGGCGTCAACCAATGCAAATATTTTGATTCCATATTTGTTAGGTTTTGATGGAATATATTGTTTAAAATTGCAGCGACCTCTAAAGGCCTCCAATTTTTCATCAATAGTCATATATGCCGAAGTACAATAGGACCTGATGCAATTGTCGTTGAATATGTCAAATATTTCCCTAATGGGAGCTAATTTATCAATAAGTAGTCTCTCTGTTCTTGTATTTTTGTTATCAAATCTCAGACAATTTAGTAAAAAATGAAAACGGTTTATACCCATCGTAAGTCTGAATATTTCAATGCCAGTACCGTTGCGACTCCATAATTGTCTAGTATTCAATCTGCCACTTTTATTTACTGCTGCGAGGTATAGTAGCCCCATAAGAGCCAATATTTCAGATGTATTGGTCTTTCTTGAATCTCTGTCTCTGGAGTAATTTTCAGACTTTGTTTCGATAATTGTATTAGTATATTCCACAATTTTTTCAATAATGTTATTGCTAAATATACAACTCCAGCAATCCAACGGATTAGTTTTACCCTTTGAAACGGCAGTAGTACTAGGTGCATGAAATATAATGTTACATGATCTCGTTCTCACATTTTGATTCGAAGGGTGCTTGAACCATCTTATAGCATCATTTGGTTTAGTTTTTGAGGGCTTTCCCAGATAATAAGGTTTATTTGAATCTTCTTCAGTCAAATCCTCTCTATCGCTAAGATCTTGCTCGGATTCGGAATCTTCTTTCCTAGTTTCAAAAACATCCAACTCTTCGTTTATAAATTCTTCATCCGTATCATCAAGCCCTTCTTCATCAAATGTTTCGTCCATAAGACGTTCGAGACGAGCCTGATCTGCTTCATAAGTACCCATTACAACTATAAAGAAAGTGAATTGTAAATCACACAAAATATTTGAAATTATTCAAAAATTAAACTTACAGACTGTTTACACCTTGCGTCAATCAGAATAATTTTACATACACCAGCACACGCACTGTATCTCTCAGATCCCTTTGTCACCTAGTTTTTACCAACAACGAGTTAGAACTAACAAATTCAACATCTAAGCACAACGCATTGTTCACTACAGCTACCGAGAATGAGCGATCGTAACCGAAGTTCAATTCCGAGATATCACGATAAACATGAATGATTGATCTCTCAGATCAGGTGCGTGTTCCGGAAGGTTAAGGAATGTTTGGTAAAGGCTTCTGTGTTAAGCTGTCCGGATTACAATCTTCCGTTTGAAGTTCATTGTGATGCTAGTGGGTATGGACTTGGGGCTGTTCTTGTCCAACCTCATCCTGAAGGAGACCGCGTTGTTTGTTATTTGAGTCGGTCATTGAGTAAGCAGGAGAGAGTCTATTCCACTACGGAACGGGAATGTCTGGCTGTGTTATGGGCAGTGGAGAAATTACGACCGTACCTAGAAGGAGTTCCTTTTTCGGTTATCACAGATCACTATTCTCTGGTGTGGTTGCAGAATCTGAAGGACCCTGCAGGTCGTCTAGCGAGGTGGAGCGTAAGATTACAGCAATACGACTTTAAGATCATACACCGTAAGGGCAAAGAGCACGTCGTACCTGACACGTTGTCTAGGGCTATACCGGAGGTTCAGATCAGTGAGGTTTCAGTCGTTAAGGATCGTTGGTATGTCGGAATGATTCAGAAAGTATCGAAGTATCCGATCAAGTATTCACAGTGGCGAGTTCTCGAGGGTAAGTTGTATAAGCACGTTCGCACAAATTCTGGATCCTTAGGCGATGCTGCCGATGATTGGAAGGAGGTTGTTCCGAAGGCTGATAGATGGAGAGTGATGCAACAACTGCACGATCCGCCTTTAGCAGGACACATGGGTGTACTAAAAACCTTCAAACGTATCAGTGCTAGGTTTTATTGGCCTAAGCTTAGGTCGGATGTAGCTTCTTTTGTTAGGAATTGTGTGGTGTGCGCGGCGCACAAGGTTGATCAAAGTGGACCGAAGGGGCAGATGACACCTCAGCCCAGAGCTACTCGACCATGGGAGATTATTTCTACTGACTTGATAGGACCATTACCTCGTTCTATGGCTGGACATAAGTTCATTTTGGTTGTGGTTGATTTGTTCACTAAATTTACTCTTACTTTTCCTTTGAGGTCTTCTACCACACAATTAGTAGGGAAAAGAATCGAGGAGGGCGTATTCTTGTTGTTTGGCGTGCCACGTTTGTTGATTTGCGACAATGGTCCTCAATTTACTTCGAGAGTGTTCTCGGCTTTGATGATGGAGTATGGAGTGTCTGTACGTTTCAACGCCCATTATCATCCTCAGGCGAATCCCACGGAAAGGTATAATAGAACTTTGAAGACTATGTTAGCCATGTATGTTTCGGATAATAATCGGAAATGGGACGTTGATCTGGCTAAAGTTACTTGTGCGTTACGAACAGCTTTTAATGAGTCCACTAAACAGACTCCCTATTATCTCAATTTTGGTAGGAATATGGTTCTGAAAGGTGATGAATTTGCTTTAAAGGATAGGCTTAGGGATTGTTCTTCGGATAGGAGTTCTGCTGTTGACGAGGCAGGGAAGAGTAAAGCTTTTGACGCGTTGTTTAAGGAAGTTAGGGCTCGCTTGGACAAGGCTTCGCAGAAAAATGAGAGAACGTATAATCTCCGGCGGCGACGAGAGGAGTTGCTTCCTCACCAACTTGTTTGGCGTAAGAATTTTGTTTTGTCTGACGCGGCGCAGTTTTATACCAAGAAATTGGCACCCCGTTGGGTAGGTCCTTACTTAGTTAAAAAAAGAGTTTCACCATGGACATATGTACTGATGGATGACAAGGGTAACGACCGTGGTACCTGGAATATCAAGGACTTGAAGCCAGCTAGCGCTGGTGAGAATTCACCTGAGTGAATTCTCTTGAAGTAAGGGGGGAATCTGTAACGGTTGAATTTGTCACTACGTCTATTGTATATATTAAGTATTTGTATATAGTAATTACCTGACCGATATTGTCTCTATATTTCTAATATCATTTGATCACTACGAAAGTACTTCAGTAGTTAAATAGTTTCTGTCAGCCCAGAGTTTTAGGGACTACTCTGCCATCATCCTTCCGGTGAAGTGGTGCAGGCTGTAACCATACCTGTCTTCACATCTTGACAACAATTTTATATTTTGTCGCTAGGTAAGGTAAAGAATAAAACTAGCGCCTACTTGGTAAACGTCCGTATAGATATATTCATGTTAGTTGTTTCTTTTTGTTTGTTATATTATAATTCATAATTAAGGGTAGTAAGGGGTTTTCTCTCTTGTGGATTTTACTTTAGTTTTTAGTTACCGTGGGACTACTGATTTTGTTTCCGGCTTTGATTATATCACCTTTGGGGTGTAGCCACAGTAGTCCAAATACTTTGTCCGCTTCAGCTTGATAAACGCTAAAGTTTATTAGGGTTCAGTTATAAATTATTACTGACTCCTTGACTTGAGTTCTAAAACATTTAAAGTAGTAATTAGGTTTCATAAAACTTACTGATCTATAAAGACATACTTTACTTTTGAGTTAAAGGTATATTTTCTTCATTTATCTACCATATTTTTACCCGTCTGGGGGCGGGCTCAGAAGAATACCCCCAGGGGATAGCCCACCTGTCGTAAAAGGCGACTAATAGGTTAGATTCCCAGGAATCTAGAGGAGTAAACCTCGATAAAAAACCAGCGACATAGGGAAGGCAGCTATGTTGTGGTGTAGTGTAGGCAACGGAAGCCACTGCGTCCGGAGGCAACCGTGAGAAAAAGCCTAGAGGAGTAAACCTCGATAAAACAATCCGTAATCTACGTTGTTAGCTACCGTGGCAATGGATGAATGGCTGCGCGAAAGTCAGTCAGAAACGGTGCCTCCGGGATACCTGGTGACCTCCCGGAGTAACCAGCCTTACCACCGCAAGCGGGGCTCTGTGGTGGTGGACATTCAATTCCCTAGCTACTCGTGGGATGGAATATGGACAAAGAAGAAAGAAAAACAGGAGAACAGGAGGTTATGGATGAAGGAAGGCAAGGAAATGGAATTTTTGGTAAGTCGACGAAGGTAAAACGAACGCCTGATAAGGCGGGGGAGACGAGAGGGAGGAGTGATACTGGAGTAAAGAGAAAGGAGGTATCGCCTCTGGAGGACAAGGAACAGAAGAGGAAACTGAAGGAGAAAGGAAAGAAGGAAATGGAGGATTGGGAGGAAGAAGAGAAGGAGAGTGTAGAGAGATTGAAGGATATGGTAAGGCGACTGGAGGAGAAGGTGGAAAGGCTGGAGGAAGAGAAGGCAGCGGCAGAGGGGCGTGTCAAGGAATTGGAGAGGTTGAGGGGGGAGGACGATAGCAACGGGATAATGCAAACACGATGGGAGGTGGGGCAAAGAGACTGGGAAGGATGGCTGGAGGTTAGAGATAGGGACTGGGATGGTAAAAAGGGGGAGGGAATAGAGGTGAAGGTGGGAAATCCAATATTAGGGGATGAAAAGGTAAAGGTGGTATGGGTGACCAAGGAAGACAGTGGAATGGAGAAGGGAATACAGAGGATGTTTAGGGATAGGTACCCGATGCTAGGCGGAAAAGGAGAGGAAATGGAGTGGGTCAAGGAGGTACGCACTACGGAAAGGAATGGGGTAAGGGTGAAGACGGAGGAGTTGATCTGTCGGATGGAGGGAGATTGTAGGGATGAGAAAAAGGTGTTTGAGCTGATGAGTCGACTGTTTGGGGTAGTGGGGAGCGGGGACAGCATTGGACTCCACAGGCTTGAGCAGGTAGAGGTGGAGGTGCTGAAGAAGATGGTGGCGTGGGTGAGAGGTGGCGGAGAGGTGGCGGAGGTAACAATCTATACAGATGGGGAGAAGGAAAAGGAGGGTAGAAATGGGGCGATAATCCTGAAGGATATCGGGGAAGTCGATCAGGAGGGGATCGAGAGGATTAAGAAGGGGTTGAGGGAGATGACAGGGGAGTGGGTGGATAGACTCAGAGTCTCAAGAAATAGGGAGGTGGTAATAGAGGCAAAGAAGGGGGTTGAGGTGAGGGGAATTCTGGGGGAGGTAGGAAGGGTAACAGGAGCTAGGGTGGTCGAAGCGGGGAGGGGAACAAAAACCATTAAAATGGTAGGGATAGAACCGTGGATGGAAGATGAAAAGGTGAGGGGGAAAATAGAGAAATTGATTGGGAAAGGGACAACGGTGATTAAAGTGGTAAGGGAGAGGAACGGGATGAAAATGGCGGTGGTGAGGGCGGAATGGGAAAAAGCGGTAGCCTTTTTGAAAAAAAAGGAGATTAGATTGGGGTGGAACAGGGTAAATATTATAGAGGGTAGAGAGGATGACAGATGCTTTGGATGTGGGATAAAGGGCCATAAAGTAACAGGGTGTAAGGTGAAGGTAGTCAAGGAGAGGAGTAAGTGTTGGCTTTGTAAGAGCGAGGATCACATGGCGAGAGACTGTCGGCAGGCTTTCCTTTGTAGGGTATGTGGGGAAAGGGGACACAGGCCAGGGGAGATAGAATGTAGTAGGGGAAGGGAAGAAGTAGAAGGAGACGATGGAAAAGGTGAAGGAAAAAATGGGAGGGACCCTCTGGACCCCTCAGAGGGGACGAGTCTGGTCAAATAGGAGGAAGGGGACAGCATTGCGCGGGAAGGAGGAATGTAGGGGATGTATGGAGAGTGTTACAGATAAATTTAGGGAAATGCAGGATAGCGCATGATATATTGGATGAAGTGATTTTTAGGAGGGAAGTGGATGTAGTGTGTGGATCCGAGGTGAATGCTAGATATGTGGGGAAGCAGGGATGGATTATGGACGATACAGGAGAAGCAGGAATAAGAGTGGTGGGGGATGGATTGAGGGCGGATGAAGTGAGGAAGGGAAATGGATGGGTGGTAGTGCGAATGGGAGACATGGTGGTGTATAGTGTGTATATAAGCCCAAATGTCAGCCTGGAAGAATATGAGAGGAGCATGACAGGATTAGAGGACGATCTGAGGGTGTCAAAAGGAAAAAGGAGGATCATAAGGAGAATGGTGGCAGGGGACTTCAATGCGAAGAATACTATATGGGGGGGGAAGAAAACGGACAGGAGAGGGGAGATCCTTGAGGAAGTGTTAACATCCAACGGGTTGGTGGTGCTGAATGATGGACTACTGCCCACCTTCGTGAGGGGTGACGGGGGTTCATCATTCATTGATATAACAGCATGTGATGAATGGCTGTGGGAAAGAGTGTTTAGTTGGGGGGTGCTGGAGGATGAGGAAAGCTTGAGCTTACATAGGTATGTGGAGACGGATATAAGGAAAGAGAGAAAGGATTTAGTGGAAGAGTGGGAATGGAAGTGGACGAAAGCCGAGGCAGAGAGAATGAGGAAGAAAGTAAGAGAAGAGATAGGAAGGGGACTTGGACATGATGCAGATGAATTGTACAATGTGATACAGGGCTGCAAAAGAGAGGGAAAGAGGGGCAATAGGCGTGAGCGGAGGGCCAATTACTGGTGGAATGAGGAAATAGAGGAGCTGTGGAGGGAGTGTAAGAAAGAACGAAGACGGATGCTGAGAGGAAGAGGAAGGATAGAGGGAAGAGGGAGATATAAAGAGAAGAAGAAGGAACTGGAGCGTAGAGTGGAGAGGGAAAAAAGAGGGAAGTGGGAAGAGTTACTGGGGGAATTGGAAAACAATCCATGGGGAAAGGCGTATGAGATAGCGATGAAGAGGATGGGTGGAAATAGAAACGAGGTTCTAGAGGAGGATTGGGAGAAGGAGATCATAGAGAAATTGTTCAAAGGGGGAGAAGGAGGAGTGGGTGGCAGAATTCAGGAAATCCAAGATACAAGGGGGGTAGTGAAAATGAGGGGGATAAGGCCGGTAGAGAAGTGGGAGGTAGAAGATTGGGGGAGAAATATTAAAGTGAGAAAAGCCCCAGGGATAGATGGCCTGAGGGGTGATATGGTGAAGAGGCTGTTGGATGACAATAGGGAGTACTTCTGGGAACTATTCAACAGGGTGCTGAGGGAGGAGGAGTTCCCGGAAGGATGGAAGGTAGCCAGGGTGATACTGATGAAGAAGGCGGGTAGAGAGGGGAAGCGGGCTGGGGACTATAGGCCTATCAGCCTGCTGTGTGGTATGGGTAAATTGATGGAGGGGATAATAAGGGATAGGATTGAGGAGGAAGTTGGTAGGAATGGGGGTTTTAGGGTAAACCAGCATGGGTTCACGAAGGGGAAATCTTGCATCTCGGCACTGAGCAAGGTGATGGGTTTGGTGGAAAGAGCTAGGGAGGGCAGCTGGAGGAAGAAGAAATTGGCCCTACTCGTGTTCTTCGACGTCGGGAACGCGTTCAACAGTGTCAGCAAACGGGCAGTGTTGAGCGCGTTGCTGAGGCTTGGAGTGGAGCAGGGGTTGGTTAACCTGGTGGAGGACTACCTGACGGGGCGTGTGATTGTAGACTCCAGAGGGAGGAGATATGAGATGGAGGCTGGAGTGCCTCAGGGCTCGGTTCTTGGACCGACGCTCTGGAAGTGTGTGTTTGATGAGGTTTGTGGGATAGTATGTGAAGAGGGATGTGAGATTACGGTGTATGCGGATGATGTGTGTCTGGTATGTACGGCAAAGGGAGAGGCGGAGATAGAAAGAAAGGCGGAGAGAATGTGCAGGAAGATTGTGGAGAAGATAGAGCGGTGCGGACTGGAAGTGGCGGAAGAGAAGACGGTGGGGTTGCTAGTGAAGGGACGGAGCAGGGCAAGGGACGTGGGGGTGATGGTTAAGGGAAGGATAATTCGCATGGAGGAGTCTGTGAAATACCTAGGGGTGTGGTTGGATAGCCAATTATCATTCAAAACACATATGGTAAAGGCGGCAGAGAAGGGTAAAGTGAGGGCAGCATGGCTGGGGAGATTGATGTGTAATGTGAAAGGGCCGGGAGAGTGGAAGAGGAGGGTAATTGGTAGGACGGTAGAGCAGAGTATGCTGTACGGTGCGGAGGTGTGGGGTGAAAGAGCGGGGGTGAATGCGAGGGTTAGGCCACTTCTGCGGGTGCAGAGAGGGATACTGCTGAGGGTGGTGCAGGGGTACAGGACAGTGGGTGGACTGGCAGCAGCGGTGCTGGCAAGGTCCTACCCATTGGACGTGTTGGCTAGAGCTAGGAGCAAACGCTGGAGGGGTGCGACCAATGAAGAAGTACGGGAATGGATGGAGGAGGAAATGGAGAGAAGGTGGGAGGAGTATGAGGGCGCGCTAAAAGGAGCGATTGGGAATAGGAGAGATTGGATGGACCGGAAATTCGGAGAGGTGAACTACTTCTTGACACAAGTGCTCACTGGACATGGGTCGAGAGTAGGGTACCTCCACAAGATTGGGAAACGAGAGACTGGTGTGTGCGAGAGGTGTGAAGTGGAGGATGATGTGGGGCATGTGTTTAGATGCTGGAGGAACGAGGAAGTGCTGAAGAAGTTGGAGAGGAAACTAGGGGAGGCGGTGTACTGGGAAAACATGGTGGAGATAATGTTGAGGGGGGAGGAGGAATGGATGGAGGTGAGTGGAGTAGTAGAGAGCATGGTAAGGGGGAGAGAAGGACTCGATATGGCATGAGAGGCAGGAGTGATAGGAGGAAGAAGATGACAGTGTGAGCGGAGAGTGTGCGAGGGACCGCCGCCTGTCTCGAAGTATGCTAGGGTAGTGATTCCGAGGCGGGGGTAACGGCGAGTTTGAGGTGGGTTTGGTTGGTAGGCATCTCCTTGGGGATGAGTCCAACACTGTTTGGGTCCTGGACCCATTCGAACATGAGTTTCCCATCTCGGCCCGAAAAAAAAAAAAAAAAAAAAAAAAAATATCTACCATATTTTGGCTTAAGCAAATACATTCTAGCTAGAAATCTTCTGTGTAGGTTGGCAATCGAATATATTCTGAACATCTATTTATAATATATTAGCTGTTATCGCCATGTGTTTTGTATGTTAAATCCGAGTGTTTGATCTTGCTTTGTTTACGTTGGTTTGGTATTGTGGTACTATGTTTACTCAAATTTATTTGAATAAGTTTTAATACATCATTTATCTCCAATGTTTACAAGTGTTTATTTGTTGGATGACAATTACAATTGGCGTTGACAGCCGTGTCTTGGAGAAAAGCGTTCGTTCGTCATGCCGCTGAGTGTAGTCGTACTTGATGTTAGGCGTTGCTCTGTGACTTTACGAGTCCACAGACAACTAAGTTTGTCGCGCTGATGTTGTCGGTATAGGTAGAGCGTTTGCTCTGTGACTTTACGAGTCCACAGACAACTAAGTTTGTCGCGCTGATGTTGTCAGCATAGATAGAGCAATGCTCTGTGACTTTAAGAGTCCACAGACAACTTAGTTTGTCGCGCCGATGTCAGCATAGATAGAGCAATGCTCTGTGACCTTAAGAGTCCACAGACAACTTAGTTTGTCGCGCCGAGGTTGGCGGCAGAGATAGAGCGTTTGCTCTGTGACTCTACGAGTCCATGGACAAATGTCGATCCGCTTTACGGAATTGTTAGAGCGTTTATTCGATGCTACTCAGGAGTGTAGGCTGTTTTACTCGCGAATGCATATTGACTTACATGGAGGGAAGTGTAGCACTTTATGACTTGATCTGTGCGGAACACGCTCGGTGTAGTGAGCAGTGTAGTTCGGATGTATGTTTCGGGTAGGTTTCTTTATGGTAGTATTCTGTATTGACGTTGAGGAAGTGTCAGTCACCCTTCTTTCCGGTGTGGGCTCCTACTTGACAGTTGGTTTCGAAAAGTGCATGGAGCTTGAATCTGAATTTTATGATTGGCTGCTTAGTCATCTCCTGCTGGGATTTATAGGTTCTCGTTCTGAATGAGTTGTGGAATATACGGCTAGTATTTTGGTTCTACGGGAGTTCGTATTGTTGAAGAATTCCGTCCTGTTCTGGAAGCCGTTTTCACAAACCCTTATAGGGGATATATTGCACTAAAACTATTGTAAGTATTTTCTCTACTTACTGATTTCGCATCACTATGTATTACCACTATTTAAAGGAAATCGCCAACGTGAAGTTTTGAAATTGAAGGCGTGCCACATGCTGTTGTTGGTTCGTTATTTGTTGGTAGCCGCCCAATAAGAGGAAAATTTTGAGTATTGGACCCTTTTTGGAAAAGGTATGTCTCATAGATTTGTAGTTTTTGTAGATAAAACAGTTGGTGGTAAAATACCACCTGTTGATTGTAAATTTTTGATTAAGACAGTCTATTCTGTTACCCTGTGTATATTTTGTTTTCTTTGCCCGTTTTAGTCTATCGAATACTATAATTCGTGGGTGGTTCTTCAAACTTACCCTGGTTACGACCAAAAACAGTTTATTTTAGATGCTTATCGCATTCTTATTATTTGATTTAAATTCAGTGTAGTATACTGTTACTGACACTGTTGATTGTAAGTAGACCTTATGACTACTTTGTGGGTTTGATTAAGTTAATTTGGGGTTGATTTTGACTTGTACATTACTTCTGGCATAGGCCGAGACAAGCTTAACTTGTCGAGGTGTTTGATTGGTTCCTGTATAGGCTCAGTTTTTAGCTGATACCTGTTTTAATTTTTAAGGGTTCACCGGTGGGGCCAGGGTATACTTACCATCCTCAAGATACACACTTCACCTGTGGGGCCAGATTATACACACTTCACCTGTGGGGCCAGATACACACTTCGGGTTATTTGGAGTTTACCTGGTAGATCGATGGTGATGTCTTCTGCAGTTTGCTGCTACTTGTCAACAACTTCTTGAAGAAGACCACATTGAGGGTAACCTGGTATCGGGGGTCTTTCTGGTTTATTTACTTATTTTTACTTTAGGCTTTACGCCAATATGTATATGCATTAGCTAGGTAGTTTCTACTGATTTATTTTATTATGCAATTGTAATGGTGGAAATTAATAGTTTGCGGTAAATTTTCATAATTTTATCCACTTGCGCATGCGTCTCTGCCTTGGTACCAACGCCTTGACTACGGTGTCGCCTTATATGGAATTGTTTTTTTTTTCATAAACTTTACACTACTTTTCAGGTAACATATAATTGAAAGTTTTTTTGAATCTGTATTGGTACACTCGAACAGCCATATTAATTTCCCACTACGTAAGGTCAATTAACTGGAATTTAATTGTTAATCATTTGGTTTTTTATTATGTGTGACAGAGGTTCTCACTACTTTCGTTAAGTGGGGGGGCATTGGCTAATAATTGTAAAATATCCCTTAAGGATATCAGGTATTTTTTTGGTTATTATAAGGAACATAAGCTGAGGTTTGCCTTTTCTTTTCATCCCTTGTTTTACTGGGTTATCGGGAGAATTTAGTTGCGCTAGGCCAAAGTGGAAAACTCAGTTGGCGCCCACACAAGTTGTCTACTGTTTTGTCCGGAAGATCAATAAGAGGGATCCACCCCTACCTCCGTTCTGAGCGACGTCGAAGGCCTAAGGTTGTCACCGGAGCAACCGAAACTTATGTAACCAAGTAGACAAATTTATTCACAATCTTGTACTTTTTTTTTATTGATTAAATTTTATGACTTTATTCTTATTCGGGCTTGAGCTCAATTTTAAGGTTACAACTTATCGGCCACCAAAAGCATCGATGTCATTGAAATTTTTTTGTTGTTGCTGAGATTTTACAGGTCTTAGGAAACATTTGGCTGCATTTTTAGTAACATATTCGCTTTTAAATAATACTGCTGTGAAAATAAAATCAATATCTCACTAGTTCAAATAAAGTAATCTCTCGCGAAAGAAATAATACCGTTGCCTCAGAACTAAATATTATTTGTGTGATTGAGATTAAGTCTGCTTAGTTTTGTTCCTTATTTTAGAAATGTCTCTTTTATCCGATTCTCGTATTATTTTTTGTGCGTCGCTGTGTAAGGATCATTTGCCTCAAAAATAGACCTGTCTAATCCCTCATCGATTTCAAGTCACTTCCACTGATGTTTATTTTAACGGTTTGAGCAGAATCTGAGAACTTCACAATTACTTAATTGTGTTACTTGATAAGGAAATGAAATTCCAATAGCAGTTTTGTATCGAAGCTATTGAAAAGAAATTCCCTTTTTTTAGGCAAGTCATTGTATTTCCAAACTACTATGACGAAGAGAAAAAGGAGGGTTATGATTTTGACCGGTATGTGTATATGAACAGGGTGCTTCTAAATTCATGTGAAAAAAATCAGGAGGTGTCTTCCATATTGCAAAATTTCCTCAGCCCACCGAAATATCGCCCCTTAAAGTTGCTGAGAAAAGTTTTACATCGAATTCAAAAACTATAAGGTATTTTCCAATAAAAAGTGCTCCTGTTTGAATTCGCTATTATGCACCATTTTCGAGAAAAATAAATTTCTTGACCAACTTAGTTTCATTTTCTGGAGAAAGTGAAGATTAATAATAAAATAAATAAATTATAAGTGTTTTTGTGTTATATATCATATATTATACATAAACAATTCTCAATTATATTCAAGCAATTTTTCTTACTAATGATCTTAACCCAATATCATTATACCCACCAATAAAACAAAATTTTATGGCTAGGGCAGGTAAACCCTTCGTAGAATCGACCGCCTTCTAATAACTAGAGCCCTTGGTGATTTATGACCTTCTTAGATTTCTGATCGTTACACGCATTTCTGTCAATAAAGAATTTAATTACATTGTAGCTATGTAATATTTCCTTAAAGTAGTCTCAGTGAATGAAGCGACTTTATAATGAAGAAGCCAAGGATTGCTCAAGGCATCCTCCAGTAATCCCTTAGTTCCGGTATCGGCAGAAATTTTAACTGCGCCGTACACGGCCGAAGTCGGCGGTTTATTGACTCGGCTACTTTTGCAGTGTCTCGGTGAATGTGTACAACCGGCAAAACATGTTTAAAAATCGCAAACTAACTGTGAGAGACATTTTTTTGTGTAGAAGCTAAATGAAACAGTAAGAAAAAATACAAATTAAAAAAAAGTGTTAATATAATCATCATTGACGGCTGAAGTAACAAATGTTCAAATACAATAAAGGCTAAATAAGGAATGTTAATGATAATTGACAATATTGGAACAGTGAAATACAGAAAACTGGGACATGTTATGAGATATTAGAAAGACCAGCTACTACAGCTTATCATGTATGAAAACATCGAGGGCAAAATAATTAATGGACGTACTTACATTGCCTTTGAGGGGCTGGTATCGGTGTAGGTATATTTGTTGACCTACCTGAAATATCTGTTTCAAAAGTATGAATAACTTCAGTTAATAGCATACTCCGTAGTCAAAAAATAGTAGAACTTCAAATTTTGTATAACAGTCTTACGATATCAACACATGTTAAGCTGTTCAACATAGGATTATTTTTATTAATCACGTGCTTGTCCTATTCGTAAAAATTAATTTTTTGGCGGTAAAATGGTAGCTTATTCAAAATAAACTTGAACCAGTCACGAACTCAACGTACTTGCGTCCAGAGCCTATAGACAAAGGACACGTTCTCAACATTGGCCCTATCAAATATTCAATTATCACGTTTGAAAGAGCAGGGGCAGCCTTTTTTAAATTTAGGGAAACAAAGAGCAGCAAATGTAGTGAAACGATATCAGATCAGGTCTAGTATATCTCTGTTTTCATTACCTCTCCTTTTTGCAATAAAGGTTAGCCTAAATCGGTGCGAGCAACGAGCTTCTATACTTTTGAATCTATGGAGCTATGAAAAAAGAAAAGACAGGCATAGTCGGTACGACTTACACCGTACAAATACTTACAAATCCAATGATATATAAGGAAAAAATAGTACAGTACACCTGCGGCAACCTTGCTTCCAGGTTTCACCTGAATACCGTTGCATATGATCCTAGAAAGAGGCGTTGGAGGCATTATGTCAGAGATCATTCCTAGAATACTCTGACTTTCAGTGTCTAACAACAATCTGCTATGCTCCGAATAAACCTGTTTTGTGCATTTGGAAATATGCGCAATTGTATATGTCATCCATCTAGCATCTCTTTCCAGAAATGTGTGGAGAGTAAGTAGGTCCAGAAGGATTACCATGGCTGCTGACGGTGTGGTACTAATGGCACCAGTAATTGCCAGACAAGCCTGTTTGTATACCAGAGAGCTTTGTTTGGACCGTTCACTTTGAAACTTATTATGACCACCAAGCCATAGCATCATTTGTGACTAGTTGACTACGTTTATATCGTTTGTGTTCAATCGAATCCATTTAAGTAATATACTTTTCCAAATGATATATTTTATTTCATAAAGGAGTTCACAAATCAACGCAGTTGCGGTGGTGATCGCGGTAGCAGTTACGTTTTGTACCGCAGCGGTACTAGAAGCGATCAAAATATTCTCAAACTATGTCGGAGGCGGTCGTCAAACGGCACTAAGGGTGTGTGGCGTTCATGAATGACGGTACCAAGAGTTCTATAATGTTGAAAAGGAAACAGAAAGAAGCCTTGCTTTTGGCAGCACTTTGTGAACTGTCTATATATCTAATTGCGATTAATAAAATATCCTCTTTTTTTGCAGGAAAAAACGTAGACTATGGGCACATGACATTAATGAGCCACATGAGGAGCAAGGAGAATTTTATACTTCATGCTTTTCAAATACGAGAAACTTAAGAATATACTATATACTTATACTAAATACATGCTATAACCAATTGCCTATAGAATAAAAATGCAAGAAACAATAAAAAACTATTCACCGTCAATTTCCAGAAGTTTTCCTATTTCATCCCATATTTTATTTTTCTTCCTAATATTTTTATAATCTTCATGTGACAGATCATACAAAATTTTATGTTCTTTCATAAATCAATTAGTGTTTCAGTAAAATTTTCCATATTATTTACCACTCACTGCACTAACAACGTTTAATCATACATAAACAAAAATTATCGCCGCGACTATCCTGTCATATCCTACCGCCACCGCTCAGTTATCGCTAACTGAACGCAACACAAGCCGCGACTTACACCGTCTCTATGTGTTACCCGTATGGATATCCGTGGGTTGTTTTGATCGCATTCGTTGCAGCTACCGCGATCGCCACCGCGTTGGTTTGTGAACTCCTCAATATAAATACAGAGCGCGGCTAAATTATGAAACAAATTCATCATTTTGCAAGCAATTTAATTTTTACAAAAATACTGAAATAGATCGATTTTTAATTTTAAATGCCGATTTTTTCAATAATATTCGAATATGTTGACGTCACCAGTTTTGACGTGGTTTATTATACCAGGTGGAATGAAACAATATTTATGTACCGTAAATTCTAAGCACACTGTGGGGTAAACTGAGGGCTACAAATGTTTTCTATGCAAATGATTAGAAAGACCGACTTTTCTCGATATTTTGTTTTTTTTATTTATTCCAAATCCTCTCTCTTTACAAAAGATAGAAATTTTTAAAGAAAACTTTACAATTTTTGCGACAAGAGTTATTATTCTAAGAAAAAACTAAAAAATTATGTATTCTTGATATCAAGAGCATCAATTATTAAACAAAAATTAAACATAAACAAGTAACAAATGAATAACGCGTAATTCCTCCTCGGGCTCTTGTAACAGCTTGGATTCGTCGAGGTAGGCTAACTATTAAAAATTTGTAGTTTTTGTAGAGAGGTATTGGAATAAATAAAAAAAATATATATCAACATTTAATTGATCTTTCTAATCATTTGCAAAGAAAAAATTTGGAGCCTTCAGTTTATCCCACAGGGTGTTTAGAATTTACGGTAGATGAATATTGTTTCCCACCCGGTATGATAAATTGCAACATTTATTTTTACAAGAATTCAAAATGCTTGTGATAATTTCAATAACTTTCCTACAATGTGCCGAAAAAATAATTTTAATCGTCAAAAATCAAGTTGCTATTAATCGAAAAAAATCAAGTTGTCCTCCTAATGTCAATTAAAATATCAGTTGACGTGACGAGACAGATGTCATGCGACACACGTGACAGGTGGCACACGTGACAGATGGCGCACGTGACAGATGACACATGTGACAGATGACACTCGTGACAGATGACAAGTGACAGATGCCACATGTGACATGCGACAGGTGACAAGTGACAGGTGACAAGTGACATATGACAGGTGACAGGTGCCAATGCGCGCGATTTTCCCCCACTCGAAAAATGATACATTAGTAGATATAAAATGGGGTAGCTTTGAAGCAAGTACTGACCTACTTCCGCAATCTATAATGGGGATTCACGGAAGGTAAGTAACTGACCTACTTTCGCAATCTATGTAATGGGGTACCAAAGAAGTAAGGTACGAATGACCGCAACTGACCTCTCTAATATGCAGTGACGGAAAATAAAAATTATACAGGGTAATGACATATAATAGGAGTGGGATATATACAGAGGGTTGCGAAAGTATGTATGTGCTCATTGGAAACATCAGTATACGAATGGTACGTTAAAATTCAATATGCTCCGACATATAATAAGAGTGGGGTATATACAGGGTGCACCGAAAGTAACTACATTTAATAGGAGGGGGTATACAGAGCAGTAGTCAATTACACTATATGTAGTGAAGAGTAGTGAGTGAATTATTATTAATTTGAGTAGAAATGGAAGCTAGTAGGTGTGTTACACCAGAGCTTATTTTTAATTCAGACTGTTTATACTACAGTGCTCCAAGATTAGCAAGTATCGCTGCAAATGCTGTATATTGGTGTATCAAAGATGTAAATAATAAGAACATTGGAATCGGCTACTGATATTTCAAACATGATACTATCTACGAATTAGTAATTCCATGTGATTTGTATAGCCTGTTAAATGTTAACTGTATCCACGAATTAAAAGTGCAAATCGTAAAAAATAGTGATGTACAAGAGGATGACTCTGGTGAATTGGTAGGAGAGGGGTTGATTGATACAACAATATTTAATCCATGCTATTATCCAACACTGCCCGACTAGAAACAAGGGTTCCACCAATAATAATAGAAATGAAATACACAAAAATGTGAAACGTCAAAAAATCATATATAAAAGATTGGATATATTAACATTTATTTAGTATTAGTCGATATGCAGGCCCCAACGTTTATAATATTGCAAGCTATTATTGGTAACTACCTTTTAATACAGCATCCATATAATATTAGAGAAGTGTTTGTATGTTTTGATAGTAATGGTACAAAAAATGATAGTTGGCCTGAAAAATGGATACGAATGGAATCGTATACACCAAATAATGCAGTAACCCTAAAAGCTGAAATACCTACCAATAGTACTACATACAAAGTGCGTCTTTTCAAAGGTAATGGAAACTACCAAGAATCTGAATGGTTGCAGTTGTATGCAGTTCACCATGTCGCAAGCACACACATAAATATGCATACTTATATATTATATTATATAGCTACATGTTCTACTATTGTGAGTGGTACAATATTTTATAAAATTGTCCTTCGTTTGTTGAAATAAAAGAAATAAGTATATAAATAACATTTATTTTTTGTTAAACATCTAAAAAATCAAAATCTAAAGAATCTAAGTATTCTTCTATATTCACATCACTGAAAAAATTCTCCACTGCTTCTTCTTCTTCTAATGCTTGGAGAAGATCATCTAATGTGCCTGAATTGGAGGATGGATTTAGGAGAAAATGCCCCCATGCTAGAGTATTTGTGTCATGTGGTATTACATACCTCTTATCATCCTTTGAAGAAAGAGCCACCTTGTTTTTTAATTCTGTGTGGATAATATGCATATTGGGAAGAAAAACATACATTTTTCTATATACAATACCACCAGTTTCAACGATTTGTTTATAGTCATTAAGTTGTAGTTGAGTTTCAATTATATGTTTAGAAATACCTTTAGCCTTTTTTAAAATATCAGACTTGTTGAATCGTTCCGATAATTTAACACAATATGCTTTAGCACTCAACAACTACACCAGCAAACTCGTCTTTCATATTACCGACAATAGATATTGTTTTAGGAATGTCATGGATATTATTTGTCTGATAATTGGATGTATCGAAATATTCAATATTTTCCTTCATGTCTTTGTAGAAATCTTCAGTAAATACTTCCAACACTAATGAATCAGTATCCGTATAACACAACTTAACAGAATCACCATACTGTTGTTTAACATAATCATAATAAAACTCATATATTATAGTCTTTGAAATATCCAAAACTGAAGATCCTACATATACCGGTTTATCATACACTACTTTAATTTTATTCAGTTGAACCGCCACCAAATTATCGTTAAACACAGAACAAGATTTGAATTCTGGTTTCGCAATTAAAGTTTTCGCTCCCAGGGATCCTCTGGTGTTTTCCCAATGACTTGATATAATTATACGTTTTCTTTTTTCAACATTTTCCATCGTTTTTCCAAAGATTGCATTGATTAAAAGTTTAAACAAATCTTTTTCAAAGGCATTTGTAGCTTTGTTGCGTAGACTGGTGTTAAGTTCAATGTATGTCTTTAGCCACGCAGACTGTGAAAACTCGATAACTCTGTGAATCTTTTTCAATTTTAAACCATTTTTCAAACACTGTTTAAGGTTACGATAGTGTATTATGTATTTGGTTTTATCGTTCAAGTTCGGTATCAGCTTTGAATATTTGGATTTTGGAGGGATGATACTTTCCGGGCAGAAAGGAAGATCGTTATGTGCATCATGCAGGTTGGTAGGATACTCCAAGTCCACTTCCAAAACATATCCTTTAGGCGAATCATCTTCAATAGTATCGACATCGAATAATTCAATTTCAGATTCAGTTAACCACCTAAAGTCACCAAATGGTAGATATTCCTTCATTGCATCCCCATAAAGGTTTGTAGCATCTTAAAACATTATGTAGCTCTCTGGTTTGTTCACATCAAAGGTTTCCAAGTATCTATTGTTTGCTACAGCTTTCCTCTTGCTGCATTGAGCTACTCCGCCTCGAATTCCTTTTTTGAAGAAGTGAAGCATATCCACATCGGTTAAAAGTTGTAGTTCAATCTGAGTACATCTCAACATGGCATCCCAACTCAGGGAAGGAGCGGTAAGGTAGTGAGCTGGATCCAACTTATATTCCTTAAGACAAACTTTGCGAAAATTCTCAAAGACGTCGGCAAGAAGCAACACATCAGTTTTTAAATATAACTTTGCATAATCACTAATAGTTGTGCAGTTGAAAGTATTCCATACTAGTTGAGCTCGTGCATATTCCTCATCAGAGATATCAACACCTTTTAAGGTATCAAAAAAATGTTCCTTAGATGGTAATTGCCGCTCGCGTAGTTTATCAAAAGATGTCACATATGAATACGGAAACACGCCTTTTTGTCTCATTAAATTTAAATTTTTTGGGAAAAACTTTCGTACCTCATTACACTGTTCAGGGTTCAACGTAGAAGCCAGTTTTTCTAATGAACTAGCTAGAAAACTAAAGGAATCAACAAATTTTAATGTCATATACACATCTCGTATCTTGGGATCACTAAACTTTTCCACCAAAATAGATTTTGAGAAGCATATATACTTCTCCTTTGTTTGGGGTAAGGCACTGATGTTTTCACCTTTGGTAGTCAGTTCTTTGATAAATAAATGACAATCATAATTTTTTAAATTATGTAGAAAGACTGGAATATATTTCGGAAGTTTAAAATTCAAATTGCAAGAGTTATGGGCTGCATTATTAAATTTTCCGGTAACATGGCAATGATCCATAACTTTTTTATCAAAAACATCAAATGGTCTTTCACAAATATGACAAACGGTAGCAGTGTCATATCTATCTTGTTCCTCAGGTGTTAATGATCGCATCGGTATAACATGTTTAAGATGGTTATTGTACAAATCTTGAACTATTGAATCCAATTTTTGTATGAAGACTTGGGCTGCATCGGCACCTTCATAAATTTCAAATTTGGATAAACTATCGTCATATGTACACTTTACATAAAAAGCAAACGAGTAAGGCTCATGTTCACACACTTTAACTGTGAAGGATTTACCAGCATGGGGTTCAGTATGATCTATCGGTTTTAATAAACTTTCACAGTCCGCGTATATAACGAATGGAACTTGCAGCTGTTTTTCAAAGTTGATGAATTTCAATGTATTTTCTGGTAACCACTCCCCACACTTGTTTATTTTAATTTCAGAAGTTGGTAGCTTAGTGTATATGTGAGTACAATCATTTTCTTGGTGGTGTTGTAATTTGGATTCTGTTGAAAAACTTTGTAGACATCCATCACAAAAGAAAGTTCTCTCTTTGTGCGTTGTCTTTTGACTTCTCAATAATTTAGATAAATCCTCGATGAGAGTATAATGAGTGTTTCCATCTCTATCAATAAGAGATTAATATGGGTCGGTTTCCGCTCTGACGTAAAATGAAGGGGGCCAACAACTTCATATCTTTTTTTCCATGTTTAAATTCTGATTCCAACCCATAAACATTTACAGATATATTATTCAATTTCTCGAATTATAATGTCTTTCAGGGTTACCGGAAACTCTACTCCTGTGAAATCTAGCAAGGTATCAAAATGGGGGTAAGATTCTGGCTTCGTGGGATCTCCTTCGGGTTGAAATATTGCTGCATTCACACACCAAGCGAAACATGCATTATCATTATTCCGGATATTTAAAACAGTCTGTTTTCTATTTATCGCCCTTGGCAACTTGAAATAAGAAGAAGCGGAAATTGCATTAAAACGGTTTATGTTCACATCTAAAAACATTATTTCTTGAAGTGCCCACCCACTATCTTTTTCTTGAAACTCTGAAGCCTGGTTCATAATTTCATCTTTAAATTCTTCATATACATGTTTCAAATCGGTTGATGTAGTCACAACTTTGTTGGCTGTATTCATAGACTTTATATCTGAAATCTCCTTCTCTGGTATTATGTATATACTGAATATTTCAAAATTTATTTTTAATGAATAATGTTGCTGAAGGTATTCTTGAATTTTATTTAATACTTTTGGTTGAACCTCATTGAGAAAATCCATATAATTTGTCTTTTTATCTGGAATGGAGAACCGATAGGAAGCTATTCTGGTTTTGAATGCGTGATGTAACTTGGTAACACCGGGTTCCAACACTTCCATACCCATAGGTCTAAGTCTTTTCTTGGGAATAAAAGATGGACCATCGCAACTCTTACGTTGATGATTTTTAAGATTAGTAAACCTTGAAAACTGTTTTCCACAACTGTCACAAGTAGTTGAACGTTGACCGCAACATAACTGATGTCGACGAAGATGGTAAGCTCTAGAAAATTGCTTACCGCAGTTGATACAATGCATGATGAAACTAAACAGAATCTATTCTGTAATTACATTTATATACAAGAAAACGCATGCGCAATAGGTCTGAAGGTGAATTGAAAGTCATTATATTATTTTATTCTTTCATTATAAAGTTTTCATATAAAAAAAATACATTCGATAGCGCACAAATACAATTAATATTACTATGGTAAAAACATTTCGGTTCAGATGAAATAACTGGAGGGTGTTCTTCAAATTCGTAAACTGGAGCCATTGAATATTTTTTGATATAGTCAGCCTTCTCTTTTCCTTTAACGTAAGCCACGTCAGCATCATTTGTTAAATTAGTAACTATATTACCAAACAAATGTATTGGTGTGAAACCAACATTCCAGTCAATAGAGTGATGCTTTTTCATGAGCCAAACAGCCTGTCTGTGCAAATCGGGGGACAGCATTCGTAAAGGAAATGGTAGTTTAAACACATAATGACAAACCTGATTTCCGTTGTATGCCGCAAATTCCTTCACTATAAATTTATTGTTTTCAATCCTAAAACCCTGAACATCCATAACTAATCTCATATTTGTAGATTTTTAAAGTGTTCAACTAGTTGCTTTTTCTTTTTATACCACTGAATATCAGCTTTGAGTTTAGCCAAGTTATTAATATACTGCTCCAGTCGTTGACGAAATCCCATAGTGTACTGAAAGAAACTTCATGCTGCTGCAGACTTTCAACACATAAACGCATGCGCATTACACTTGTATAACAATTTTTGTCATGGGATTGTAATAAAATTATTTTTCATGTATAATCAAACAATATGCTGATACATCATTACCCACATTTTTACTGGTTTCAAATTCTATTCGAAGAACAATAGAACCACTCTGTAAAACCTCCTTTTGACGAGAACAGTCGATGTGGGCGATGGGTGCGTTGGTTTTAAATTCTTCTGGATTAAATATAGGTTGATTAGTTTGGATGTGGTAATAACTTTCTTGAAAATTGGCAAACATCTCATACAAAGTGGCAAAACGATTACTATCAAAATCTAGATGTAAATCATGATAAGGATAACGCTCAGAATTCAAAAACACACGTAAATTAGTCAAGTTACAGTGATCAAATTTACTCATATCTTTCAAAAGTTTGCCCTTTCTACCCTTTTGGAATGCTACCACAATATGTCGGGGTGTTTCAATTTTAGTCGTCGTTTTGACAGGCCACGAATGCCTTGAGGTATCTGTAAGAGCAGGATATTCAATCAGTTCCCAGCTCCTAAATTTAATTGGTAGATCAATATTGCTATGAATAATTTTATTTAGTCTCAGCTGTTCTTTAATGCTTGGAGTTATGTGAGGTACATTCCAATAAACTTTCAATAGCTCAATTTTTGGTTTCTCAGACTCATCAGAAGCAACTACAACATCGATGTCGTCTTTGTCTCGAATTATAATCAACTCTTGTCTCATATTAATTATAATTTTCTTGAAATCCTCAAAAAAAACCCATGAGTAGTTTTAAAGGAATACATATATTAAAATTACCCTTGGAATCTGTTAGAATTTTTCCATTGTTTGGATACCACCCCCCATTATTCATCAGCTTACTCTCATTTTCGTTTAAAGATAAATAATTTTTTATTGTCGTAGCTATACCAACTTGTCGGACAGCGTCAATAATTACACCATTCAACTCATTCCTGATTTCTCTAAATAAAAACGCAATAGCGTTATTAATAAAGTTGAATTTTGTTGGAACAGTATTTTTATCAGTCAGCAATTTCCCTTCTATGTACAGAATTGAATTACTGGGGAGAGTATGAGCTTCTAGATCTTGAATTGGAATTCTTATTTCATCATTATAGTTGAGGTTAGCAGAAGAATACGGTTGGTATGTATGGAATTGATAGTCTTCAATGGTAGTGTCGCTAAAAGGTTCGCACGTAACATGTAAAACTTCCATTATACCAACACTTTGAAACCCAAAGACTGCAAAAATTTCCGATTTGTAGACGTTAACAATGCTGTGGTTTTCCCTCTACTGATAGTTTTGTGAATAAATGTGCTTTTATATGGGTGTATACGATTAAACTGCCAAACCATTTCAATTAGTTTTTCGAAGATGTAAGCGAACAGTAATAGTTTCTTTTTGAAAATCAATTAAATCACCGCTTTGATCGAGAGCCCTAACAGTAATGTTGTTTATGGTTTTAATGCTTACAGGGTAATAGAGTATGGTTAAAGGTTGCTCCACTATTTTATACCCACTGGGAACTTGGGGAAAAAACTGATGTATAATGTGTACTGGTTCTCCATTCAAAAATGATCTGACTGCAATGTTGCAGTCAATACATATAGTATTAACTTTTAAAATATTTATCATTTTTGTTGAGGTATTTACCTTATTCGGTTCAAGAAAGACTTTTGAGAAACCCAACAGATCCCCTATTGAATTATCAACTGTAAAATTTATAGTTTCAGTGCTTTTCATTGATACAGACCCTGTTCGACTATCTGGCACAATGCAGGTTGTAGTACCCGCTATCTAAAACATTTCTTTTTCAATTAATTTTATAATATCATCCAGTTCATAGGAGCCTATAGGGATGATATAGTTGTATTGACTTTTCTGACCCCACACTAATACGTTATTGGTTTGAGTTACGTTTGGAATACTATTGAATGTATCAAAATTAGCTAATCCTATCTCATACTCGGAATTTTCATCTAAGTAAATGGGTGGGTTAAAGTCACCACTTAGAATTGATGACTCCCCACTTAACGTAAAAGTATACGACATCTTGGACAGTTGGTTATGGAATGAGTTGCCTACTCAGTTATACTGACTATATAAAAATCTAAGACAATACTGTCCACATTGGTAACCTAATCTTTGTACTGTTTCGTAATTGAAGTGGATGACTACTTTTCCATTACTTGTAAAATACTTAACGACTTCTATTGGTGGTGGTAAATTACCATAACTATCAAAATATGTAACATTTTTACTCTTCTTTGTATAAGCTGTCCAGTGCGTACCAACACCTTGCAGTGTATCCAAGTTGATAATACCAGACTCGTATTTGTTAATTTTTGTAGGTAAGGAGTTACGCATGTAAATGCCACGAAAATAAGGAATTTGCAATAACGTTATATATTTTTCAAGTTCAAAGTCTGTCATTATGTGCTGAGGTAATTTTATCAGGAGTTTCTTGAATATGGTTTTAAATAAAAACCCCGCCCCTTTTTACCTATTTTTTGTTTTTTTGCCTCATTCCATATCCTTTATATGGTCTTAAATATAACCCCTTACCACCTTTAGCAGCTTGCTCCATTTCAAGATTATGTCGTTTGCTCGGCTAATTGATCTCTATTAGCTTTAGCATCGTTCACGGCTTTTGTGATACCAGCAGCACCGCCACCGGCAGCAGCTAAAGCCCCAATCAGAGGGATTAAAAATGGTAAAAATCCTCCAATTTTTGGTGGTTTAATAACACTCTTCTTAGTTTTACGTTTTCGTCTTAGACCCATTCCAAGTTTGCGTTTTCATTTCATAACTGTTGTTGTCAGCCAGGCAGCTACTTTTTCACCTAATCTGGCGTCCTTGGATTTGACACGATCCCAAGCTCTGTTCTCTAAAATTTTATCAGCCACGTGGCGTTCACTTAGATCGTTGCTCTGAGAATATGCTATATCGTGTTGTAGCGCTGCTTCGTCCAAAGGATTTATTGGTTTATCCCCTCGAGCTAATCTCTTTGCTAGCTTCGTTCCAGGACCTAAATACCGATACCCCCCAGGGGCGTGTAGTTCAAAGGGGAGCTTATTTATTAATGTATTAACAAGTCCTCTACCTCTAGTCCTACGACGTTCAAGTGGCACCGCTTTATTTTTCATACTAACACCTATATATGTGTGCTTCTCTTTATCTACTAACAGTCTTCAACATGAAGCTTGTAAAACAACAAGTTTCCTTACCAGTTAAAAACTATGACATTACAAATAATGAAAATAATCACGGTGTATTATTTGGAGGTAATTCTAAACGAACACTTATAGTAGGGCCTAGTGGAAGTGGTAAAACCAAAGTAATGTTATCTTTGTTGGAACATCCTAATGGTATGAAATATGAAAATGTTTATTTATATTCGAAATCACTGCAGCAACCAAAATATCAATATCTGCGATTATTACTACAACCCAAACGAGAGATCGGTTACCAAGAATTTAGTAAAAGTGAAGATTTTCCGCTCCCCTAAAATATTAAACATAATTTCATAGTGATATTTGACGATGTGGCGTCTTGTGACCAAAATATCATCAAAAACTATTTTTGTTTTGGTCGACATAAAGAGACCGATTGTTTTTATTTATGTCAAACATATTCAGCGATTCCAAAACAACTAATTCGGGATAATGCTAATCTGTTAATTGTATTCCCCCAAGATGTTACTAATCTGAAACATATTTTTGATGACCATGCAAATATCGACATGAGTTTTCAACAATTTAAAGACATGGGATCGTTTTGTTGGAAAGATAAGTTTGGACACTCAAAACTTTATTGTGGAAAGAATTTAGTGTGCAAGGGTCATATAAATGGTTGGAATTGCTACCAAAAATTGTTAAGAAATACAATAATACCAGGCATTCAACAACGGGTGCTATTCCCAGTAAGGTGAATGAGAAAAACGCCAAATATATTATTGCTTTCAACCACATGATAACAGTCGACCCCCGCAAACCTAGATTTAAAAAAGGTGATTTTGTACGCATAAGTAAATATCGTGAATCATTTTCCAAAGGTTATACACCCAACTGGTCAACCGAAATTGTCACAATCTATAAAGTCAAGCTGACCAATCCCACCACATATCTTTTACAAGACGAGAGTAATCAACCGATTCAAGGAGCTTTTTACACTGAGGAACTTTTGAAAGTGAAACACCCCGACGTTTATCTCGTTGAAAAAGTATTGAGAAAAAAAGGAAATAAGGTTTTGGTGAAATGGCTGGGATTAGATAACTCGCACAACTCTTGGATTAATAAAAATAATGTATTGTAAACTAATTTTTTGAATGAAACATAATAATTACTGCATATCTTTTATTATAAACTTTACATCTATGTATTACATGTAAAATAGGATTGTTAAATTTGGCGGCTTGTTGAATTCGTTACTTGAAGCGTAACTGATCGAGATATCTAGCTTGCCAATCGTTTTTTCTTGCCGCATGATATGCATATCTCCAGACATATAGAACATGTATTTTGTTAAAGTTTTCATTAAAGCTGACTTTTTTCATCTTGTAGTAATTCAGGAAATCTGTAAATTACTTCAAGACCTAGGTTGTATGTAATTGGATTGATTTTTTTGATTGGTTGTAGAACTTCTAGTGCTGTTTTCGGAGCATCTTGTGATTTAGTAACAGCCAGTTGTAAAATTTTCATAGTTCCTAAAAACTGCTGGTTTTTTAATGTTTCAAAGGTGGTCTTTATTAGTGGTAAAATCTTCCACAGCTCGGATATACTTGCATACCCCAAACAAATACTAGCGTGTCCAGTTAAAATTTTTAGCACTTTATTCTGCTCAAACTTTTGAAATTGAAGCCAAAAATAGCCCGCATCTATAGGGTCCAGGGTTTCCGCTGCAGTGAAAAAATTGTCAATCAAATCCTTGAAACATATTAATTCCTCCCATTCCTTCTCGTGAAAAACTATATAATTATTCCTGTTCCCTGAAATTATTACACAAGGAGTGCACTCTGCTGATAAACACACTGTAACAATTTTTGACTTTGATTGATTCAAGTCAAATCGACGCTCCCCCAAAAACACTTCCTTTGGAACCATATTTGGAACCACAACTAGCAAGACAAAACTATGCTCGGTATGGTTTCTTCATGACTTTTTAAAGAAATGTGAAAGTGGTGGAAGAAATTATGCTAGTATTGGAATGGATAGGGAAATCTATAACTAGTTATAGCAAAATGAATTTGACTCACACCATCAATATGTGTTTAGAAGATTCCTCCGATTTATTATCATTGTATGACTACCGCTTGCAATCATTCAAAAATTGGACTGGTAAAGTTTCTCCTATAGATTTGGCGTTAGCGGGTTTTTTTTATGTTGGTTATAGTGACATAACTCGTTGTTTTAATTGTCATGTGGAAATTCATGAGTGGTTATCCGAAGATTGCGTTCATGAAGAACATTTCAAATTTAGCCCAGACTGTAAGTTTGCCAAGATGATGAAAACATCAATCAAAAAAGAAACCAACATGATGGATAACACAAGACGTTGGAATACTCTACAAATATTTAATACAACTCTACCAATAAATTTGTTTTTACTTGCTTATATTATAATAAATGATTTTGTGGTGAGACACTGAATAGTGCTTTCATTTGCTAGCTACTCTTGTTTGCGCATGTCTGAAATTTTATATATAATACGTTTAAACGCTGCAAAACGTATCAAACCCAAAACTGTAGTGAAATAAAAGAAGAAAGTATGGATAGTGATAACGAGTCTTTCGATTTTGCGGTTTTGTTAGAAAACCAAGAGGTTAATAGAATCGATGACGATAGTGGAAGTGAAGTGGATTCTGTTATCAGTTCCTGTACTTCGGAACAGGAACATGATACAGGTTCCACTATTGATTTCAAATCATTTCATATTGAAACAGTGGATAGTCAGAAATGGATGAATGCCAGTTTTGGTAAACCAATATGTATCCTACAATACTATTATTCGACAAGTGAATATCGATTATGTATCTGTTGTTTTTTCGATTTGAATAATGGGCATGGTGACAGCATATAATCCCAACATGTCAGCGAGCATTTCACCGGTAGCGCAGGAACTCTACCAGAATCATGTTTTAGATGTTCTATTTGTGAAAAAGAACTATTTGTATATTGTATAGTTGATTATTGTTTTGTGTTCAATAACAAACATTTTAACATTATTGCGCCATAACTTTGTTTTATTTCAATTGTATCTTTTTGTATTGTTCAAAAATTTGAAATTTGGTAACACATCCAGTACTGTGGATTTTATTTCACTACAATTTTAATATTAATGCAACTTTATATTTAATTTATTTTAATATATATTCAATTGTGCCTTTTTATATTTTCCAATATAAAAATGTATGACATTAGTCACATATCCAGTACTGTGGATTTTATTTCACTACACTTTTGGGTTTGATCGAATAAAATATTTCATTCAAGTCACCTTTAATTTCCTCTCCAATATTACATAAAAGTCAGTCCGACCCTGTTATTGCAATGTGTCTACTAATTATACAGTTACAAACAAGTTATATCGATTGAATTGGATTCGAGAGTTGTAGGTTGATAAAAAGAAACGATTGAAGATTCTTTCACATATATACAATATCTTAATTTTATGGATTTGTTACTGTTTAAAAAGAGTGAATTATAAATATCGATATTGTAAAAATATACTTTAAATGGATATACAGGGTAAATCAACAACAATTAGTTATAATATGATAGTTTATTTTATCTCGTGAAATGAAAATAGGTACATACTTTATAGGTTTAAACAATTTCAAATTTATTTATCATTTTATCATTGTTTTCACATTCAATTGAGTTTCATCCAACGCATTTTCAGTAGTTGTCCAGTCTTCTGGTTCGAGGAGTTGATCTATTTCATTTTCAAAAATTCCAAACGATAAAATATATTTTGTAATTAATTTATAGGTTTAAACGATTGATTGATTCCGCTAATTTTATATTATGATTTAACTTTTCCAAGAGGTGCTTTGTTGTTATATATTTTCTTTTATATTTTTCAATCTTCAATTTCAAACTTATTTTCTGTTCTTGACTTTCACTCAAAAATATTTTATTAGATTCGAAGAACTTGGTCACGTTATCACTATGGTTCGTTATCATTGTTTTCACATTCGATTGAGTTTCATCCAACGCTTCTTCTGCAGTTGTTAAATCACTATTCCAGTCTTCTGGTTGGAAGAGTTGATCTATTTCATTTTCAAAAATTCCGTCCATAGAAATATTTTGCAATGGCTGGTTTTTTATATCCTCCACTGGCCGATTTTGGATTTCTTCAGATTCCTCACTCTCTCCTGATATTATTATCATCGAATTTGGTGATGAACAGTCATCATCTATTGTTTTAATATGATACTTTGTCTCAGAAGGTCCTCTTCTAATAATCATAGGTATACTTTTTTTAATTGTATTCATCTTTTCAAATTCTGTTTGTTCACTTGTTTTTCTGTAATCCCTCAATATATTTACTTTAATACGACTTCTCATTTCACGAGATAAAATAAACTATACTTTCAAGTTGAATTTTAGCTCTTATATATCTACAATACTGCAATGTAAACAAGTTATTTTCAAGATGGGTTCTGTCACCCCCGCATTACCATTTCAATTTATTTTAATGAGAACATGTTCCCAGTGTGTTCTTCCAAATACATGATGGTACTAGGTACTTATTCATCCTTGAAACAATCCATTTCTTCTGAAATGACATACATAAATTTAAATCTCATCGACATCTTCTGTGTTATTCCAAAAATGGTATCCTGCTTTTTTTGCAGACTAGTCTCACATCAGAATTTTATTTCAATTAATTTCAATGATTACATTTTCCCAGTGTGTTCTTCCAAATACATGCGGGTACTACTTATTCATCCTTAAACAATCCATTTCTTCTGAAATGACATACATAAATTTAAATCTCATCGAATCTTCCGTGTTATTCCAACCATGGTAACTTGCTTTCTCTGCAGAATAGTCTCACATCAGAATTTTATTTCAATGAATTTCAATGATTACATGTTCCCAGTGTGTTTTTCCAAGTACATACGGGTACTACTTATTCCTCCGTAAACAATCCATTTCTTCTGAAACGACATACATAAATTTAAATCTCATCGACATCTTCTGTGTTATTCCAAAAATGGTATCCTGCTTTTATTGCAGACTAGTCTCACATCAGAATTTTATTTCAATTAATTTCAATGATTACATTTTCCCAGTGTGTTCTTCCAAATACATGCGGGTACTACTTATTCATCCTTAAACAATCCATTTCTTCTGAAACGACATACATAAATTTAAATCTCATCGAATCTTCCGTGTTATTCCAAAAATGGTATCCTGCTTTCTTTGCAGGCTAGTCTCGCATCAGAATTTTATATTCACCGCGAATTAAAACATTTCAATTGCTCCAGCATACTGATCAATGGAAACGAATTATTATTAAATGGAAAACTTTTTAAATTGGTTAAAACAATAACTTGTTTAATCTTTTATATGATTTTATCTACACAGTTACATTCCTATTATTATTTCGCATCCAGACAAGTCCTAAAAATGATTCACAATTAAAAATAAGCTCTGGTGTAACACACCTACTAGCTTCCATTTCTACTCAAATTAATAATAATTCACTCACTACTCTTCACTACATATAGTGCAATTGACTACTGCTCTGCATACCCCCTCCTATTAAATTTAGTTACTTTCGGTGCACCCTGTATATACCCCACTCTTATTATATGTCGGATCATATTGAATTTTAACGTACCATTCGTATACTGATGTTTCCAATGAGCACATACATACTTTCGCAACCCTCTGTATATATCCCACTCCTATTATATGTCATTACCCTGTATAATTTTTATTTTCCGTCACTGCATATTAGAGAGGTCAGTTGCGGTCATTCGTACCTTACTTCTTTGGTACCCCATTACATAGATTGCGAAAGTAGGTCAGTTACTTACCTTCCGTGAATCCCCATTATAGATTGCGGAAGTAGGTCAGTACTTGCTTCAAAGCTACCCCATTTTATATCTACTCACATTTTCGCTATTTTTGACCTTGGCTTTTTCGGTGATTTCCTTATGGAGATTCCCATGTTAGCGTCTCCGCCATGGTCCAGAACTGTCCTAGCTTACTTACTTGTCGGATACACCAAATTTGAAGTAAAAAAGTTTCAGAAGTAAATTATGGCTACTTTGATTGAAACTCAACGCATAGCAATTTCAATTTTTATAGGATGTGGAGATAAAACGAGGACTCAGCAACAGGTATGCGATTTGTTTAATGCAAAGTACCCAGGCAAACCTAACAGCCTATCAACAGACAGTAAAATTGAGAAAAAATTTAGAGAAAATGGTCATTTTCAAAATATTCAAAATGCTGGATGTCCTAAGGTATCAGAAAACGTGAAACTTGATGTTGTATTAAGTGTTGAAGATAATCCTCATAATACTTCACGTCAAATTGCAACGGACACAGGCATATCTCAACGGTCGGTATTTATTACGTATTCTGAAAGACGAAAAGTACCATCTGTACCAAAGTCAGTTACATCAAGAAATCAACGATGATGATCCCGAACGCCGTATGCAGTTTTGTGACATTTTGCAGGATTTATGTAACCGCAATCCACGTTTTATCAAACAAATTATGTTTTCTGAGGAGGCTACGTTTTGCCTAAATGGTTCAGTCAATCGTCAAAACTGCAGATACCTGAGTAAGGATAATCCTCACTGGATGAATGAAGGTCATACTCAACACTATCAGAAAATGAATGTCTGGGCGGGAATAATTAATGACACAATTATTGGTCCTTATTTTTTCAAGAAAATCTCACAGGGGAACTTTATCTGCAATTTCTGAAAAAATAAGTTATATCAGTCCTTGCCAATATGTTTCCAAACGCCAACAATACTAACTTACCAGATGATAGTATCTGGTTACAATAAGATGGTGCACCCCCCCATTATGCACGTGATGTTTGCGAGTTTTTGAACCAGCGTTTTCATGGGAGGTGGATTGGTAGACGAGGGCCAATAGAGGGGCTCTCAAGATCTCCAGAACCTACACCTCTAGATTTCTTTATTAGGTTATTTAAAATAAAAAGTATATGTAGATAAACCGCAAAATCTACAGGAGTTAAAAGATCGAATTAGAGACGAAGTTAATAGAGAGTTATTCGTAATGTACAAAAAGAATGTGTTCGTTGATTTGATTATTGTCAAGAGACCGGTGAATGGCATTTTGAGCGATTAATTTAGCTGAAAAGTATTATGTATTTAATTTAATATTGCAGTTCATTTATTGTAAAATTATTCTCTGATTAAATTAATTACTTTTCATTTTCCTTGTATAAGCATTAGTCAAATAAGTATGATACTCCTGAATACAATATAAAAATACCTTTCAATTTGAGAAAATTAACAATTATCAATCATTTTCGCACATTATTAAAAAAATCAGCATTTAAAATTAAAAATCGACCTATTTCTGGATTTTTATCTAAAATGAATTGTTTGCAAGATAATGAATTTGATGAGAAAATTATGAAGCAATCGTGAATACACAATTAAAGACTATATTTGGTCTTGGTTCTCCGCTCAATGAACCTCAAACCAGCTTTTACGATTTTTTTAAATATTGTAAAGCTTTAGAAGGTCCTTTATTGATTCATTCATTGATTATACAATACTTTCAGTCAGAGGCGTCGAGCACTTGGAAGCCTTTAGAAGGTCTTCATTGTACCGGTTATGTGAAGAGACTAGTTGACCTTTTCAGGCTTAACACTTATTTCACTCGATCTTTCTTGGAGAAATCCTTCTCCACACCAGTACCAGGAGTTCATATCTCCAATGAGTCAGTACTTTGAATATATTGTATGAGGCTGTCTCCCACATGCACAACCGACAAATGTGCTCGTCTCTATATGTATATGCCAATTGTACGAATGTGCTTCATTAGGGTACAGATAACGGTGAATAATCCCAGTAGATATAATCAGTTCATCACGCTCTTTCGAATGAGATGTACTTTTTTTGAATCGGTTGATCCAAACCCAACTTATAGACTCATTAGACTTGCAACAAATAGCATATTCGGTCAAACGCCAAATACCTAATATTCTGCGAGCTTTCTAACCGAATAGCCAGCAAAAGTATTCGGTAAGTGTGTGTCGCCAAAATTTGAATCTTCGTGATTGTTTCGCGCTCATTTGTTCGATTGAACTTACCGCCCTCCCACGCCGCGCCATCCCGCTGGTACTATTGCTACCGCACTCCATGTTTTGACAAGTTTTACTTTAGGAGTTGTTGGAGTTTTTGGCCGAATATAATAAAAGTAGCCGAATAGACCAATACTGAATAATAACCGAATATTCGTTGCAAGTCTAGTATTTATCCATAAAAACATTCACTCTCTTCCCCACCCTCTATTCGAAAAAATAGGGAAAGCGTACTGAATTGAATTTGAGCGAAATGTAGACCTTTTTCCAGTTCACTTATCCAACACGTATAATCAGGTACCTATATTTTATGGAAAACTAATTTTTAAATATTTCTCCATAGAACAACAGTTATTTTCAGAGGTACTATTTAAATAATCATTTAATTTCAAATGAAGTTTCACTAGATTTCAATCTAACTTTATAACTCGAAATATTACGGAAATATTAAATTTGTTTTTAAGATAATTATATTTACCTAGTAGCGGAATAAATTAAATACAAACCAAAATTAAATATCAAGCAACAGTAAAATCGCCTGGTTCTGTAATTAATTTACAACTTAAACTAATTGCCCGGTAATAGAGTAAATTACTGATGTTTTACCACAATTAACATTCAATGTTTTAAGTTAAATATACCTAATGTAAATCTAACCGATAGGAACCTCGTGTCGAGCGTCGATATGCTTATCGGTTGTTCTCTATTCCATTATTTAGTATTAACCGGAAAATAAAGCCATTCCGCAAAATAGTCGATTCGATTAGTTAGTGATTCATTTTGCATGAACAATCTAATACTTTTTTTTGTAAATTTCTCGTAAGAAACGGAACAACAAAATGATAATAGGTTACATAGTTAGTTCGATAGTTTCTGGGTAATTGAGGAGATTGTGTGAGAGATTTTGTTTATCGAGTTTACCGTTACGGAATGCGAAATAACCATTCCACTCATGGACCGGTAGGCCTCATTATTTCGAATGGAAGCCGTTTTCACCATCGAGTTTCATGTGAAAAACATGTAGAGTAAGGCTATTCCCCAAGGCCCAAACTGGATAATTGACGCTGTAGTGGACATTGAAAATCTTAGAATTTTCACGAAACTAGAACAATAATTAACCTATGGATGCCATGTACTTGAATGCATTCCTTGGGTACCACTCGGTTGAGCTACCTCTGTGGGGCACCCTCATGTGGCGAATAGAGGCACCGCCATGGACTCTCGACTTTGTGGAAGGAGATCGGTTGAATGAGACTGAAAGCGTTCTTCCGAGCAGAAGAAATGGTTAGTAGAGGAATAAAACGGGGTAAGGAACGTGAAAATTCCGATAATCCTGTGAAATAATCTGCTGCAGACCAGCTTGTGGCACAAACCGTAAACTGCTTGGTATTGCTACGACCCTTCAAGCGGTGGATGGTATACAGTACCATCTTGCGTATTCTTTCTTCAACTGCCAGAGTCCTTTTGTGGGTCCCAATAAGCTTCCTGGAGGTGAAAGAACCCTCCAAGAACATCCAACTTCTGGAAACTCATAACACGGGTTTGGAAACAGAGGATTGGAGAATCCTAGGAAAACATCCTGAGGTACAGGGAAATACCATTGTATTAAGAATGGATAAGCATTCACTGAAGGCGCTGACAGATAAAGGGTTGAAGGTATACCTCGGCCTGTCACAGCTTACCTCCGGGTATCCCACAGAAGGGGGAAAAAATCGGAAATCGCAAGTACTGCAGGTACTTCAAGTGAACCTGCAGCATAGTAAAGCGCCAACTTCTGCACTAGTGCACAACGTTACCCAAGGCAACTGCATTCACTGGTCCTGAACCAGTATTTGGAATATCAAAAACAGCTGCAAGAGGCTGTACATCTCGGTGGATTCAAACTAAACATCAGACGTACTGGAGACACATGCCAAATCAGGAACACAGCAAACTCTTGGTTAAAAACCCTTAGTGTCGCTGACTAACGAAATAATCAACCTCAGCATATATAGGAATGCATCCAAGTACACGGCATCCATAAGTTAATTGTCAAGGTCCACTGTAGCATCGATTATCAAGTTTGGGCCTTGGGGAAAAGCCTTATTCTACTTGTTTTTCACATGAAACTCGATGGTGAAAACGGCTTTCATTCAAAATTATGATGCCTACATGTGTCATGGGCTACCGGTATATAGAGCAAAAATATTTATGACATTACGAACTCTGAACACGTATATAGCCCGTTCAGTATTAAAACCGTTGCACGTCATCAAAGTGTCGAAAAAGAGACGTTCGTTTATATTATGTCATTCGTTTGCTGCTGTCAATCCACTGTCAATCACTATGTTTAGCCTCTCTAAACTCAATGAATATTGAAATTTGCAGGTCGTATGGTATTAAAAAATATGAATATATGCTTAAAGAAAGGTTTCGTAATTAATTTCATATCAAATACAACTCGTAGGTTAATTGAATATTAAACTCAAACTAACGTCAGTAGTACTAAAAACTTTTTATGTTGGCAAAAATGCGTGCTGTTGCCGCGTTTAAAATGGTTTATTTCTGGTTCAGTTGACGCCTTGACATTTTTGGGGTTGAATTGTGACAATTTTATATTGCTCATTTAATTTTTCGATTCTTCTATCTGCGTGTTATTAAAAAACTGCAAAGAACTGTGAGTAATTTTTCACAAGCAGTGATGAGTTATCAAAGTTAGAGTCACATCCCAAGAAACGTATAAATGAAATTTATTAATACTGCAATAGTTAATGCAATTACTCCTGATACTATTTACAGCGTGTATGAAGCAAGTAAGTATAAGTTCAATATTATACATTATACCCAATCAACTGAATTTATTATATTCTGTTACATTCATAATAATGGACATTTATTTACAGATAATCATGTCACTTTAGGAATGTTACTGCAGCAATTGAAGGAAGAACAATAATTATTCAATGTAGAATGTTCCTGAGTAATTAACTAAAATATGATACACATCCACACAGAGGACTTATGGGACTTTCAAGAAAAATAAACCACTGAATAAACTTGTTTTTATTAATGAATCCTGAATTTTCTAAAATGGTGCTGTAGACTGTTTATGTCAAAAGGTATGTTACAATAATGTAGGTATGTGAAATTTTAGAATGCAAAATCATTGTTATTCCAGATATTTTGTATTTCATGCTGAGAATGAAGATGGTTGTATCGATGGAGAAGAAATAATATTTTTATACGAATCTTAGTTGAGTGATTATCAGTAGTAATAACCCAAGGACATTGATAATTGTTCGAAAAATTTTTATAACAGATTTCGAAAGCTTGTAAGCAGACCGACGCCGCAGGCGGAGGTCTGTTGCCAATAAGCAACAAGCTTGAGAAAGTTGTTATAAAATGTTTGAGCATTTATCAATGTTCGAGGGTTATTCGAATAGAAAATTTTTTGCTAATCATAGGAAAAAAAACAGAGTATATTTGCTTCTATAATTTCATTAATATTCTCGTCAGTATTATGACAGAATCGTGACATTTTGAAATAATTAATATTTTGAAACGTCAAAATCGAAATAAATCAAAATGTATCCATGGCAACGTATGGTCTGTTATGGTCTGTTAACTAAACCTAACCTATATACTAGATTCTCATACTATTTCAAGGGCTTGGCAACATACTCCAGTTATGACAGATGTGAAAAATAACGAAACATTAATTGTTAAAAATTTTCGATTTTAACTACATAAAACGTAAGCATATTGTTTCCATATGTAGCCACGTTTACTAACCCCATCAAATAATTATTCAATACTAAATCGCAGTTCGCACTTCGGACACACCTCGCACATAACTAACAAATTTTGGTAGGAGAAGGGGCGGGTTTTTAAACAGTGATTCTGAATCCAGCTGTCCAGATCAATACTTGATATTCATTGAAGTGAACTTATAGAAATGTTTTGTTGGTGGACTATTTAAATCGGCGAATACACTAAACCCCTATGTTCCGTTTTTATTTGAATGTATCTGTATAAGTATATACAATACAATAATTATTTAATTATTAATACTTATCCTTTTTTATAACTCTATATCTCTTGGGGCGGCTCTTTTCTAAGATTAAAGAAATGACAAATGAATTTATTTTGAATTTTGATAAACTTTATTTGAACACATTTAAGTTTGTTTTATTCATTGAACAAAAGATATTCACTAATTGTTTGTCAAACATTAAAAAGAAACAACCATTATTATTTATATTCAAATGCTATCAATTGTAATTGGAAGCTTCCGCAAATATCCATTCCTTCATGAATATTGTTATTAATTTTAAATTGTCTTGAAAAAATATTTATTTTACTCTAGACAATGTACTGATGAAGAAAATAAATTTTAATATTAAATTTTCACTAAGTATTCATGAAAAAATGTCTTAATCGTATCCTTTTACAAACTAACTCTAATCACAGTCCTATCGATTCTTATTTAGACTCGATTCTTGGCTATCGAAATGCGTGCGCCGTGTAATCGTAAATCTGACCAGAATAGATAAAAATGGCGGCGAGCAAAATTACTTATTTACAATTATTTGATACAATTTTAATATATAAAGGTAAATATAACTATTAATTTCCTAAGCACAACTTGTTGTTGAATATTGTTGATAATTATTTCTGCAAATGGTTATTTCCACAGCTTGTTCAATAGGTATGTTTTATAAACGAAATTGTTTGTTATTCTAGGTGATAAAATACCACAATGGCGGTTCTCTCTCGAAATTAGAGATGGATTTTGATATCTCCAATATCAAAATACAGCTATCAACATAACAATATTATGTTTCTGGATCTAGTCTATGTCTTGGAATGTGAATTAATTATTCACTTTGCTATTTTATACAAGGTAATAAATTTGTCTTACCAGGAATACAACTTTACTTGTTATAAATGAACAGGTAAGTGTTAATTGTCCTTTACCATGCTTTACATGTTTATTCTTCTCTTATTTTAAGAATTTTGTTAACATTTCACTTATTTTAATTTTAGTTTTCAAAATTTAATTCTCACACACCAACCCTTTTTCTTTTCTCTCGTTACTCTCCCCGTTGCTACTCAACAAACTCCCTCATTTTTCCTTTTTCTGTCCTTAGTTACCTGTATCCAAGTACCTAGTTGCTTGATTTTTTTTTAAAATAATTGTATTATCCAATTATTTCGCGCTTGTCACTGTCACTTTAACTCTATTCGCGTTAGTGATAAACGAACACTTTCCTATGATAATTGACAATATGACAATTTATATTATTATATTTATTTTCTTATTTATTATTCGACATTTTATATCATAACACTATGTGTTTTTAGTAATGTGCTCTGTAGAGAAAGGCAAACTGTAGTTAATTGTTGTTATTACATTACCATTATATATCGAAAATGTATGTATTTTTCAGTTTTTTCTCACTATCAAATTAATAAAAAAAATTGATAGCATCCATTAGTTCATTGTTCTAAAAAGAAATGAATTTTGATCATTTAACCGTGGCAGAAAATAGAGAAAATAAAATATCCCGTAAACAGCTTTTACGTCGATTAGAAAAATTAGAAACTTACTACCTTCGACGGGACTTCTCACAAACTAGCGAGAGCCCATCATGGTCACCGCTCAGAGAGAGGACAAGCCAATCGTCTGTACCATCGCAAATACGCTACACATTCTCGACGCCGTCATTATAACAGATCGGTCTCCGCTACTTCCGATGAAGGGGAAGGGCCTCCATATAAACGCTTTCGATCTCGATAACCGAGACAGTGTAGCCCGTACTCCGTACGATACGGCGGACACTGTTAGCGGTAGGGGTGATAGGCGCAGCAGTTTTAGCTCATTTATGTCCGATTCTACTGAGGAAACTCAATCGCCGAAGGATAGAGTAGCCCGTATTCTACGCAATATGGATGCCCAAAACTCACACGTTTTGGTTCCTCCACCAACCTCCACCGACCGAACGTCAGCGAACATCTTAGAAATTGTTAATTACGCGCAACTCCTGTTGGACGTCATAAAAAATTTTAGGAGATGATCCTACCCAGAAGGCGCAAACTTCACCAAACTCACATGCAGCGCTAGTATCCCGTTGGATTTTTTTAACAGCCAATGGTTTGGCAAAAAAGAACAGAGCGCACTTTCTGAAATCATCAATACAAGCAAAATATGCTGCTTATGTAAAGTTCCAGAGCCTCCCCAACAACGGGATTGTAGCATTAGGCAGAGGATTGGATATAATCCTCCAAGAAAATGAAAATATTCCCCCAAATTACAGAGAGAAAATATTAAAAAGA
This sequence comes from Lochmaea crataegi, assembly GCA_947563755.1. Lineage (NCBI taxonomy): Eukaryota > Metazoa > Arthropoda > Insecta > Coleoptera > Chrysomelidae > Lochmaea > Lochmaea crataegi. The sequence continues at coordinate 35,382,973 of OX387427.1, read as the reverse complement.
CTCTCAGACGCAGGCAAATTTTTCGTGTAATTTTTTCACGACTTATCTATATCAAAACGCAAGTTCATATATCCATATATGAATAAAAACACGAAAGAAATGCTCGAGCACTGCCTCCCTAGAGACTTACTCTTCGGTTCGGATTTACCGGAAGGAAAAGGTAAAAGCGACAAAGCACACGGAGTCTTCCAGCAAAGATCTGAGCTTCAACGCCGAACTCAAATCCCAGACCGTTTCCAGCAGTGAAAAAGGAGGGGGGGGAGTAGAACAGTCACGAGCACCTGCACGACGACGTAGCCCTTTAAACCGATATCGCCGGGCCCGTCATACGAGGGTGACAGGGCCAGTAAAGGGCAATACCTCAAGACTCCAGACCAAAAAGGGGTACAGATTCAACAAGAGGACGTAAAGGTAAGTACAAAATATGCAGGCAGACTATCCCTATTTTATGAGAAGTGGCAGGCCTTGACATCTAATAAAGTAATCCTCAAATTGATCATGGGAGATCCTTTACCGATGAACAGCACACCAGTACAAATTACACCGCCAAGCCTGTTTCCATTATCCTCGGTAGAGCAGTCTTCAATGGATGAGGAGATAGCCCGGCTAACCCCTTTTAACGGCCCGGGCTCGACCTTGGGCCTTACAAAACAAACAATCCGTAAGGAGACGAGGAACTTGTTGAGAAATCAGTACCTCGCTCACTGGAAGGCTCTACAGGGTCCCAGGCAGTCCAAGCTCCTATTGAGGGGATGGACTGATGGACATGCTAGAGCTGCTCTAGAGCTACCAAGGAGTAGGTTAGAGAAGATAGCAGGACTCCTAACAGGGCACTGCTGTCTGAGGAAACACCTCTGTAACTTAGGTTTGGAGGAAAGTCCCCTAGGTAGGGGTTGCGGCATGGCTGACGAAACGTCGGACCATGTTCTCCTTGTATTTCCACATTGAGCTGTGCTACGCAGGCGAATCTTCGGAGTCCCTGTTATGACCAACCGGGACATAAGCAGGCATCCACTGAAGAGGATTGGGTCCTTCATCGAGGGACTCGGCTTCATGGATGCATAAATAGCAGGAATGGCACAATGGGCCCGCCAGTGGCCTCAGTGCCGGAACCTTGGCTTGAGTTTTCCTTGGCCAGGGTTCGCCTGACTAAATTAGTAGTAGTAGTAGCCCGGCTACAAAAGGCTGGCGCTATAGTAAGGTATAAACCTCTTGAAGGCCAATTCCTCTCTAGAACGTGTCTCACGGACAAGGCTAACGGCGAAAAACCTTCATCCTTAACCTAACGCTACTCAATAAACATATAGATACCACTCACTTCAAGATGGAAGACACACGAACGGTATTGAAACTTGTCCAGAAAGACTTAAGGGATGCCTATTTCCTTGTGTCGATTGATACATCACATAGGGAATTTTTTAGATGCATGCATAACGATCAACCGTTTGAATCCACATGTCTTCCATTTGGCCACGCCTCAGCCCCACACATGTTCACAAAGTTACTCAAGCCAGTGGTCCGGCACCTCAGACTAAACAACAATTTTTTCAGATAGTATCTGTAGTGTTGGCCTGGCGAGGAGGCGAAGGTATCTATTGTAAAATCGATTATTTCAAACGGGAAATGAAAAACGATGGAACCTACTATGGCAGAATCGAATATAATCCTGTGTTTACAAAAACTTGCCAAGGAGGAAATTGGAAATGCGCAGACAGTAAATGGCTCACGGCTAACAGTCAAAATATAAATCGTTGTCCTGTACGTATCTTCTTGAAAATTCCACACCTGTAATTTTTAACCAATCAAAACGTGTTTTTCGACAGATCACCATGGCAACAGACGAATTTTAGTGGAAATTTTTTTTGCTCGTGGAACCCAACAGCGAATTATACAGGAAATTTTTTTGACGTTTATAATGTCTGGTTTTTATTTACAAAAAAGCAATTTTCTACAACTTGTAGATACTCAAAACTTATGTAAAACTAAAAAAGATACTGTGTTGTGTCTTGAGATGGTATTTTCGTGCAACTACAACGAGTAGAAATCAACAATTTAAAGGACTAAATTGGTACCAAAACATTTTTTACGTAGTGCCCCTTGACAGCTTCAAAACTGAAATCATTTCTAGGTTAGGGTTCCACTTAGTTGCCACATGGTAACTAAATAATCAAGTCGACCAAACCTCAAACGTCAAAAATTGACGTTGTTGGAAATCGAAAAATAAATTTTAAATATTTGATTTTCAAACACAATTTTGTGTGGAATTTTTTTACCGAATACCACACGAGGTCAAATTAAATCCGGAAATTTTTTCGAGCTCATGAATATTTTGAAAATTATCCCGAGTCGAAGACGATTTGACCTCTAGTGGTATTACTAGTAAAAATTCTCAGGAAGCGAGGGAGTCACATAACCAGCGACCGTTTTTCTGGACTCCAAATCCGCACTGGAAAAAACAGGGATCTGCATGATACAAAAATTGTCCTATCGGAAAAAATGAATGTTCTAAATGGATGAAAGCTGGTGCAGAACGTAATGGTTTGGATGTGAAGAAAACAAAAATCACGAATCATTCCAGTCGTTCTACGACAGTTTCACAATTAGCAAAGGTTGGCGTGCAAGAACAGGAACTGATGAAAATAACGGGCCACGGTAATGCATCGACTATCAAACCCTACCTCCAGCTTGATGAGCAACACCACAACAGAATTATAAATAGATTGCGGCAGTTAGAAGAAACATAGGCTTCAACTTCAGCAACACAGGTGATAGAAGAATAGATACACAAGGCGTCACCAACTGGAATTATCTATGGTGCTGGTAATCAGTTATCCTTATTTATTTATGTTCTTGTTATTTTTGATTAATTCAAGGTTGTTAACATTTAAGTTGAAACGAAATAAATGTTGAAACGTATAGTATGTATATAAGAATCATTTTATGCTGTTCATGGAATAATCTTCCTGAATATCACTCGACCATGACCAATAGAGACTATTATTTTTTTAAATAAATCTCGAGTAACTTGTATTTTGAAACAATTTAATTCGACCATATGAACATTACCAATCAAAGAATAATTCAGATCATTAATGTTCGATATGGTCTCATCAAATTGTCAAAATACAAGTTACTCTCGATAGGACTACTAAGAAAATAATAGTCGGCTATTTGTCATGGTCTCGGGATATTACCTTCGATAATTGGTTAGCAGATAGGGAATCCCGTACAATTCAGTCAGAAACTGAAAGGTCTTTAGCAGACTTTGCCTTTGTGAAAATTAGTAAGGAATGCGGGAATCCTGAAATAGATCTTTTCGCCTCTAAAGATAACCACAAGGGCCTGGTTAAGAGACCCAGGGGCTATTGCGTTTGACGCTTTCACGGTATATTGGGGAAATATGCGATTTCAAGCTTTCCCCCCTTTCTCCCTTATTCTCCGGGTATTGCAGAAAATAATAAGAGACAAGGCGGAAGGTATCTTAATAGTACCTTACTGGCCTTCGCAAGCTTGGCACCTACTTCTCATAAAACACTTAGTCACAGAACCAATTTATTTTGAACCTAGTAATCAATTACTGACTTCGCCTTGCAGCCAGCATCACCATCCCCTTGCACACAGCCTTATCCGGGTGGCCTGCAAGTTATCCGGGAAGCGTTGAAGTTGTCTGGTGTTCAGGACTGTGCCGTGACTACATCATTTCAATCCTTGTCAAAAGCAACCATCAAGCAATGGATCCACTTATAAGTCTTGGTGGTCATTCTGTGATAAAATCGACATTAATCCATTCACAGCAGATAAACGTCAAGTTATTACCTTTTTCCAAAACTTATTAGATCAGGACAACAACAAATACGGCACCTTCAATTCCCATGGGACGGCATTCTCCCTAATATTTCCCGGCAGTATAGGGAAATATCCTATATTCAAGCTATTCATGAAGGGTATTGCACCAACCAGACCTCCAAAACCTCGCTATGATTTCACATGGGATCCAAAACAGGTACTGGATTATCTTGAGAACAAGCCAGAAAGCTCATTGAAAGACCTCTCACAGAAATTAGTTACGCTTCTGACCCTAGCAACAGGCCACCGACTACAAACAATTTCTTTAATCAAAACATCAGAAATCAAGACCAACGAGGGAGGACTCCAGATTTTCATTTCCGACCAAATAAAAACAGGCATAAATAAGCGACAACCATACCTGGAAATTCCAATATTTGAAGAAAGACCACAGATCTGTGTTGTGTCGACCCTAAAGAGATATGGAGATAACCCAGAATTTACGACGTACAAATAACAGTCTGTTCCTAATCATTACCAAACCACACAGACCGGCAACTAGCGACATTAAGCCGTTGGGAAAAAGAAACATTAACGGCTGCCGGAATTGACACAACTATTTTTAAGCCCCACTACATCCGCCACACATCTACGTCGGCTGTCTACAGAAATGAACTCTCGGTGGATATTATTCGCAGCTCTGCCGGCTTGAGTAAAAAATCTACAAGATTTGCGAATTTTTATCATCGCCCATTAAGGAAACAGGGAGAGTTCGTATGCAGTGTTTTATGTTGATTCCACATAAACATTATGAACTGTGTTAAAATTTGACCAAGGATATTGTTCTTTTTTCCGTTATTAGAAAATCCACTTATTTCTTTCGGTTTATTATTGTCTTTTAAGAACAAGTGTTAAGATTCAAACAAAAATTTACTAGTTTATATAAATAAATCTTTAAACATCTACACAGTTAAAATTCTATTACTTCTTGCGACTGGACGTGAGATTTAATTAATCGATCAAACGAACTTACCTGTGAAGTTCGATCGTAATTATATCGATCGTCTAGTCCAAAGATGTTACAGACCCTTTCCCTCCCAACCCGTTGTAAATTATAGGAAACAAAAAATATTCATCGTACTCTTTGAAACTAAAATGAAGAATGTAGCCGAGGGTAACCTGACCGCGGTGGAATGAGAAGAGGTGAAATTTCACCTTTAAAATATTGTGCTTGGTAGCACTTGGATAGCGGACTACACAGTTAAAATTCTGTAACATCTCTGGACTGGACGATCGATATAATTACGATCGAACTTCACAGTTCGTTTGATCAATTAAAAATACATAAGTTTATTATTTTTTTTGATAATGATAATTAACTTAGGAGTACAAGGAAGACAACTACTTCTAATAGTATTTAATGAAGCCTGGAAATGTGTTCAAGTACCTATGGACTGGAAAATAGGAATAATACTGCCCATACATAAAAAAGTGGATCCAACAGAATGCACTAACTATAGAGGCATAACATTACTAAGCGTGGTTTCCAAGCTATATGAAATTATCTTAGAAAAGAGATTGCGAATCTTAACGGAAGGGCAACTAGATGGATCACAAAGCGGCTTCAGGAAAGGTCATAGCACACAAGACCATATTTTCTCAATAAAACAAATGCTTGAAAAGACAAAAACTGTAGATAAATATATTGCTTTTCTAGACCTTGAAAAGGCTTTTGACAGTGTCACACAAAAAACAGTATGGGATAGCTTAGACAAAAGAGGGATTCCGAAGAGCCTTTCAACAAGAATTAAAAGCATGTACGAAAACAATTATAGCTATGTCAGGAAAAATAACTTAGAATCCGATAAATTTAGAGTAAATGACGGACTTCGACAAGGAGGAGTGTTAAGTCCTTTACTTTTTATTATAATAATGGACGATATTATCAAGGCTACGAAAAAACATACTAAAAAGATCCACATAGGCTATAATAGACTGAAACCCATCAACCTGTCTGAATGTGCTTTTGCAGATGACGTTATGATTTGTGCACCGAGCGAAGATGACCTCCAAAAAAACTTACAAACATGGGAAAGAGAACTCAGTAAAAGAAATCTAAAAGTAAATGTACAGAAGACAAAAGTCATGACTACCGGAATAACAAACACAGAAATTGACATAAGGCTACAAAATGAAAAAATTCAACAAGTGGACTTGTTTAAATATCTTGGTATTAAGATCGACAGAAATGGAACCGAAGATGAAGAATTGAATGAAAGGATCACTAATGCCTCAAAACTCTACCATTCCTTGTCTAGAGCATTCATTGGTAAAAAAGAAATAAGTAGGAAAACGAAAATGACAGTGTTCAAGACAGTATATCGACCAATTCTCACTTATGGAAGTGAAAGCTGGATACTGACGCAGAAATCGAAGAGTAGAATACAAGCAATGGAGATGAGATACTTGCGCAGGGTTAAGGGAATAACACGGAGAGACAGAGTTAGGAATGAGGACGTTAGAAGTGAACTTGGAATTGAATCGATTCTTGACTTGCTAGACAACCAAAAACTTAAATGGTTTGGTCATTTAGTAAGAATGAACAACAGGCCAGTAAAAGATGTTTGGGAAGCGCGAGCAACTACAAAAAGGAAGAGAGGAAGGCCAAAGAAAACTTGGAACCAAGTGGTTGCTGAAATATTGGAAAAAAGAGGGAAAAGTTGGGAAGAAGCCAAAAAGATGGCAAAAAACAAGAAACAATGGAGCAATTTTATATATGGAAAGGAGAAATAGATTTCCACCCTTACACCTTCGGGTACAAAAAGGGTTTAGATTATATATATATATAAGTTTATTATTTTTTTTTACCTTCTTATCAATTGCATCCAAGTACACGGCATCCATAAGTTAATTGTTCTAGTTTTGTGGAAATTCTAAGATTTTCAAGGTCCACTGTAGCGTCGATTATCCAGTTTAGGCCTTGGGGAATAGCCTTATTCTACTTGTTTTTCACATGAAACCCGATGGTGAAAACGTCTTCCATTCGAAATAATGTATCATGGGCTACCGGTCTATTAGTTACTGATTCATTTCACATCAACAATCCAATACTTTTTTTGGAAATTTCTCGTAAAAAACGGAACAACAAAATGATACAAATGGTTAGTTCGACAGTTTTTGGGTAATTGAGGAGATTGTGTGAGAGATTTTGTTTACCGAGTTTGTTTAACCATCTTTTGCCGTTACGGAAGGTAAAATAACCATTTTATATTTTTAATTTCTGTGCTATAGATAGTATATAATAGAAGGAACTAAACTGTATGTTCTGAACAAAAAAAAGTCGTAAAACCTGAAAACTCGCTGTTTTTTCATTATTCCAATTGAATAATCATACCTCTACTTATCGTTACAGTTTACTGAAGTTTGACAGTTTCCTGTAAAGTGTGACACATTAAAACTATGATTTATTTAAAATATTGGCCGAAATAGTGCCATCTCTGGAAATTCTAAATTTATCGCAGATTTTTCAACGGGTAATCTTAAAAATAGGTTAAGGTTCTGGTAAACTTCGCGACTCTCGGAATTTTATGTTAATTTCATGTTGTTTGATAGCTTACCTTGCATAAAACATATTAGAAAAAAAACTTCGCTGGATCACACAGTTTTTATTTAAGAAATCACTAATTTAGTTCAAAAACGGTCCTTCCTCAACATTAGAAATGCTATGCTAAGATGTAGACTTCCACTTTGAACTTTTAAGGTTTTTATCTCAAAATAATATGTTAGATAAAAAACCGAAGTACACTGCACCGCAAAAAAAGTTTTGCATACATTTTAATCATCATTTTTCAAGTTGTGGACCTTTCCATTTTCATCATAGTCCTCTATAGATTTTGCAAAAAGTTCGAATGAATATGTTGATATACAAGGTAGCACCAAAAATTGTATTTTACGCCTAAATTCTGAACATCCTGTGGAGAAATTTCATAACGAAATGATGTTTATTTGTTTGATATTCTTAAGCCCTATCATTTCAGAACAATTTGTTTTTTTATTAGTCTCGATATCTGTATTATTAAAGGAAAACTACAGCTTTGAAGGAAATAATGCAATAACCCTTTATTGACAACAAAATATAATATGGGCAACAGCTTGTGCTAACGCAACTAGACCTGGCCGTAGTTCTGTCTAGCTCGTCTTCTTGATGTATCTCTTAAATGCTCAATACCCTTGAGATCCGGACTTATTAAGGGCGAGTCCAATACTTGAACGTTCAAACATCGTTGAAATATTGCCTCGTTATTTGTGCTATGTGCGGTCGCGCATTGTCATGCATTATGAGAAAATTTTGTCCTCTAAATGGCATGTAAAATACCACATGTTCTTCCAAGTATTTTCTGATGTGCGTTAATACCGCCTTGAAGTATAGCGTAGTCTGTGCGGGCTTCCAAAGATATTCCGCCCCAAACCATCACTCCTCCGCTACCAAATTGAACTCTAGGAGAGAAACAACATTCGTTCTCCTCTGAGCCTTCTCCAAACTCTTCGACGACCGTCAGGAGAATTTCGCGTGAAACGTGACTTCTTCGTAAAGAAAACATTTCTCGAGTCGTCCATGTCCCAATCTTCATGAGTTCGAGCAAATTCCAGGCGCTTCTGTCGACGACCTGCATCTTATAGAGGACCTGTAGTAAGTACACCAGCTGTTAGATTCTGTTCTCTCAATCTTCAGCGTACGGTATCAGATGAAACTACAGTAAGTACCATGAACATCTGCCAATCTTCTAGCCAAAAGCGGAGCAGAGGTTGTTCGCTATCGAAGAACCTGAAGACGAAAAAGTCGATCTTCACCTGCACCTGTAGCTCTTCGTCTTTTTTCTTTAGACCAGATTTTTGCATCACATCGGATACCGTACTGCATCGTTGGCCAAGCCTTTCTGCGATATACCGAATCGGACGACCATCATCATGTAAAGCCACGGCTTGTGCCACTTCTTCTGGACCCATCTTTTATTTTAATAATAATAATTTTATTCATCACACGTGAAGAGGTTACATGAACAAGGAGAGCGACAAAAGCTATGAATAAGTACATTGTGAAACATAAAATACATACAAATTGGTCAAATATAACATTCAGACATCGAACAAACATGATGTGTATAAGGGAACTATGACATTACTTCTCTTATCCTAAGAAAGTAGATGCTCACATCAGCATAGAGCTGGTAGGGACTTTTACTGAGATCTCATTCATTTATTATGAATGATCTAATTTTCATTGCTCCACATATGAAACGATATATTTTCATTAGCGTGGGTGGATCTATTGAGGATAATAGCGAAGCTAGATCATCCGAAAATCCTCGAACCTTTATAAGATTTCCTCTTAGGTTTTTTTACATGGGACAGACCAGCAATATGTGTTCAATATTTTCAGGCATTAGGAAGTTACATATTGAGCAAATATTGGTCATTTCAATTTTATACGAATTGCTATTGACATATATGTACAAGTTTTCTGAATTTGTGGTCCTAAGTTGAGCTATAAGTCTCTTAATATGTAGGGGAATTGTACAGGTTAAATAATTGTTTCCATTAGGTTCATTTTGTTGTAAAAAAAATTTATATGAAGCGTGATGAGTGCTAAGTATTATTATATTTTGATGTTGTTCAAAAGTTTTATTTATATAACGAGATAATATAGTTTCTTTTGTGTTTAGGTCAATATTATTTATATTAAGTTCTATGTCACAATACTTTACCATAGCCTTGCAGAGTTGGTCAGCCCAATCATATTTTGAATTTCCAACAGCAGATTGCTGTAGTTTAATAGAGCGGATTAGTGCCCTACTAACATATGGATTGGGAGTTCTACTTTTAATTCGTAAAAGAAGCTCTAAGGCCAGCTTTATTATGAAGTACCTTATCCTACATAATGCCAGTTCGGACCTAATTATATATGCAGCTGTTGATCTTTGCAGAAACAATAAGTGCTTCCAAAAGTTATTTTGTATTTTTTCTGCTTCTTCTAGATGACGGGGGCCCCAAATACCGCTTGCATAAGTGAATGTAGGTATTACGACGTTATTATATAATATTTTATTGACTCTAGTGACGAGATTTTAGAGCAGACTATATTTTTAATTAAAACACCTTGAGAGAATCGAGTTTTTTGTTCGTGTTGTTTAAAATTGTTCAAAAACAGCCCATTGAAGGTGAATATGACCCCTAGATATTCATATGTATTTGAAGGACAGATAATGTTATTTTTGTATGTGAATTCCGGTTGATGCCCGATATTTGAGCTTTTGCGAAAAATAACTATTTTTGTTTTTGTCGGATTAACGTCGAGTTTGTTGTTAGAACAATACGATTCAAGAATTTGCAGGTTCCGTCTTAGTTCTATTTGGGATTCGGCAAACAATACCAGATCATCGGCATATAACAGCACGTGGATATTTTCACCATCGTCAAGCGTGACACCTTTAGCACCGTGTTCCTTGAAAAACGAATTGATGTCTGAGATAAAAAGAGAGAATAAGAGTGGGCTTAAGGTATCCCCTTGTAGAACTCCTTTCGTAATTTTTATTCTTTCTGATACGTTACCTTGTTGTTCAATAAACAGAGAAGCTGAGCTGTACATTAGTTTAAGGATTCTAATAATTTTAGCACTTATCCCACTAGTGAATAGTTTGCCCCAAAGAAGTTCATAGTTCAGTGAATCAAATGCCTTTTTGAAGTCTTCAAACAGAGTAAACAGTTTTCTACCTGGCAAACGCAGAGAGTTATTTGTGATTACTGATAAGACATAAATATTATCCTCACAGCTCCTATTTTTTCTGAATCCTGCTTGACATTCAGGTAGCATTTCATTGTTTTCTGTAAAATTTGTTAGTCTGTTGTTAATGAGCTGTGTGAATAGTTTTGTCTTACGGTTTAGTAGTGCGATGATGCGGTAGTAATTTGGGTCATCTGTTGGGCCTTTCTTATGGAAGTGGATAATTTTTGTATTAGTCCATGTAGAGGGTATCTTTTCTTGTGAAAGAAAGTTGTTTTAAATACATTACCCATTCTGTTGGCACACACTAAGTTGAAATCTTTGGTTAAGTTCAAGTTTTTCCATAACTCGTTAGGGCTGTTACTGCTTTCCAATTTCTTTCTTATATTCCTCTGATACTCATATTTTTTATTCTTCATTATTTGTTTATATTTTTTTTAGTAGTTTTGTAGTTTAGAACTGCATTTTTTTCGAGTTTTAATTTAATTAGATTTTTTTTAGTTTTATTCAGACTCTTTTTAGTTTCCCAGCATACTTTGTCAACCCACGGTTTTGATTTAGTGTTTTGGCTACATTTAAAAATTTGCTTTTTATCCATTCCTAGAAATTTTGATGTCAATCTAATAGCTCCGTTTAGCTGATTATCTAGTTATTCTGGTAAGTTTAAATTAGGATTTATAACATACTGAGAGATTATGTTTTTGTATGAGTTTATTTTTAGGGGGTCCCATCTAACAATTACTTTACTATATGAGTTTGATGATATATTTTGTTCAACGTTTATACCTTAACTGAGTACACAACCTAAATGATCTGAAATGAGGGTTTTATTTACAATGAAATTTGAAATTAAATTTTTGCTATTAAAATTTGCCCACACTAAATCTATCACGCTATTACCGGTCTGTCCAATGTATATATCTTTCATTTATTTACACTTGTAATTTGTTTATAACAAACCTGTTTGACTAGCCCGTGTGTTACAGGAAGCGCAGAACTGCTAGTTGTCTTTAGGATTTTAGAAAGTTAAAGATTTGCTTACAGATGTGCACAGAATTGACCCAATAGTCTCCATGTACTATACGATAATACGTCTCCGATTATGACGTAACGGCAAAGGATGGTTAAACAAACTTTAGCAATTATCGGAATAAGAGAAGAATTTTTGTTAAACTTCTAAAATAATATGTGGAAAATTGAGGACTTCAACTATTCTAATTTGTTCAAAGTGAAAGTCTAAAAAGGCCTTAATAATCAAGAGCAAATTGTATTTTCATGCGGATATAAATCCTGAAATATCTCACGAACAAAATAAGCCTGAATCTCTCATGCATTATTTACTACATCATAGTGTAACAAAGGTAGATGTAGAGTGGTATTTCACTAGCTCTGCAAAAACTTCGTCACATTTTCTTTGAATGACATTCTGAAAGATTTATTTTGAATACTAGAGAAGCTCAGAAGACACAATTTTTATTGGAATCTCAACTAAAATGGGTTTATAAAAAAAATGTACGAGAAAATATGCAGGAAAATGTATTTGGCAGTGCTAACTTTGACAAACGGTACGCCAGCTGTTGTTTTTATTACATGGTGCTTAAAGCAGGATAGCGATAGAAAATAAGGAGCTTTTATCTTTTTGGAAGTTATTCATAGAGATATGTAACGAGTGTAGGATTTAAGAGGCAATGCGCTGTGAGCGCTCTCGCCAAAAAAGCTAAAATGTACTAAAAGACCCTGTAGAATGTGTATTTTTTTTTATTGATTGAAACTTGATAGGTATTTACTCAATACATGAAATTGAATAAACAGAAATAGAAATTATTTTAAGATTTGCTTTAAATTTGAAAAATAAGTGATTTTTCCTTCAAATACATTTTTCTTCCTTATTAGTTGAGATAATACGTTCAAAATTTCAGGGTTTATATGAACCATTACAGTGAAGAGACGATGCATATTATTTTTTGGAAAAAAAATTCCGTGCTGTGAAATTTGAAATAAATTTTGTTAATATTTTATCAGTGCAGTTATAAATATGCATCGTCTCCGAAGCTACACACTAGTAATACTCTGTCAAAATTTGAAATCATTATGTTGATTAATTAATGAGAAAAATGTGATTGAAGGTGCGTAAAAATTTGAATTTTAATGGTACGGTCTGAAGCGACATCTTACGGAGTACAGTCTGTTGCAAATCACTGACCGTTTGAACAGAGTAACTGGAGTTATCATTACTTACGTTCTGAATCATTACTATATTGCACGAAATAGTGGACCAGATGTAAATCAACAAGCTTGTATAATACATGCCGTACAGTACGTAAGAGGAGAACTAGCTCGAGCGTCTTCTAGATACTAAATCGGTATTTTGTTAAACGAAAACAATATCTACGGTTGTTTTACTCAATGCCTGTTTTCGAATCATAGTGTGAGTGTGTATCGGATAATATTGGAATAGTGTGGAGGATTATTGTTTACAGTTTGTGGATATTAATGATGAAATAAAACAATTTAATTTGTTTAAATCTTCATTTTTTAATTTGAACCAACGTTCAAATTAAAATTAGTGACGCGTTTCGCTACACACTAGCTTTTTCAAACTAATGAAGATACAGTGAAAAACTTTTAATTTATATAGTGCCCTAATACGGAATTCTAAGGTATTGACAAAAGTATTATAATATTTAAATGGGGATAAGTACAAAAAGTGCCTATCTAAATTCATTAAAAATAACGAATCTAAATCCTCAAAATTAAACAAATCAGGTGTTTATAAATTAAAATGTGGTAACGACAACTGTGACAAAATTTATATCGGTAGAACTTTTAGGAACTTTAAAACTAGAATTTCAGAACACAAACGCAGCTATGACAACAACAAATTAGATTCCAACTATTCAAATAATCTATTAACAAACCAACACACTTTCGACTCAAATTTTGCATGTAGAACCCAAATCCTTTAAATTAAATCTTTAAGAAGCCCTCGAGATTAACAAAAACAAATATTCAGGTAATCTGCTTAACGACCAAATAGATATCAATCATTATTCCTTATGAAACCTTTTTACCTAGAAGATGTGATGGTTGTGGATAAATTTCCCAGGTACTCTTTTTCAATACTTTTGTAACATTCCTAGATTTCCGTATTTAGACACTTTCTGTACTTATCCCTATTTAAATATATTATAATACTTTTGTCAATATCTTAGAATTCCGTATTAGGCACTATTTGTACTTATCCCCATTTAAATATTATAATACTTTTGTCAATATCTTAGAATTTCGTATTAAGGCACTATGTAAATTAAAAGTTTTTCATTGTATCTTCACTAGTTTGAAAAAGCTACTGTGTAGCGAAACGCGTCACTAATTTTATTTGAACGTTAGTTAGACTTTTGTGATTAACATATTAGTGTCATATTTAGGTAAGTAACAAAATAGTTTTATACATAGATAGTGATATTTTATGAAAAGTTTGTTATTCTTTGGAATACAGTTTAAACAATAGCTACAAAAATAAATAAATAGAAGGAATCAAATATTTTTTATGGCTCGGACACCTTTGTAGGAGGTGTCCGAGCCATAAAAAATATTTGATTCCTTTTATTTATTTATTTGGAAACCGTAACCTACATGTAAACGACAATAGTCTAATGGTTGTTGTGTTTATCATGTAAATGAATATACTTAATATCTAACCTGTATACTTAGGAGATGGGTAATTAGCATATTACTCCAGCTCTTAAATATACTTACAGACCGTAATTTCCTTTTAGATATAAAATTTTCAACATGGTGAGACAAAAACATCGTACTTTAAAATCCGCAAAAAAAAGTAAGTTCTTTCAATTGTTCCTGCTATATAATTATTCTCCAATATTGTAGTAACGCGTTGAAAAGATGGAAAATGCAACATTCCTCGGTTATTAGCAATAACCAAATACCACCCGTTGACGAAGCTCCCACAGAAATAGAGGATTTAAATTTAAATAATGAATTTGCATCAGACATAAATGCAATTCCTGTAGATTTAATAGGTCGTAGGATCGTGGACATAAACTATTTTTGGGGACAAATGAAAAAAATTAGCCATAAACCCTTTTTTGACTGCAAAATACAAAACTGTGATATTATTGGTGAAAATAGGCATGGTTTACAGTCAATGTTAAAAATTAGGTGTAACCTAGTGAGTTCAGTAAGAACCTCAGAACCAGAAATAGCAGATATGAACAAGTCTACAGTTTTAGGTTCGTAACACTACTGCTATTCGATATTGAGGAAAGATTATTTTGTTAATTTTTTTTTAGGAAGTATTTCGATCGGTACTAGGTATTCACAAATATCTGAATTGCTCACAATAATGGGATTGCCGCCGATGACATCAAAGTTATTCTTAACCACACAAAGGATACTTCAAGATGATGTTAATAAAACTTTGATAAATCAATTAAAATTAGCAGGTGAGGAAGAAGAGAAACTTGCAATTGAGAAAGGCAATGTTGATGTAAATGGCATTCCTTTAGTAACAGTTATAGCGGATGGAGCTTGGTCAAAAAGATCTTACAAGACGAACTACAATGCTTTATCCGGAGTAGCTGTTATTATTGGTGAGGCAACCAAAAAAGTATTATTTCTGGGCGTGAAAAATAAATTTTGTTTAATTTGTGCCTGAAATGAAACGAAGGGAATTACAAAAGATCACTTTTGCGCCAAAAATTGGGCTGGATCTTCAACCTCTATGGAATCGGCTATAATAATGGAAGGATTTAAAAATAGCTTAGCAGTGCATGGTGTGAAATATTCTAAATTAATAGGTGATGGCGACAGCAGCATTGCTAAAAAATTATTTCAAGTGAAACCATACGGAACTTTGTTAGTAGAGAAAGTGGAATGTGTAAACCATTTATTGCGTAATATGTGCAACAAATTGAAGGAAATATCCAAATCGGTGAGAAGTAATTCCCTTCTGAAGAGTGTACCAGTCTTCCTCAGGAGAAAATTGGAAAACAATATTTTGAAATTCAGAATAGCAATAAAAAAATCGGCTGAATTCAGGAGCAAACAGGAAACGTCCTTTTTAGCTAAAATAGAAGGATTTAAGAAAGATGTAGTGAACACTCCAAAACACATTTTCGGTGAACACAAGAATTGTGAAGATTATTTTTGTAAAAAAAAGGACACTGACAATTTTCTTCCCATTATGCAAGATTGTGGAATGTTTCAAGACATTAGTTGCTCACTCCAAAGAGTTATATCTTGTAGTTCTTCCTTTCTACTCAATAAAAACAATAATCCCGCAGAGCAATACAATGCAATTGTGAATAAGTTTGTAGGAGGGAAAAGGGTAAGTGATTAATTTGACATCTGTTTTTTTTATAACGCAAAGCCACCTTGGAATATTTTTGAGCATTGTAACTTTATCCGTCGTTTTGTTAACTATAAATTCGAATTATATCTCACTTCTATAGTGATCTATTATGAAAAAAAACTAAACGAATTAATAAAAAATCGAAAACATCTGGACCAGATGAAGACTATGGAGCTGTAGAAGAGGTTTTAACTGTAGAAGAAGCGGAAAGTAGAAAGATTAAAATAGAAATTTCCCTGAAAAAGAATTCAGAGGAAATAAAGAATATAGAGCGTACTACTAGAGGACAAAGCACCAATCATAAGTGGCTGGAGGAGAGGATGTGCAGGTTAACTGCTTCTACCTTCGGTCAAATTTGTAAAAGAAGAACGGCGAACCCGTGTGCATTGGCCAAAAGATTGTTTAACGGCCCCATTCACAGGAAATAAAAACACCAAATACGGATTGGATCATGAACCAGTAGCTATTGAAACATTCCAAAAAATAACAAATTTAAAAGTTGAGAATTGTGGAATGTTCGTTGGACATGATGATGAGTTCTTCCTGGGTGTTAGTCCTGATGGAACTATAGGTAATGATTCTATAATAGAAATAAAATGTCCCGCAGTTCTGCAACACATAAGCGTTGTTGAAGAGGGAATTGCCAACAAAAAAATAAAGTACCTCCAAGTAGATGAAAACGGTGAAATCACATTAAAACAAAATCATAATTACTATTATCAAATCCAAGGGCAACTCCACATAACTCAAAGAGAATTTTGTTATTTTTTGGTTTGGAGTCCAATAAATGTTCATATTCAGAAAAACGAAAGAGATGATAATTTCTGGGAGAAAAAAATGAAAATTCAACTAAAGGAATTTTTTAATACCTTCTACATGCCAGAAATGATAAAACGCTCTACTTAATAGGTAGGTACGTATGATTTAATTTCACATAAACCAACAAAAAGTTGAGTTTCCTATATTATCTATTTTATTTTTAATTGTTTCAAAATATTATTCAGCTGGAGTAAAGTTCTGTAGTAAAGCTAGGTACTTTTTGAGGTATTTCAATGAACCAAAAATAATTGATGGTATTGATACTATCTATCTACATGGAGCAAAAATCAAATATTTGGGTGTAATTAATTGATCCGTAATTTAAATGGAATTGACAAACTTGATATGAAGGAAACAAAATTTGGGGAGGGGGTGGGGTTTAGGGTATCGATCTCAACTCCCATAAAATTTTAATTACGACATTTTTGTTTTGGAAGATGCTCAATTTATAAGAAAGAAACTGGTAAATTTTCATTAGAATATGTCAAACAGCTGTCGAACATTTTTGAAGAGATCAATTTGTCTTTGGTAACTTCAAAGGGCTGTAATTTTTTTTATGCACATATTATGTACTAAGGCAAGTTAGGTTCAATCGAGTTATTTTCAGCTCCAGAATAAGTGGTTTAATTTATGACCTACCTTTTTGTTACACCCTGTATATTGGAATGAGGCAACTGTACTCTTATGTTGTAGCATTACATTTTAGGTTAATTAACCTCCAAATTCAGTATTAAACCACCACTCTAATACACGTCAAAGGCAAAATTACGACCACTAATGCTAAGACCAGTAATCTACTCAAAGATCGTATTTCTACTATGCACATTATACCAAATGATATAAAAAAATCACGTATGAAAGTATTTTTCAAAGAATATATTGGAAATTGCCTATGTATAATTGTCTATAAATATTTTAATACCTAGCTAAATAAGAATATTTCAAATTTATATGTATATATGTATATGTATATATTTTACATTTTTTCGAAAAAAGCGTTTGTTGGCTTATCGAGTATCATTGTATCATTTATTTTTTTTTATATTCTAGTAAACTTTTATTATTATGGTTATCTATGGATTTAGATTTTTAAAATTTGTATATGCTTTTTTTGTATTTGTGTTAATGAATGAAAAAACTATTATTATTACTCAATCATATTTTCTTCTTTTATATTCTATTTTATTTAGTCATAATTGACTCTTAAATCACAAGTCAATAAATGTGAAGTGGGCACTTAAATCAATATTATTATGATTTTCAATTTGAACACGTTATAACAATAATGGCTACTATTTTTTCATATAATATCAATATACCGTAAATAATTTAATAATAAAATAGTCACTTAGCCTCCGTACTACTGCAACGAACTAGTGTCACTTACAAAATAGCAAAATATCCATTTAACATTATTTCTGAAAATGCAAATAATGTTATCGCCTACTCGTCTACCTATCTGAAATAAGTTGTCCATCTTAGCAATCAAGACGTATGAGCGACGTTCGATATCTCTATTGATGTGGTCTACTGAATAGTACATGCTGCGTTCTACATTGTATTTTATAGTAATAAAAACAAGTTTAGTTAAAGGTAATTTCGACAATAAATGGAATATTACTGTTGGCTAATTGCTTTACATAAATCTTCGCTTTAAACTTACATTTTGCACAGAGTGTACTGACTGACTCTCACCTTGTTTAACGCGGATTTTAATCAGAGTCTGTCCTCCTCCAAATTTCGAAGCTTTCCAATCTTACGCGGGTAAATCAGAGTGCATTGGCTCTTAAGGAGATAGCTTATTGTATATGAGAAAATATTTATCATAGAACCTTAAAAAAAACTGTATAAATAAAATAGTGGGGTGGGAAGTGCATAAAAATTTTTCATTTACACCGCCGTGTTTTACAATAATAACACAAAAACATGTTTTTTAAAGTGAAATTTTCATTACATCGCCTAAAAATTTTTCGTCCATCTATCGCATGTCGCGTTACAGCCAGTGGCAGAGTGGGGGTGAAGGGAAAGGCACAAGGCCAATATGACGGCGCCCATGGCTCGCATCACAGCTCGCATCAGGGGGCCAGATCTTGAATTTGTGTGAGTTAATTTTCACACACGAACTGTTTCACATGTTTTGGAGACGAATTAATTCACGTGGTATCTATCGCATGAATTGTCCTTCCACATGTGAATATTTTCTTTTATTCTCGGTTATGTATACATGTTACCGGCAATCTGTATAATCCGGTATTCTATACAATACTTAGGCAATGTATAGAATACCTAAAACGTTTAGGTATTGTATGAAATATGATTTATTTTATACATTACCTAGGTATTCTATACAATACCGAATACGCAGCGGGTAATGTGTGTAAAAGACAAGAGCGGCGACAGTGAAGGGGGAGACGTAGGAGCATGGAGCAGGCAGTATCTAAGTAAACACCGTGCGACGAGGTTAAAACAGATCATTGACTAATCTATCGAGAAGGGCAAGGAAAATCATTGAAGAAGCCATTTTAACTGTATAGCTTCTTCAATGATTTTCCTTGCCCTTCTTGATAAAAACTACAAAATCTCCTGGCGGTTAAAAACAAAGAGCAAAATATTACTTACCTTTTTTATAAAGATTATCTTTAATGGGTATCCTAATTGTTAATTTCAATAAAGTTTAAACAAACTTAAAATGTTTTATTTGTCCTTCTTTTTCTCTTAACTTTACACATTACCGGTGGTCCGGCAGGTACTCTATACAATCCCTAGGAATTGTATACATTACCTAGGTAAAGTATGTAAGGGAGAATAACATTCATAATATTTCATACATTGCCTCGGCGCCCCAGGTATTCTATACATTAATAAACGTCTTTTATTTTCAAAAATTGAAAATACAAATAAAAAATAATCATACATAACGGGCGAAGTTTATTTTTATTGTGTACTGGACACAACAAAAATATACTTCCACTTAACCCGAGTAGAAACATGTACCTATTTATATACAACTATTTCATTAAAAAAAGATAAGTAATTAACATTTTGTCGAATATCAAAATGCCCCCTGTATTAAAGGGGTCGTGTCTAACGCCAGATATAAATTAATTTTATGCCTTAATCTTGGAATCCAATTTAAACATTTCAAATTTACTTGCAAAAAGTAATGTATGTACAACTCGACCAAATTCATTTCAACTGTGAGATTCGGATGCGCGTAGAACACGCGTACGACACTGTCGGCAGCTACCAGTCCTAAGCAGAACATTGTACTGTAAAGATCCATTTGAACTCATAGTGGTACAATCCGCGTAGGTATTTTAATATGGAATTTAAGTCGCTTGTAAAACACAAGATTTTGAGTGCACAAAGTCGTGAAATAGTGCATAATGTTTTTAAATTTATGACATTGGAGGCACAACTTGGTGAGTTATTGGTTCCTTCAGCGAAAATACAGGAAAGGGTTGCACAAGCAGTCGGTATTAGCCTAAGCACTGTAAAATCTATAGTTAAGCAAAGTAAAAATATTGATAAGGGTGAAGCTTCGTCATTCAGTACAAAACATAATAAAGGTAAAACACCGAAAAAGACCAAAATAGATGATATAGATACAAGAATTTTACGAGGAATTGTCCACAATTGGTATGAACAAGAAAAAACAGCACCTACTCTGAAACGCTTGTTCCGAAAAGTTAAAGAAGACAGCGAGTTTACTGGTTGTTGCATTTCATAAAATAAAATGATAAAAATGATATGACGCACCCTGTATTGAGTCAGTAATATGTGCGTCAACAGGGTTTCTTAACGATCGCTCCACCTCCTACTTTCGAAATTGTCCAGACACCACTTATGATATTTTGGACATGAAAATATACTTTATGCAATATATTATGTGTGGGAAAGAATGGTCAGAAATTGAGAACAAGTGTTTAGCAGATGTTTTTGTATCTGTGTTTAGTTTTAAATTGTAAGAAAGAAGAGAGTTACAAAAATGTAGTCATAGGGATCGGATGTCTACGCTCCGGTATAGGGTGTAAGTTAAAATAGGGTTCATTAAATTTAAGATTTACCTTTATTTAGTGAAGTAAGTGTTATTGTTAAATTTGAAGTTATGCAATAAAGATATAAAAAAGCATAATTTCTGGTCCTTCGTTTTTTATGGTATCCCACCATTTTTTGGTCCAAACGAGCCGGATAGTTGGATGATTGGATATGTGGGAACTAGCTACCTATGGATAAGTCATAAATGATTATGGAAAAATGTAAATATAAATAGTGGATTTTAATACCTGGTTAAACAAATTGTTGACGTTAGTGCGCGTAGTTATAAAAGTGAATATGGAAAATATGGAGAAAATGGAGCACTAACTAGGAGCTAACAAGGTAGTTTCATCGGAGACATAAGGTCAGATCTTTTTATATTATATTGTATTTGCGTAAAAGGGATAATATGTCAAGTAAAAAGGCATTGCAGAGTAAGAGACTTTCCTGTGACTTCAGCATAAAGTCGGGTTCAAACTTTAATTAGCGAATATTTGGTGAAAGTGCGATTGGGTTTCGGGAAATTTGAAGTGCTAAATAAATTAAATTTTTAAGTTGAATTTGGATACTATTCAAAACTAAAACAATAATTTAAACTCTCGTTATTGAACTTTTATGTGTAAAAATTGGGGTTCAATGCATTGTTAGATTTTAAACTGTTTTATGTTCTAAGAATTTTACCTAACATTGGTAAAATTAAGAGATTTTGGGTATTTTAAAGTGCTATTGTTAGTTATGTAGTATCTATGTGATTTATAGTTTGCATTTTATTTGAGTCATTGGGTCGGTTATTTATGGGTTTAAGGAATTCATGGGCTATTATTATGGTTAAAAGTCAATTAGTACGTTTTATATTTAGGATGTTTTATTTTGCTTTTTAAGGATTTGGTCTTATGAAAGGTCGTTAACCTTTTAGGATAAGGGTCTTGTAATGGGATTTTTATAGGAATGCATAAAATTATGATTTTGGTTTGGGTTTAACTTAAATGATGAAAAATTATTAGTAGAGTATTTAGTTTAGTAGTTATTTGTTAAATTTGGATCTATAGTGTAAGATATAATCATGGAAGGGTATAAAAAACAAAGAGCGGTAATAAAAGGTGCAATCACGAAATTAGAAACGTTTGTATTGTCAAATATTAATGACCTAAATGTAGATGTAAGTGAATATGTTACTAGGGAAATCTTTTTACAGAAAAAATATGAAGATTACTGTAATGTTCAAACTAAAATAGAAGAACTTGGCGAGGACGAAAGTGAGGACAGGGATGAGGTCGAGTTAAAGTACCTCGCTGTTTGGTCTAAAATAAAAAAACAAATTAAGCAACTTAGTAATTTAGCAAATAGTTCGCAACAATCAGCAGGACAAAATAATACGGGTTCAATACAGGGAGCGGCTAGGTTACCCAATCTCAATACTCCAACGTTTTCAGGAAAAATTGAAGATTGGCGCACATTCATAGATCTTTTTTCTGCAATAATTAATAACAATCCAACATTAGATAATGTTCAGAAATTTTTATATTTAAAGGGGGCTTTAAGGGGTGAAGCGTTAAATCTTATAAATGATTTACCGTTAACTAACGAAAATTATGCTAATGCTTTGGAGTTATTAAATAAACGGTACGATAATAAGTTAATAGTAATAAATGCGCACTTAAAAGGTATGTTGGATATTCCTTCAATTAATAAAGGAACGGGAAAACAAATTAGATCATTTTTAACCCATATAAGGCAGCATTTAAATTCTTTGAAAGCGCTTAAATTGCCGGTAAAAGAATGGGATTTGATTTTAATTTATCTTTTCACGCAAAAATTAGATTATCAAACGCACAAGGCTTACGAGCTAGAAAAGGTGGTAGGATCGTCAGGGCTTGAGTTGCCAACCTTTAATGAGTTTTTAGATTTTTTAGAAAAGCGTTGCGGAGCGCTTGAAAATGTAGAGTTAGAATCGTATAAGGGTCTTCATTCGGGATCAAGGGATAAACAGGTAAAATCTTCTTTGTTAGTTAACAATAACCCAATGGTTATTGAGGCAAAGCCAAAATGTGACTACTGTAATCGCGAGGGTCATGCTTTAGTTAAATGTTATAAATTTGGAAATTTAGGAATAGGTGAGAAACGACAGTTTGTAAAAGGTAATAAATTTTGTTTTAATTGTTTAGGAAAATCGCATTATGCAAATCAATGTAAGTTAAGGGGATGTGGCACTTGCGGAAAACGGCATCATGGTTTATTGCATGATGAAGGGGTTAACTATAACCAAAACTTTGGGGTTAATTATATCCAAAGGTCGGGAGGTGGCCAAGGTCCAGTGGGTGGCCATGGTGGTCACCAAAATATAGCTAATAATAATAGTCAGGGTGGGCCTCAACGAGGTGGGGCTCAATCGAATTCATTATTGGGAGTGCCGGAGGCACGCGTGGATTTAGTTTCTAACAATGTTTCAAGTCAGCATCAGGTGCGAGAACAACAAAATGTTGTTGCATTGTCGCAGGTACCTAGGTCTCAGGTTTTGTTGGCAACTGCGCAGGTGAATATGGTTACCTGTGAGGGTTATATGGTTAAGGCAAGGGCTTTGTTAGATTCGGGCTCTCAGTCTAATTTCATATCTTTAAATTTTTTGAAAAAACTTCGGGGTACTAGGATTAATAGTACAAACTTGGCGATTGGTGGTATAGGTAAAAATATTAGTATGGTTGACAAGTTTGTCGATTTGTTTTTGGAGTCAAAGGTTGACAACAAATTTAGGGTTTCGGTAAATTGCGGTGTTTTAGATGAACTCACGTGTAAGTTACCACAGGTGTTGGTTGATACCAGCGAAATTAATATACCACATGAAGTAACGCTGGCGGATCCAGCATTTTTTCAGCCCTCGGAGATTGATTTGTTGTTATCGGCTGATTTATATTTTCAGGCAATTCTTCCGGAAATCATTCGCTTGGGCCCAGGGTTGCCTATCCTTCAAAATACACGTCTAGGATGGATTGTGGCTGGAGCGGCTCCAATAGCTTACAATATTGGAAAACGGGGAAATTTTGGCAATGTGGAAAATTTAAGGATTAACAATCATTTAAGTGTTAATTTTTTTTGTCAGTCGGAGGTAACAGATGTAAATGATGTTATTCCAAGGTTCTGGCAACTGGAGGAAGTGACAAATCAAAGGTTTTTGTCACCTGAGAATAAAATGTGTGAAAAAATTTTTCGGGAAACGCACAAGCGACTTGGGGATGGTAGATTTCAAGTTGATTTACCATTTAAAAATAAGGATGATCATTTAAAACTAGGAAATTCGTTTAACTCGGCATTTAAAAGGTTAAGGTCTATGGAAAATAGGTTTTTAAGGAATCCCGAATTGTTTTTGATGTATAAAGAATTTATTGATGAATATGTTGAATTAGGGCACGGAAAATATGTTGAGGATGAGAATGATATTGGGAATAGGGTGTTTTTACCGCACCATTGTGTGCTTAAGGAATATGCAGTGACCACTAAATTACGAGTGGTGTTCGATGCAAGTAATAAAACGTCAACAGGCCTTTCCCTAAACGATATTATGCTTTCGGGGTTTCCGGTACAGCCGGAACTATTTGATATTATTTTGAGGTTTCGGACATATATTTATGTTCTTGTTACGGACATAAAAAAGATGTATCGAATGGTGCAAATTAATCCGTCTCAGCAGTTCTTGCAAAATATATTGTGGCGGGAAAATCCTAAAAATCCTGTTAAAATAATAGAATTGAACACGGTGACTTATGGGACAAATTCAGCTCCGTATTTGGCCACTCGGTGTCTAAATCAGTTAGCTTCTGAAGAAGAATTAAATTATCCAAAGGCTTGCAAGGCGATTGTGAAGCAGTGTTTTGTGGATGATATTCTTTGCGGTTCTAATTCAAGGAATTATGCTATTGAGCTTAGGGATCAATTGATAAATTTATTAAAGTCAGGTGGTTTTGAGTTACACAAATGGTGCTCCAATGATATTTCGCTTGTAAAGTCGGTTGAGACTAGTATTAATGTAGAGGAGGTTGATATATGTGCAGATTCTATTAAAAGTAAGGTTCTTGGTTTAGTTTGGCTGCCGGTTGAGGATATTCTTAAGGTGTTGTTTCCGACCGTGGAAAATAAAAATAATAAGGTAGAAAAAATCACAAAAAGGTTAGTGTTGTCAAGAATAGCTCAAATATTTGACCCTATGGGATATGTTGGACCTGTGGTTGTGGTTGCAAAAATAATTATGCAAAAAATTTGGGCTAGTAAAATAGGTTGGGATGATGAATTGTCGTCAGATGTTTTTGACAAATGGATCGATTTTTCTCAAAATCTTTGTAAATTAGGTCAACTTAAAATTCCAAGGTGTATATTTGTCTCAAGTGATATTGTTTCGTTACAGGTTCATGGGTTTTCGGATGCTTCATTGGCGGCGTATGGATGTTGTATTTACATTAGGGCAGTATATTCTGACAATTCGGTCTCGTGTAATCTTATATGTTCAAAATCTCGTATAGCTCCGTTAAAAACAATTAGTTTGCCTAAACTCGAGTTATGTGGAGTTTTGTTGTTATCTCGGTTAGTTCATAAGGTTCTTTCTGCTATAGATTTAAAAATTAATGGGGTGTTTTTATACACAGATTCAAGTATTGTGTTGTGTTGGCTCAAATCTACTCCAAACCGCTGGACAACATTTGTGGCTAATAGGGTTTCTGAGGTGCAAGAGTTGACTTCGGGTTAGAAATGGTATCATATAGCGTCGCAGGAAAATCCTGCGGATTTGATATCTCGTGGTATGTCAACTTCAAACATATTATCAGAAAAATTTTGGTGGCACGGGCCAAAAAATTTAATGGATTTTAATTTACGTCTTGGAGATTCGGAAAATGATTTTCTCGAAGTGATACCGGAACAGAGGAAGGTAGTTTTAAGTCAAACTTTTGTTGAACCTATTATTGACTGGAACAGATTTTCTAACTTTACCAGGTTACAACGCACTGTTGCGTATTGTTTGAGAATTTTACGTAAAAATAGGACGACTGGTGGTTTAACTATTGACGAACTTAAACATGCTACTCAAACAATAATTAGGTTGATTCAAAAGGAACATTTTCTAAAGGAAATTAGGTACCTAGGGGTGGAAAACTTAAACAGTCGAGGAAATCAATCAGTTTTTAAATCCAGTTGTATTAAGGAGTTAAATCCATTTTTGGATAAGGATGGAATTTTAAGGGTCAACGGTCGACTATCAAGGGCAGATATTGATTACAATCAAAAATTTCCAATAATACTGCCGGCTAAAAATCTTGTGACTAGGCTACTCATAAGATTAGAACATATTAAATTATTTCATGCAGGGTCTCAAGCAGTCTTGGCAAATTTTCGGTTAAGCCTATTAATGGTCTTAGTGAAGTCAAATCAGTATTAAAAAACTGTGTTACGTGTTTTAAATTAAAGACAAAAACTTCTTCTCAACTTATGGGAGCGCTCCCGCTTGATAGAGTTTCCATGGAGCGTCCATTTCTTAAGGTCGGTTTAGATTTTGGTGGGCCTATTAATATTAAACAGTCTAGACTTCGCGGATCAATTACATCTAAAGCTTACGTAGCGTTGTTTGTGTGCATGGGTTCCAAGGCGGTTCACATCGAACTAGTAAGCAGTTTGAGTTCGGATGCGTTTTTGCATACACTAAAAAGGTTTATTGCGCGACGCGGTCTTCCTAGTGCTATCTATAGTGATAACGCAACTAATTTTAAGGGTACTAATAATCTACTTAGGGATGTATATACGTTTTTTAGAAATAAGAAAAACTTTGATAAAATAGACGAAATTTTGATAAGTAGGGAAATAAAGTGGAAATTTATCCCTCCTGCAAGCCCTCACTGGGGAGGATTGTGGGAGGCGGGAATAAAATCAACAAAGGTTCATTTGCGTAAAGTTGTTGGTGAATTAATTTTAACGTTTGAGGAAATGACAACTGTGCTAGCTCAGATTGAGGCTATACTTAATTCTAGGAACTTTGTCCTCTTTCTTCAGATCCGGCTGATTTAAGTTGCCTAACACCCGCTCACTTTTTAATTGGGGAACCTTTAACATCGGTACCTGAGAAGGATATATCGAACATACCTAATAATAGGTTAAAATTTTGGCAGCTTTGCACTGAAATGAAACAAAATTTTTGGAAAAGATGGTCGGTAGAATATCTTTCAAGGTTACAAAATAGACCTAAGTGGTTTAAAGAATATAAAAATTTGGAAAAAGATATGATTGTGCTAGTTAAGGAAGATAATGTGCCTCCATTTAAGTGGCCATTAGCTCGTATCATTGAGGTTTTTCCGGGATCTGATAATAAGGTTCGAATGGCAAAAATAAAAACTAGTGACGGAGTTTACACTTGTACGATTACGAAGTTGTGTCCGTTGCCGTTCGAAGTATAATTGAAGCGAATGCTTCAAGGGGGGGAGTATGTTGCATTTCATAAAATAAAATGATAAAAATGATATGACGCACCCTGTATTGAGTCAGTAATATGTGCGTCAACAGGGTTTCTTAACGATCGCTCCACCTCCTACTTTCGAAATTGTCCAGACACCACTTATGATATTTTGGACATGAAAATATACTTTATGCAATATATTATGTGTGGGAAAGAATGGTCAGAAATTGAGAACAAGTGTTTAGCAGATGTTTTTGTATCTGTGTTTAGTTTTAAATTGTAAGAAAGAAGAGAGTTACAAAAATGTAGTCATAGGGATCGGATGTCTACGCTCCGGTATAGGGTGTAAGTTAAAATAGGGTTCATTAAATTTAAGATTTACCTTTATTTAGTGAAGTAAGTGTTATTGTTAAATTTGAAGTTATGCAATAAAGATATAAAAAAGCATAATTTCTGGTCCTTCGTTTTTTATGGTATCCCACCACTGGTGGTAGAGGAAGTTTGGGTAAGATCTTACATAGTATAGGTTTTCGATGGCGCAAAATAAAAACAAACCGAACATTACTAATGGAGCGACATGACATTAGACAATTGAGGACAGGGTTTTTAAAAACCATAAAACAATACCGTGAGGAGGGTCGACCAATTATCTATATGGACGAAACATATATTCATTCCTCCCACACTCATGAAAAAGCTTGGTCTGATAATAGTAACGAAGGGCTACGAAAACCAGTGTCTAAGGGGCAAAGATTAGTTATAGTTCATGCTGGATGGGAAAAAGGATTCATACCAAATGCATCACTTATATTTAAGTCAAAAAGTAAGTCGGGTGATTTTCATGATGATATGAACTTTACCAACTACAAGAAATGGCTTGAGACTAAACTTATACCAAATTTACCCCCACGTAGTGTGCTGGTTATTGACAATGCACCATATCACAATGTGCAGTGTGAAAAATCGCCTACATCCGCAAGTCGAAAAGATGAAATGAAGCAGTGGTTACGAAGCAGAAACATCACATTTGCAGATGACATGTTGAAAGTTGAATTATATAACATTATAAAAATATATAAGCCAAGATTTAAGACGTACGAGGTTGACAAAATCTTAGAACAACATGGTCATAATACTTTGAGATTGCCACCTTATCACCCTGACCTTAACCCAATTGAACTTGTTTGGGCATCCCTTAAACAATACGTTGGAAGTAAAAACATCACGTTTAAATTGTCAGATGTGGAAAAGCTATGTAATGAATTTTTTGACAATTTTCCACCACTAGAATGGCAAAGTCGCTGCCAACATGCGCTCAAATGTGAAAAAGAGTTTCTCTGCTTGGAACCAGCCTTAGATATAGTAATAGATCAAATTATTATCAATCTTGGAGATGACGATTCCGATGACGATGATGATTATGATATTGTAAGTTCTGAGAGTGAAAACAGTGATAGTGAGTGACAGATTTGTTTTAAACGGTGTCTCCATACTGTAAATAAAGAGAATAGACGTTTAGATTGTGTGTAATTTAAAACTGATGTCGTTAATGTAGTATTGTGAATATTATTTGTTGACTATAGGCTGCTTTCTTTAGTGTATTTCAGTTTCAGAAAGTTCAGACATCTTTTTGTATACAGCTACAATAGCGGAAAATTTCCTAATTGGATTTGATCAGGTAAACAATTTTAAAAATGTCTATGTGGAATAAATTTCGGTTTTATGTGTACCCAGTGTCATTTTAAATATCTACAATATTTAATATTTAGTTTGTAATTCAATCGATCCTTTGACAACACTGTGCTGCGAAACAATTGTAATTGTAACAATGTTAGTACAGTAGAAATTAAGTTTATTACAAATCTAATTCTATTTAGTTGTGTATTTTCCTCAAGTAAAGGCTACTTCGATTCAGAAATATAAATTGAAATCCACATTTTACACAGTTAATAACTAAAATGGAATTTATTACCAAATTCTCAGGATTTTATTTAGGTAATATTTAACTAACTTAACTTTCTCCGCCGAGTGTACATGCGTTTATTTTGCGACACTGACATAGTACGGTCTCGCTTCTTTGTTTGCGCATCTCAGAGTTGAAATGAATTTGGTCGAGGTGTACGTATGTAAGGAGAATGTAAATATTTAGGGAAATAAACAATAACCATGACAAAAAACCGAAAACTGTTTAGTTAGTTTTGACTGTTCAAAATGTGTCTTTTAAGAACTGATTTAAATTTTGAAATATTCAATTTTTTAAACTGAGGAACAACTTTATTGTACAAGTCACAGATCAAGTAACTGAAGGAACGCCTGAATAGTTCAGTCTTGAAATAGGGTATAGTCAATAATCCCCTATTTCTAATATTTACATTATGAACATCAGAACGGTACGTAATTTTGCGATGGAGGTAAGAGGGCTTTTTATTCACAATTAACGTATGACATAAAGTAAGAAAGTGATGTTTTCTTCTGTTCTCCATATTTAACCAACGGATTACTTTTAATTTATGCGAGATCTTTTTCCGTCTTCGTATACCAAAAATCATACGTAGACAAGAATTTTGAACCTTTTGAATTTTCTTTTTGTACGTAATTGTTAGATTGGGACCATATAACACATCCGCATAATTAAATAAAGACAGAACCAAGGTATCACAAAGCTGTATTTTTATGTGAATCGGAAAGAAATGTCTATTTCCATAAATCATTTTAATATTACAATAAGCACGTTGTATTAATTTATTTATATATTTCTCAAATCTTAGTTCAGAATCGAAAATTACCCCCAAGTTTTTTGCTTCATTTACTATCTCTAATTCTTCATTATTGATAGAAATATTTATGGAGTTTAACAAATATTGTCTTTGATTTTTGTTCCCAAATATCATAACTTAAGATTTTGTTGGATTAATAAATAAACAATGTTCAGTTGCACAATCGATAAACTTTTTTAAGTCATCATTAATAACTACACAGGCAGTGTCCACTTCATGAGGTCTAAAACTATAATATAACTGTGTATCATCAGCGTACAAGTGAACATTACAGTTTAAGATTTGGTTCAATAACTGAGAAGTATACATAATAAATAATAATGGTCCAAGTATTGAACCTTGTGGAACACCCGACTTTAGTGAAAGAAAATTTGAAAAAACTCCGTCTAAACAAACTTGCTGTTGTCTAAATTTAAGATAGTTTTCTAATAAAAAGCAGGCGTACTTAGAAAATCCCATATATTTTAACATATACAGCATTAAATCATAATTTATGGTATCGGATGCTCGACTGAAATCTAGCATTACCAATACTGTGCTTTGACCTTGATCTAGAGCTTTTAAAATATCATCTGTAATATGAAGTAAAGCAGTAGTACAACTGAAACCTTGACAGAAGCCCGATTGAACTGATGGAAGTAGTGAGTGTTCTTGTAAATAGTTTTTTATTTGGGTTTCCATGGCTCTTTCTAAAATTTTCGATAAACTAGGTAGAATACTTATCGGGCGTAAATCCTTGAATTCAGTTGGGTCAGACTTCTTCGGTAAAACCTTCACTACCCTTTTTTCCATATATCCGGAATGACACATTCAGTGAGACAAAAATTTATTATATGTGTAATGTAAGGGACTATATGTGGACAGCACAATTTAATTAAATTAATGTTTAACCCGTCACATCCTACAGCATTAGTTTTGATGTCACAAATTGTTTTATAAACAAATAAGTCATTAACTTCATGAAAATCAAAATTAGAATCAATAAGTTTATTTAATTTATAGAAATTTTTAATATCTTCAGAGGGATTTGTTTGTGGAACGGATTCAATAAAAAAGTTATTTATTTCAGTAAGATTGCGTAAATTATCTGGTATGTCGAATTTTGTATCAGGCAAAAATTTATTACATCTTAGAATTCGCCACATTTCCCTTGGGGTATTATTATTAAATTGATGTATAAAATAGGCTCTTTTTTCTCTTTTAATAGATTGAAATGTAAAATTGCGTAGATTATTATAAGTTTGGAAATCAGCCTGAGATTTAGTTCGCCTGTACTTTCTTAGGGCTTTGTCTCTTTCAGCCATCATAATTTTTATAGGAAACGTTAGCCAAGGCGCTTTCGGCTTGGTAACCCTTGAAGTGACAATAGGCACGTGCCTATCAAACAAATTATTTAGGCAGTTAACTAAATACGAAGTTTTGGCATCTATTGTTTCCTGATCAAAGATTCTAAAAATGAAGTGTTTAAGAGATCGCGTTGGAAATTTGTCTCATCAAAATACTTAAAATTTCTATAGGTAACAAATTTTGGATTCACTTTCTTATTTATTTTCAAATTACAAAATACCATAACACCCTTATTGCAGTCGGTACCTTCGGGAACTATCACATAATCCAAAAGAGTTGCCGTTGTTGTGGTAAATCTGGTAGGTTCATCAATTATTTGTTGCAAGGCAAGTGATTCCAGAATGGAATTAAATTTTTTTACATTTATATTTTCATAGTCCAATAGATCCAAATTAAAATCCCCCATACAGATAATATCAGTATCGGTAGAACAGAAAGAAGCAAGACAATCTTCGAATTCATCTAAAAAAGTATCTGTATTCTGTTCATGGGGTTTATAAATAACACCTACTGCAAAAGATTTTTTATGAATAATGACTTTAATCCACAGTTGTTCCCAAGTGTAATCCTGCCTAGTGATAATTATCTCGCTTCGTATTTTACTTTTAACATAAATACACAACCCCTTCCCATTGCAATTTCTGTCAGCTCTAAAGAGGCGATAGTTGCTAATATTTAAAACTGAGTTATTAATAGATTTTTTCAACCAGGATTCGCATACTAAAAATATGTCAAATTCATTTCGTAGTATAATTAGTTTCAAATCTCGCATAGAAGGTACTAAAGATCTAGCGTTAGCAAAACCAACCTTCAGAAAAGGCATTTTTATATTTCACACTAATTTAGATTTAATTACCCAGTAACCAAAGCAATTCAATGATTTACAAAAATAAAATGTATTTATCTACAACAAAAACGATACACTAAATTGTGTATTAATTGCACTCAACTTGCAGGTGCCGCGAAATTATAATCTGATATTTTTAGTTAATTTTTAACATGCTTAATTAGATGACCTCAAAATGTTATTATAAAAGAAACACAAAGGATAAAAGAAAAAAAAGAAAACTCAAATAAAGTATTTAAGTAATTAAGATTGATTTCCAAACACTAGCTTATTACACTAATCTACTGACATCTTTCATCGTAACAATCTTCAATTCTTCATCAGCATTATTATACTTCAGGAAAATTTTACCATAGTTTGTCCACACCCTTCCATTTTTTCCAATTTTGGTTAACGCTGCTTTTAAAATGTTTAATTTTTTAGATGTTAGGTCCTCTCTGGCAACAATCTTAGTTGGTTTTAATAACTTTTTAGCATTATAAATAGCTTGCTTAAAGTGGACTGTTGAAAACCTAACTAATATTGGTCTCTGCTTTCCTTCTAGTTTCTTCCCTATTCTAAATGACGACTCAATTGCATTTTCATCGATTTTTAAATTCATCGTCCCAGCAAACAAGTTGATCATTCATTCCTTGCAATTTTCTCCTCCAACCTCCTTCAACCCATAAAATCGAATGTTGCGACTTCTGTTGACTTCCTCATGTTGTTCTTGTTTCCTAACTAGATTTTGTATAACTTGGTCTTGTTCTTCCAGTTTTTTATTAATCCGTACATTATCTTCCTTTAACTTGTGAATATAATCTTTTAGTTTCTTACTTATTTTATCTGTTATAGTTTTGGCAATTTTTTCAATAAAATCATCTGACGTACATAATGTTGTAACTAATGATTTTACTAATGCGTGCAGTTCGTCTTCTCCTTTCGCAGAAGTCTTTCGAGTTCTAACATTGCCTAGGTATTGTATGGAATACCTGAATTATACAGATTGCCGGTAACATACATATTGTTTATGAACCTCTTATGATAAAATTTTTTTATTAGTATAAGTACATATTGAAAAGTACAACCACAATTCATTAAGAAAATATTGGTAATAATTTGGTATAACGTTAGAAAATACATATAGAGTACTGTAACATCAAGTGCTAGAAGAAGCAGTTGAAGCCGCTCCGTTCTGGTTCTCGTTCACGTTCCCGGGCAATTGTGCAGCAGCCTTTAATGGGGATGGGATACAAATGGTCTAAATCTAAATCAAAAGGATGTGATATGGGTACACGTAAAATATATGTTATTTTATTTTTTATAATGTAATATGATAGTTTTATTAAACTTTCAAAAATTGGAATGTTGCTCAGTTTTAATTGTATGGGCAATTGGTTTTCTCTGAGATTTCTGGATATATCTTCTAGAAGTTTAAATAATTCGATGGGTTTTATTATGCTAGAATTCCTACTTTTGCAAATGATACTGAATTTTCTATGTCTTGTAAAATTGAATTAAGCAATTCGTACATGTTTAAAATTTGGAAAATGACATCCCTTATAAAGGTATTTGCATCAAAATTAGCTTGGTTACTTAATTATGAGTCAATAGTTCCTAGTTTCCGATCTAATAAGATTTTATTATGGTTTATTTGTTGAATAGTTTTATTAAAGTTATTTATTAAAGAGGCTGCTACGGAGTTTTGAATTTTTATTTGCTCAGCTAATTTATTTTGGTTTTGTAGAAGCTGTCTAATAAGGTTATCGTAACGCTCTCCGTCACTTGCGTCTAAATTTCCACTAATACTTTTAAAAACTGAGCCAAGACCATTGATTAAGCCTCGCTTGGTTCTATTTGTTTGGGGTAGCAGCTCTGTCAATTCAATTTCTATTTTACTTTCGGCGAATTTCAAGAAACGTTTATGATTAGTTATTTCTTCTCGGTATAAGTTATTTTTTAATGCCG
Source organism: Lochmaea crataegi (assembly GCA_947563755.1). Taxonomy (NCBI): domain Eukaryota; kingdom Metazoa; phylum Arthropoda; class Insecta; order Coleoptera; family Chrysomelidae; genus Lochmaea; species Lochmaea crataegi. Next base: position 35,348,830 of record OX387427.1, on the reverse strand, counting down.
AGTTGAAAATCTGAATTGTTTCTGATTTTAAATTTCCAACTTGTGTCACTATAGGGCTTATGTCGTAATAATAAAATATTGAGTGATAGTATTCAGTTACTTTTGCCGTGCCAAGTTTCAGAGGCAGTAGACCAGAGTTATATTGAAGATTTCGTAAAGTAATTATTTCTTGGAATCCAAAGATTCCTGGGAATCTGAAATGATAATAATTATTTGTCAAAAGAATATATTCTCCTAAGTGGGCTTTCTATATTATTCATATGAATGTTTCCTTGTTTTGCAGTTGTAACTGTTTTATGTTTAGTGTTTACTGATTTGATACTAACTGTCGTATGAAATTTATTTGCGTTTTTCTGTCTCTTTTTCTTTTTTATAAACACCTTTTGGTTTGGTACAAATAATTCGGGACTCTCACGGTTTTCGTTTATTGTTTTTAAATGGTTTTCTTTCTGATTTGATAAGTCGGAGTTGATTTTTGCATATAATAGTTTAGAACGTTGTTTTTGTTTATTAACGTAATCGTTGATTAACAGTTTATCGATTGCAATATCAAATGGGTCATTGTCAGTAATATGCCCGTTAATTACATCCATTGGTTTTAGTTTAGTAGCTGAATGTATTGAGTTGTTGTATGCCAAAATGGAATTTGTCATCTTAGTCTTTATAGGTGTGTTGGAGAATCCTTGAGAATTTAAAAGTTTTAAGTGTTCTATTATTGTCGAATGGAATCGTTCTACAATACCATTTGATTGAGGGTGATCAGGGGAACAAAAATGAATTCCAATTTTGTGTAGTCCTAATAGTTCAGTGATTACGGTGTTTTTGAACTCTGTATCGTTATCACAAATAATTTGGTTTGGTATACCGTGATGGGAAAAGTAATTAATTAGGTTGTTAGCTACTTCTGTACCAGAAAGTGCATTTAAGTGATATATATGCTTGTGCGTATTTGGAAAAGCTATCAACTATTGTTAAAAATTTGTTTTTTTTTCAATTTAAATGAATCTATATGAATTATTTCAAGAGGTTTACTTGCAGTGGGTGTCAAATTCATTTTTAATTTTAATGGGTGCCTATCATATTTACATTGTTGACATATTTCGCACTTTATTAAATGTTTGAATGGATTTTCTCATATCGTGCCAATAGTAGTTTTCTTTAATTTTTTTGAAGGGTTTCATTGATTTGCTTTCATGATAAGTTTTAATAGTTTCTTCGATATCGTCTTTGTCTGTTACATCTAATAATTTGGTCGTACATTTTTTAAATTTTATAGATGACGACTTGAAGTATTTCTGTAAGCATACCGAGAACGGTTCGTACAGGCTAGGATCAAATATAGATAGTATTGAATATCTGGGACTATATATTATTTAATGAAATTGATTACATCATTATCAAAATTATTTTTAGAAATTTGGACGAAAAGTCGTTGTTTGTTTTCGAAAAGAATTATTCTTTTCAATTTTGCAGGAGAATGTAAAACTGATGGGTATGCCTATAATTGGATTTTCGTCGAAATTTTAGTGTATAATTTGTCATCTCTAATATTTTGATTTTGTTGGTCGTTTTGAATTTGTGTTTGAATGTTGCCTTCTTTAAGTATTTCGTCAATGTTTACCTCAATTGAAAAAGTGTAATTGTCTTTGTCTTGTAGGAGGTTTTCTGTTGTGGTTGGGATTTCGCTAATTAATCTATTGGTAATCGGCGAAGGAGTATTTAAAGTTTGGTATGTCTGTTCGGACGTATTTGAGTTATTATAGTAATTGGTTTCACCTAAAATTTCATCGACATTCTTCCAAAATAAATTGTCGTTACAAAGTGGATGTGTATCTTTAGTATGGAGTTCTATTCGCGATAAAGAAACTACATTGTTGGATTTACCTTTTCTATGAAAAATTTGATCAAATTCTTCCAGTTTTATTCGCCAACTTAAAAGTTTAGAATTTGGTACTTTCAAGGAATTTAACCACACGAGAGGTTTGTGATCCGTTATTATATTAAATTGACGGCCACATAAATATGGGCGAAAATATTTAGTTGCCCAAACTATAGCAAGTAACTCTTTCTCAATTGTAGAGTAATTTTGTTCTGAATCGTTAAGTGCGTATGCTATCGGAAGGTCTTGTCCTATAGGACCTTGTGATAAGATGGCACCTAATGCTACATTAGAAGCATCAGTGAATAGGTTAAACTTTTTATTAAAATCCGGATATTGTAATATAGGTTCATTGGTGAGTAAAGTTTTACAAGTGTTAAAACAAGCTATGTATTCGTCATTAAGTTCGATTTTTGCACCCTTTTTTGAACATTTAGTGAATGGCTTTGTTACTCGCGCAAAGTCATTTATGAATCGTCTGTAATATCCGAGCAATCTTAATTTCAAATAATGAATGAAAGTTGAATTTGTTTACTGTACAATGAGGGATTTAAAAACTTTTATTATTAAATCCTTAAGGCCAGATGCCGAGTCATCGAAATATTGTGAAATGTTCTTCACGCTTGTAGTCGTTGGCGCTTGCAATGCAGAAAAAAAACGAATAATAGCTACCCAAAAAAAGAAATGAGATCCCAACAAAAATATGCAAATCTCGCAACACCGCCGCAAAAAAGTTGTGAGATATGTTGTAAAACCAAGTTGGTTACTTTATTTAGTAGTTACATATTGAAGTATCTATCCAACAGCTTTGTAAGAATTAGTTATGCATTTAGTTAACTAACAGCATTTATAGTGACTGTATCAATATTTTTTTTCAAAAATATAGCTTGGCAATCGCACACGGCAATAGAATCTACAATATTAGTTTATTTTTATAGAAAATGAGGACATGTGTCACTGTTTAATTGGAAAAATGGTCCTAATAAATAATCGTCGATAATACCAATCCAAACATTCACCGAAATGTGGATTTCATCAGCACATGTCTGGTTATCATGAAAATTCATAATGCCATGTCTTCGTAAGTTGGTTTTATTTGTAAACAAACCAGTGGTAGCAGAATTGGGATTGTTCGCAATTTTTCTTAATATCCATTGGCAATACTGCATACGGAGCGCGTATAGTCATTAGGTAGCAAATGTTGAACGCGTTGGACATATATATATATACAATAAAAATTTTTTTCGAACATTCCAAACAATTTTGAGACTAACATTTAATCTCTCCAATAATATTCCTTGATTTTGCAAAAGTTCCAGTGAAGATGTAATTTGGTAAACGATTCAGAACATGGTAAGCGGTTATTTGGATAACGCAGGGCATACAGTCGTCTGACTTCTAAGAAATTACCATTGGCTAATCCATATACAGCGTGTCCAAGAGTAGTTTATAACAATTAGTAGCATCAGGAATTTCAAGCATTAGTTAATTGTTCTTAATCATCACTTTTACATCATATTTGGAAAATTATTAACAAATGAAGTATCGCCGCAAAATGTATGTCACTAATATTTTAAACATCTACTAAGATAACAAAATCTAAACTCTCTTCGGCATACATAAGTTAATTGTTTTTTTTTTCACCTTTGTTTGGTTTTACTTCGATTTTTAATGATGTGGACTGTATATTGTGTGTAAGCAAAGCTTACTGGTGAAATAAAATAACATTTTTCGGTAAAGGTCATGTAATAGGTCATGTAATTTACGTATCACATTTGCAACTGACTACCTGCCGGTAGCTCACTCAAATTTCTCGCTACTCCGTGCTATTACAGTATACATCGGGCAGCGGCGTAGCTGAGAATGGGGTTTAACATATATAAAAACTATAAACATTAAAAAACTAAACATGGCGGCGGCCTTGAAACTATCCAGTTTTCAAGACAAAAGTATAAATAAGAAAAAACTCAAATTGTTTTTTTTTGTAAAAATTAAATTATAAGTAAAATTATTGTCTTAATCACTAATTGGAAGAACACAAATTTTAGAAATAGCACGTTTTGTGACACCATTTACGGTTTTTATAGTCATTACCCGCACAATTCCGTCATGGCCAGGGTGTGTCTGCAGTACGCGACCCATCTTCCAGTTCATAGGAGGCACGTTGTCTTCAAGCAGAATAACCATTGTACCAGTATTAATGGTATTTTGCTGTATGGACTGCGATTTCTGACGCTGTTGCAGGAAATTCAAATAATCATTGGACCATCTGGACCAGAAATGCTGAAACATCATTCTTGAGTGCTTGTAACGGGATATCTGAATTTTGTTATCATCAGGAACAGGGGGTTCTAGCAATAGTTGCATGCAAGAACCAATTAAAAAGTGGCCTGGAGTTAAAGGCTCCAAATCTTCGGAATCTTCTGTGAGGGGTAAAAGTGGACGGGAGTTTAGGACGCTTTCAATTTGTGATAAAAGCGTGTAAAATTCTTCGAATGTAAGATACGTTTCATGGACTATTCTTTTTAAATGGTATTTCGTAGAACGAACTGCTCGTTCCCATAAACCTCCCATATGGGGCGAATATGCTGGGATTAAAATGCCAAGTGATTTGGGAATTTGTTAAATAATTTTGAACATTTTCATCTTTGCAAAATTTAAAATATTCTCGCAAGTCTTTCTCAGCCTTTGTAAAGTTGCTAGCATTATCAGAATAAATATGGCGACACAACCCACGACGAGATATGAGTCTCTTTAACGCATTAAGAAACCCTTCTGGGGTCAAATCGCTTACTAATTCTAAATGTGTTGCTTTAGAAGAGAAACAAACAAAAACACAAACATAAGCCTTAACATATTTTTTATTCCTTATTTTGCATTGCTTTATTAAGTAAGGTCCGGCGTAATCAATACCTACAGTGTGAAATGCTCTAGACGGAGTGACTCTAGAGGCTGGTAAATCAGCCATTTTTTGAAAACTATCATAAGGTTTGAACCTAAAACATTTAACACATTTTCTAAGGACTCGTCTTATCGCTTGACGTCCAGAGAGAGGCCAAAATTCCTTTCTTAAACTAGACAATACACTTTGGGTGCCAGCATGTAGTAATTTTTTATGCTCATAATTAATAATTAATTCAGTTAAAGGATTTTTTGCAGGTAATATTATTTGATGTTTCCTGTTATAATCTAAGTTGGCTTTATGAAGTCTACCTCCAACTCTCAGAATTTGATTTGAATCCAAAAACGGAGATAAGGATAGAATTTTGCTCTTATTAGAAATTGGTTTATATGATCGAAGTTTATCTATTTCAGATTTAAAACTGTCAGACTGAACAAGTTTTATTAGAACAATTTTAGCATGATCAATTTCAGTAACTGTGAGTTTACCTAGTGTTCTATCTTCTATTGATTTTTTACAATTGAAAGCAAAACGGAGTAAGTATGCAACAATATGTAGTAATTTTGTATAACTTGAATATTTAGTCAATATTTCAAATTTACTCAATACAATATTTTCTAAAGTAGTACAAGATATTACATTTTTAGTTTCAGGTAAATCACTAACGTGACTTGAAATACCTTGAGGAAATTCCGGCCAATCGGCAGGATTTGATAGAAATGATGGTCCTTCCCACCATAATTTACAATCACCTATTTTGGGAGGTTCAACTCCCCTGGAAACAAGATCCGCAGGATTTTTGCTGGATGGTACATATCTCCATTCATTTTGATTAGTCTGGGTATGTATTTGAGAAACTCTATTTGGTACAAATGTTTTTAATGTGCTTGGTTCTCTTTTTATCCAAGCTAATGTAATAGTAGAATCACACCAGTACAGAATTCTATCGAAAGACAACTTTAAAGACTCTACTACTTTTTTGCTTAACAGAACTCCCAGAAGTGCAGCCATAAGCTCAAGACGTGGCAACGTTACCGTTTTTAGAGGTGCTACTCTGGATTTTGCACATGCTAAACGCGATAGATGCTCACCCTTATCATTTTTTGATAATAAATAAACTGCAGTTCCATAAGCCGACATGAAGGCATCGCTAAAGTAATGCACTTCTATTATGGAGTATCTGGTAATTAGTAAATGCCTTGGAATTTCAAGTTTATCAATTTCGTAAATATTTTCATAGAATTTAAGAAATGAATCAACATATGACTTAGGTAATACGTCATCCCAATCTACTTTCAGGGACCATAATTTTTGTAATAGGATTTTTGAGATTATAGTGACTGGACTAATTAATCCTAATGGATCGAAAACCTGTGATATTATAGATAACACAATTCTTTTAGATAGTTTGTTGAAATTAATTTTTGTTGCAGAATAACTAAAAATATCTTGAATTGCGAACCAAAAAATTCCCAAAGTTTTTGTGCTATTTGTATCCTTCACCATAAATTGTGACGAGTTGTAATTTAGTTTCAAGGTATCAAAAATTCTAGGTTCATTTGAGGTCCATTGTCTCAGAGGAAATTGACCTGAATCGAGTATTTTTATTATATCTGAGACCAAATTTACAGCGCTATCTACATCATCAGAACCAGAAATCAAATCATCCATGTAAAAATCAGCTTCAATGACTTCACTGGCCTGCGGAAAATTTTTTGAATTTTCTATAGACAATTGTTTTAAGCAACGAGTTGCCAAAAAGGAACTAGGACCTAAACCGTAAGTAACCGTTTTAAGTTTATATTCACATAACGAATGCGAAGTATTCTTGCGCCATAAAATGTTCTGATAAATGCAATCATCGGAATGTACATTGATTTGCCTATACATATTTTCGATGTCGGCTGTGAATGCAATTGCATGTCTACGGAATCTGAGTAGAATATGGAAAATGTCTTGTTGTATGACGGGACCTACCATCAATACATCGTTTAGAGATAAGCCGGTACTGGATTTACACGAGCCGTCAAATACGACTCTTAACTCAGTAGTTAATGAATTTGATTTTAATACACAGTGATGCGGCAAAAACCATTTATTTTCATTATTCGATTCATCGTTTGAGATAACCATATGACCTAAGTTCAAATATTCGTGTATAAATTTTGAATATTCTAATTTCAAATAACTGTTTTGTTCTAATTTTTTCTCTAAGGTTTGAAATCTTTTCAATGCTATAGTTTTGTTTTGCCCTAACGATTCACAATTTTTCTTAAAAGGTAATCTAACTTCAAATCTACCGTTGCTTTCCCTATAAAAGTTTTTGGAAAAATGCTCTTCGCATTCATATTCTTCCTTTGTAAAAATAATATTTTTATCCGATATTTCTTCTATCTCCCAGAAAGATTCTAATTGTTGTTGAATATCTATCTTACTCAAATGGCAAAAGGAAACATTTGCTCTGACATTAAAATTTCCAGAAATGATCCATCCTAAATGAGACTCTTGTAGAATGGGAAAGTTTTTTCCTAGCTTAATTTGATTGCTTAATAGAAGGTCATAAAATATATTGCAACCAAGTAAAATGTCAATTTTAGAAGAAGTGTCAAAATTTTTATCTGCTAACATTAAATTTTCAGGTATTTTAATGTTGGCGCTATCTAAATTATATTGAGGAATATTTCCTGTGATTTTATCCATGACTAAAAATGGTAGTTTAACCTCATATGGTGTATGAATAGATTTTATTTGTGCATTCATTATTTTAGTTACGTTTGCTGAATCTAGCTCGCTAATACCTACTATGGGAATAGAAACTTTTTTAAATGGTAAATTTAATCTGTTAGCAATTTCTGTTGAACAGAAAGAACTTTGACTTCCAGAGTCCAATAGTGCTCTACACATCACGGGTTTATTATTGACGTCAAAGACCTTAATTATAGCTGTAGATAAAAGCACACAAGTATTTGTAATAATATTTGTTGAATTTAGGCTCATTTCCTTAATTGGTAAATTTAACTGTGACGACTCTGCAATAGCTGTTTCTGAATTGTTTTCTCCTCTTCCGGACTCGTTTCTAAAATCCGCGTTAAATTTAGCGGACATTACTTTGTGTTGATCGTTATCTAAATGTAATAATGCATTATGTTTTTTATTACAGATTTTACAAGAATAACCTCTACAATCGTTAGCCATGTGTCCTTTGCGAAGACAATTAACGCAGGCCTTTAATTTTCTTATATTATTTAATCTAGATGAATTGTCGAGTTTTAGAAATTTCTCACAGTAATAAATTAAATGATTTGATTTGAATCTGTCATAAAATGATGACCAACAATTTTCATCTCCCGCAAAGGTGGGTAATGATATTTTTGGCAATCTAACGTTTTGCGATAAGACCAGTCCTTGTCTAGAATTAACAGAATGATTGTTTATTGTACTGGTTACGAATGAACCTTGACTTTCATTTATTAACATTTTTGCATTTGACAGAAGTTCATAGTATTTATCTTCGAATTCCTTTCGGTCGGAATGATTTTTTAAAAGCGTTGCTGGTAAATTGTCGAGAACTTCTTCAATTTCCGATTGAATTGAATTGAAATCATCGTATATTAATTTAAATTTTTCTAGTCTATCAGATATTCCACTATGTCTGGATTGATCTGGTTGGACTTCAATTAAATATGACTCAAATCTTTTTAAAGTACCTTTAATTGTGCCCCTCTTTTTATTAAGTATCTTAATTTTATCTGACTCGGCCATGTTGCACGGAAACTACGTACGCCTATGGAATTTCTGATTATAGATTTCGGTTAAAAACAATGCAGCGATAAGCCCCGCCCTTCAATGTAAAGATCAACTAGCGCCAAATTTTAAATTGAACCAATCACGAATCGTTTGTTGTATGGCGCCACAAAATCGCGGGATAACACACCTTACAAAGAAAGAGACAATTACTTGTTATTTATGATATTTTCAGTACAAAGTACTGAATTTATTTGTTTTTTGTTATTAAATCAAATGAACACAAAGTGCTCAAAGACTTTTAAATATATTTCTTATATTTATCAAACCTAACCTTCAAATTTAATATCAAATGAATAAGCTTTTATCACAAAGTAAATGCTAAAGGTAGTAAAAAGTGATTAGGAATTAGTTAATAATGATAACATGGATTGGACTCACAGTAAAAAACGGTGGTATATGTTTTTTCTTCGCTGGAACTATCTAGTCTCCATGCTGGAACCGATGCAGTGACAAATTTTTGACGGTTCAGCTCTCTGTTTCGGCACTATTCCGGAACACTTTTTGATTTTATTTAGCTCGATTGACCAATTGTTGGGTTTTACTTCGATTTTTAATGATGTGGACTGTATATTGTGTGTAAGCAAAGCTTACTGGTGAAATAAAATAACATTTTTCGGTAAAGGTCATGTATCACATTTGCAACTGACTACCTGCCGGTAGCTCACTCAAATCTCTCGCTACTCCGTGCTATTACAGTATACATCGGGCAGCGGCGTAGCTGAGACTGGGGTTTAACATATATAAAAACTATAAACATTAAAAAACTAAACAACCTTTTTATCAATTTTTAACCCTCGCTAATCAACCCTTAGTACTACTTGGATTTGTATGCTATGTTGTCTTCGGATGCAAACTAGTACCCAAGGAATGCATCAAAGTACACGCCATCCATAAGTTAATTGTTCTAGTTTTGTGAAAATTCTAAGATTTCCAATGTCCACTGTAGCATTGATTATCCAGTTTGGATCCTGGGGAGTAGCCTTATTCTAGTTGTTTTTCAAATGGAACTAGATGGTGAAAACAGCTTCCATTCGAAATAATTGAGCCTACATATGTCATAGGCTACCGGTCTATAAGTTGAAATGACTAATATGCGTTTTATACAGCGTATCCACGGATGGGGTATCCTATAGGTGAAAAATGTTTAAATATTAGTTTTAGTGAAAAATGTCATTCTTGATAAAAAGTTTTGCTTGTTAAATAAAATTCAAGTTTTTCAAAACCCGTCTCATTTTATAGCTCAGTTCGAAAATAATGTATTAATCTAGTGAGTGACGTTTACGAAGTACCAAGTAACTGTCAACTTTTATAAAAAAAATTCAAATTGTCATTCTTTAGTAAATATTTGACAACAATGTTAACTATTCAACAAATTAAGTGTTATGGTATTGGGGAAGTTTCGTACCAGTATGCAATTGCAAAATTTCACGAAAAATATCCAGATGTACCCATTACGCGGTGTGGATTAAAAACATTAATAAAGAAGTTTCATGAGACAGGATCTGTTCAAGACAAAAATAAATTGTAAACCGAAATTTATTCATACCTTACATGATTGTGATTATGACACAAGGTTAGACTTCTGTGCGATGATTGGTGAAAAACTTATGCAATATTTTGTTTTCTGATCAAGCAACGTTTACAACAAACGGAGTCGTTTCTTCCCAAAATTGTCGATATTGGGCTAGTGAAAACCCGAGCTACAGGATTAACTGTAATAGTCAATTTGCTAAGAAAGTTAATGTTTGGTTTGAGGTTCTACCGGATCGAATAATCGGACCGTATTTTCTGGAATATACATTGAATCAGGAGGTATTGTATTGATATGTTATATGTAGGTTACGTTAGATCTATGAAATTTGATGTGTAAAATATGTCATTTGTGGTTATAATTAATGTCACATTGAAAGAAATATTTTTTCAATAGTTATCGGGGGATAAAATGAAAATTGAATGTGGGTAGTGATGGTAATGATTATTTATAATAGAATATTGATAGAAATTTTTTGAAAAGCAGAGATATATAATATGAAAATATATAATATGGTAATGATTATTAATAATAGATAGAAGATTTTTGAAAAGCAGAGATATAATATGAAAATATATAACCGAAAATTAGAAAGATTGGACTAAAATTTATAAAGCAAATTGTAGAAAATTGAAAAATTTTATACCATCATAATAATTATTATTCGATTTGGAAAGGAGGAGATAGAATATTTTGACAGGCAGAGAGAGAATATAAAAATAAAATAACCCATTGAAAATTAAAGATATTGGATTAAAAATTTTGTAAGGCAGTGAACATTCAAATAATATATAAATGGAAAGAGAAATTATACTACAAATGACATATTTAGTGATTGTTGAAATTGAAGAATTGACATTATATAAACCAGGGAAGTAATATTCCAATATTTATTACTATAATAGATAATAAATCAATTTTTGAATAAATAGAATAATTAACATTTGGACATAATAGGAGTAAAAGACAGTTTGAAGACCGAAGAAATATATAAATATAAAATATAAAATTTTGATTTTCATAAATTAGAAAATTTGATATTAGATAGGAATAAGAAAATTAATTTAGTGATTCAGACATAAAGTAAATTCTTCAAAATAAAAAGAATTAATTCAAAAATTTGAAATTTGTAAACCTCAAATTGAAATTGTTTAATAAATAAGTATCTTTAAAAAGGATATTATTAAAAAAAAATAATTAAGTAATGAACCCAACCCTGAGAAAAAGATTTTTTTTTAAATTTAATGTATAATAATAAAAAAGGACAATTGTAAATATCAATATAGTATATTTGTATTTGCTGGACCACTTCTTAATACCTGAATTAGAAAATATTCCCTTGGAGCAAAGGCGTAAAATGTACTTTCAACATGATAAATGTTCGTCACATTCGACTTTGCTAATTAGAGGATGGCTGAATGAATATTTTCCTGAGCGATGGATGGGACGTTATGGACCAATATTTTTTCCGCCCCAATCCCCCAATTTAACTATTTCAGATTTTTTTATGGGGCTACTTAAAACAAAAAGTTTACGCAAATAATTTAAACCATAATATTGAAGACTTGAAACGAACTATCATTGATGCCGTTAACGAAATTACCCCAGAAATGCTGCGAAATACTTACAAAGAATTTAGAAAGAGAATTTAGAGATGTTTTTAAACTGGGGGAGGATATATTGAATAGATATTTTTTGTTTACTTAGTGTTTCTTACATTATTATTTTGTATTGTTATTTTTGGTAGTGATTATAATTCTTGAATAATTAACATTGTTGTTAAATATTTATTAAGGAACTAGAAGACCCCGACAGACGTTATCCTGTCCTAACATTGTCTTGTCCATAAGATATTATGCAAGCGGTCGTTTTCTGCCCGCTGAGTGGAGTGTCAGAGTAGCTTTTGTTTATTTCAAACTTAACGATACCTATACAGAAACTTTAAATTTTAATTTACCGCCATTTTTTGTCCAAAGTGGAATTTTTTTTGAATAATTTTTTCCCGTGCAATAACAACTCAGAAACCATGAAAATCGGTCCAGCCGTTCTCGAGTTAAAAGTGTTCCAACATACCCGACTAAATAGGATATTATGCAAGCGGTCTCTGTCCGTTAAGTGGAGTGTCAGAGTAGCTTTTGTTTATTTCAAACTTCTATAAATGCCATAAATTTCTTTCTTTCTTTCTTTCTATAAATACCATCCTTCTAATAAGCGAATCTCCAAGTAACGATACCTATACAAAAATTTTAAATTTTGATAATTAACAAATAAAAAATAGGGGTTGATCGTAGAAAGGTGAAAATTTAGGGTTGTATGTATTTTTGAATGCTGTATCATAAAAAAATAAAAACAAAAATTTTTGTCTAAAAAATAAAAAAAATTAACGGGTGGACCACCCTTAACATTTAGGGGGATGAAAAATAGATGTTGTCCGATTCGCAGACCTACCCGATATGCACACAAAATTTCATGAGAATCGGTTTAGCCATTTCGGAGGAGTTTAACCACAAACACCGTGACACGAGAATTTATCTAATCTATATATCTAATATATATTAGATGACAATTTGAAAATTATCTATGAAAGTTGACAGTTACTTAGTACATAGTAAACGTCACTCACTAGATCAATACATTATTTTCGAACTTAGTGCAAAAATGCATACGGTTTTCATAAAACTGACTATAAAATGAGACGGGTTTTGGGAAACTTGGATTTTATTTCATTTTATGGGGTTTCAGAACAAGCAAAACTTTTTATCGGGAATGACATTTTTCACTAAAACTAATATTTAAACATTTTTCACCTATAGGATACCCCATCCATGGACACGCTGTATAAAATGCATATTAGTCATTTCAACTTATAGACCGGTAGCCCATGACATATGAAGGCTCAATTATTTCGGATGGAAGCTGTTTTCACCATCTAGTTCCATTTGAAAAACAAGTAGAATAAGGCTACTCCCCAGGATCCAAACTGGATAATCAATGCTACAGTGGACATTGGAAATCTTAGAATTTTCACAAAACTAGAACAATTAACTTATGGATGGCGTGTACTTTGATGCATTCCTTGGGTACTAGTTTGCATCCGAAAACAACATAGCATACAAATCCAAGTGGTACTAAGGGTTGATTAGCGAGGTTTAAAAATTGATAAAAAAGTGAAAAAAAAAATAATTAACTTATGTATGCCGAAGAGAGTTTAGATTTTTTCATCTTAGTAGATGTTTAAAATATTAGTGACATACATTTTGCGGCAATACTTCATTTGTTAATAATTTTCTAAATATGATGTACAAGTGATGATTAAGAACAATTAACTAATGCTTAAAACTTTTTGTACAGTGAAACATTTCTATTCTAATGCTTACTGCAGATTGGCTTCCAATTCCTGATGCTACTAATTGTTATAAACTACTGTTAATGAATAAAAATATTGAGCATTCTCGAACAATTAACTTATATATGCCATTAAGTATTAATAATCAACTAATTATTTCCATGTATTTTTTTATCGTGGCATACAATTCAATGCGCTAATCTATACATATAAAATGCTTTGTCCTAAATGACTGACTGACGAATCAACGGTGTGTTTTTTGTATGACGTAGGAAAAGATTTACCGAAATTCTACCCCTAAGAGAGTGAAAAACTAGGGCGAAGTTTGTATGGGACAACGTGATACCTCGGTCCAATCTACTTTAAATTTTGCATGAACATTATTTAACAGAATTGATGGAAGATGTGTTTCGTATTTTATTGAAACTGATCGCCTAACGGGGTTGAAAATGGGTAGAAAGTTATTTTGGGGGTGATTACATCGAATTTGTTAATGCTTTTTATTTCAATTACATTTAATTTTGACACGTTTGAAAACTGAATCCGATTTTATTCAAAAAACTCACTTGAAAGCTTGGTGCAATGCAATAATCTTTGAAATTGGAATGTCAAATATAAAAGAATATTCAAATCGGATTAGAACTCGAAATTTCAATTTTATTTGTTCTTGGATATTTGAATGAAAAACTTACACTAACATTTTAACGTAATACTGTTCACACTACCACTACACCAACACTAACACTTTACACTATCTTAGGCGCGTTTCGATAACTTGGTTTCGGAAAATGCTTTCTTATCAGATGCCTACGTCATACAAATAACACACCCCCATCAAGTTTCAGGTCTCTACGATCAGCGGTTTAGGCTGTGCGTTGATCCGTCAGTCAGTCATTCAGGACAAAGCATTTTATATGTATAGATTAGCGCATTAAATTGTATGCCACGATGAAAAAATACATGGACATAATTAATTGATTATCAATACTTAATGGCATACGTAAGTTAATTGTTCGAGAATGCTCAATATTTTTATTCATTAACAGTAGTTTATAACAATTAGTGGCATTCCACTGTACAAAAAGTTTCAAGCATTAGTTAATTGTTCTTAATGATCACTTTTACATCATATTTGCAAAATTATTAACAAATGAAGTAGTATCGCCGCATATTGAATACATCAAAGTACACGCCATACATAAGTTAATTGTTATAGTTTCGTGAAAATTCTTAGGTTTCCAATGTCCACTGTAGCGTCGATTATCCAGTTTGGATCTTGGGGAATAGCCTTATTCACAAAATTGTTTGGAATGTTCTAAAAAAAATATTGTATATATGTCCAACGAGTTCAACATTTGCTACCTAATGACTTCCCGCACCGTATACAGTATTGCCAATGGATATTAAGAAAAATTGTGAACAATCCCAATTCTGCTACCACTGGTTTGTTTACAGATAAAGCCAATTTCCGAAGACATGGCATTATGAATTTTCATAATAACCAGACATTGGCTGATGAAATCCACATGCCACAGTTGTAGCATGGTTTCAATACTGCTTTTCGGTGAATGTTTGGATTGATATTATCGACGATCATTTACTAGGATCATTTTTCCAATTAAACAGTGATACATGTCCTCATTTTCTATAAAATGAACTTCCAGTTATTTCGGAGAATGTATCCTATATTTAGAATACGGATGTGGTTCATGCATGACGGTGGTCCACCACATTTTGGAGTAATCGTACGAGAATTTATAAATAACCGTTTTTCAGACCATTGGATTTGAAGAAAAATGGACTTATATCCAAGGGGATGCCTACCAACCAAACCCACCTCAAACTCGCCGTTACCCCCGCCTCGGAATCACCACCCTAGCAAACTTCGAGACGGGCGGCGGTCCCTCGCACGCTCTCCGCTCACACCGTCGTCTTCTCCCTAACTTTCACTCCTACCTCTCATTCTATATAGAGTCGTTCCCTCCCCCTTACCATGCTCTCTACTACGCCCCTTACCTCCATCCATTCTTCCTACCCCCTCAACATTATCTCCACCATGTTCTCCCAATACACCGCCTCCCCTAGTTTCCTCTCCAACTTCTTCAGCACTACCTCGTTCTTCCAGCATCTAAACATATGCCCCACATCATCCTCCACTTCAGACCTCTCGCACACTCCAGTCTCTCTTCTCCCAATTTTGTGGAGGTACCCTACTCTCGACCCATGTCAAGAAGTAGTTCACCTCCCTGAATTTCCGGTCCATCCAATATCTCCTATTCCCAATCGCCCATTTTAGCGTGCCCTCCTACTCCTCCCACCTTCTCTCCATTTCCTCCTCCATCCATTCCTGTACTCCCTCTCTGGTCGCATCCCTCCAGCGTTTATTTCTGGCTCTAGCCATCACGTCCAATGGGTAGGTCCTTGCCAGCACTGCTGCTGCCAGTACTCCTGCACCACCCTCAGCAATATCCCTCTCTGCTCCCGCAGGAGTGGCCTAACCCTCGCATTCGCTCCCGCTCTTTCATCCCACACCTCCGTGCCGTACAGCATACTCTGCTCTACCGTCCTACCAATTATCCTCTTCCACTCTCCCGGTCCCTGCACATTTAACATCAATCTCCCCAGCCATGCTGCCCTCACTTTCTCCTTCTCTGCCGCCTTTAACATGTGTGTTCTGAATAATAGTTGACTATCCAACCACACTCCTAGGTATTTCACAGACTCCTCCATACGAATTCTCCTTCCCTACACCATCACCCCCACTTCCCTCGTCTTGCTGCCTCCCTTAACTAGCAACCCCACTGTCTTATCTTCCACCATTTCTAGTCCGCACCGCTCTCTCTTCTCCACAATCTTCCTACACATTCTTTCTATCTCCGCTTCTCCCTTTGCCGTACATACCAGACACATATCGTTTGCATACACCGTGATCTCACATACACCATAGCGTTGGTCCAAGCACCGAACCCTGGGGCACTCCAGCCTCCGTCTCATGCCTCCTCCCTCTAGTGTCTACGATCACACGTCCCGTCAGGTAGTCCTCCATCAGGTTAACCAAACCCTCCCCCACTTCAAGCCTCAGCAACTTGCTCAACACTGCCCGTTTGTTGTCTCTGTTGAACGCGTTCCCGATGTCGAAGAACACGAGTAGGGCCAATTTATTGTTCCTCCAGCTGCCCTCCCTAGCCCTTTCCACCAAGCCCATTACCCTGCCCAGCGCCGTGATACATGATTTTCCCTTCGCAAACCCGTGCTGGCTAACCCTAAAACCCACATTCCTACCAACTCCCTCCTCAATCCCATCCTTTATTATCCCCTCCATCAATTTACCCATAACACACAGCAGGCTGATGGGCCTGTAGTCCCCCGCCCAATTGCCCTCTCTACCCACCCTCTTCAGTGGTATCACCCTGGCCACCTTCCATCGTTCTGGAAACTCTTTCTCCCTTAGTCTCCCATTGTCATCCAGCAGCCTTTTCATCATATCACCTCTCAGGCCATTTATCCCTGGGGCTTTCCTTACTTTAATGTTCCTCCCGCCCCTCCTCTACTTCCCACTTCTCTACCGGCCTTATCCCCCTCATTTTCCCTACCCCCCTAGTATCCTGCCTCCAACTCCTCCTGTGAACAATTTGCCTATAATCTCCTTCTCCCAATCTTCCTCTAGTACCTCGTTCCTATTTCCACCCAACCACTTCACCGCTATCTCATATGCCTTTCCCCATGGATTGTTTTCCAGTTCCCACAGTAACTCTTCCCACTTCCCTCTTTTGTCCCTCCGCACCCTACGCTCCAGTTCCTTCTTCTCTTTGTATCCCACTTTTCCATCCATCCTTCCTTTCCCCCTCAGCACCCGTCTTCGTTCTTTCTTTCACTCCTCTATTTCCTCATTCCACCAGAATGCTCTCGCCTATTGCCCCTCTTTCCCTCTCTTTTACAGCCCTGTATCACTCATCTACATCATGTCCAAGTCCCCTTTCTATCTCCTCTCTTACTTTCTTCCTCATACTCTCTGCCTCGGCCTTCGTCCACCTCCATCCCCACTCTCCCGTTAATTCCTTTCTGCCTTTCTTTATATCCGTCTCCACATACCTATGTAAGCCCAAGCTTTCCTCATCTTCCAACTACTCACTCGTTCCCACAGCCATCACATGACGAACCCCCGTCACCCCTCACGAAGGTGGGCAGTAGTCCATCATTCAGCTCCGCCAGCCCGTTGGATGTCAGCACTTCCTCCAGGATCTCCCCTTTCCTGTCCGTTTTCCACCCTCCCCCCATTCAGTATTCTTAGCATTGAAGTCCCCTGTCACCATTCTCCTAATTTTCCCTTTTGACACCCGCAGATCGTCCTCCAATCCTGTGATGCTCCTCTCATATTCTTCCAGGCTGACATTATTTGGGGCTGATGAAAATCCCCGTTGGATGCGTGAATGCCATACCCAGAGGCCTCAAAAAACAAACGTCTGGGCTGGAATTATTGGGGATCGCATAGTAGGTCCTTTTTTTTCAATGAAAACGTAACCGGAGAAACATACCCTAATATGCTCCAAGAAGAACTGATTCCTACTTTAGTAAATTTATTCCCCAATAATTTGGATTCCAAATTATTTGTCCAACGGATGTGGTTTCAACAAGATGGGGCACCACCACATTTTGCTCAAAATGTACGGACCTATCTTAACGAGTTTCCAAATAGGTAGATTGGAAGAAGGGGCCTAATTTAGTGGCCAGCAAGTTTACCCGATCTTACTCCATTTGATTTTTTTCATAGGGATATCTAAAGAGCAAGGTTTATGCCACTAAACCTAACGACATTGCCTAGCTTCAACAAAGAATCAGGGACGAAATTAGGCAAGTAACACCGGAAGTGTTACAAAATGTTCGGAATGCTGTTTATAATGGATTAGGATATTGTCAGTAACAAGGTGGAGAGCACTTTGAACATTCATTGCATCAAAGTAATTTCAGTAAATATTTCCTCATTTCATTTTTTTCCGACACATTGCTCATAAAAAGTAACAAAAAAATGGAATTTTATTTGTAATTGAAAAAGCTTTCAAATAAAAAATTAATCAACCTACCCTTCCATTTAAACAAAAAGTTGGGGGTGTCTGTAACCCCCCAGATAATTAAAAAGATAAACAAATCTCTTTGTAATATGCCCTATTGAAAATAAAAATTGACGTGTTTCAGGAATTTTGCGATAAACCCTTATTTATCAAGTAACAGAATTTGTTCCAGTTAGACTTTCCACTTTGTATACACACAAAAATAAATAATGCACTCAGAGAGCTAATATTAGGTAGATTCTATTGCCGTGTGCGATTGCCAATCTATATTTTTGAAAAAAATGTCTAATATTGATACGGTCACTATAAATGCTGTTAGTTAACTAACTGGATAACTAATTCTGACAAAGCTGTTGGATAGATACTTCAATAGATAACTACTAAATAAAGTAGCCAACTTGGTTTTACAACAGATCTCACAACTTTTTTGCGGCTGCGTTGCGAGATTTGCATGTTTTTGTTGGGATCTTATTTCTTTTTGTGGGTAGCTAGTATTAGTTTTTTTTCTGCATTGCAAGCGACAACGACTACAAGCGTAAAGAACATTTCACAATATTTCGTTGACTTGGCCTCTGGCCTTAACGGTTTAGGTAATAATAAAAGTTTATAAATCCCTCATTGTACAGTAAACAAATTTAACTTTTATTCATTAATTGAAATTAAAGAAATTGATTCATTTCATCTAATTGGCAGATGTTATCAACATTTTTTCAAATAAAAAAGATGTAGTTTAATAATGGCCATATTTTAAAAACATTTTGTACTATACAGGGTATCTGCAAAACAGTAGAAGGTATCAAAGATACATTTTTTGAATAATTAGTGATATGAAATGAAAATAGAATCGAAATGGAACAAAGTGAGTGGTACATGACTGTAAATAAAACAAAAAAAGTGGCAGTAAATAAAAAAATTTCCCGTTTCGTTTTTAATTAACCGCTTTTTCATAAAATCTAGGGTTGGTTTAATTTGTTCTTGGTATAGGTCATATGTCGTTCTTCGGATCATTTTTTTGCATTTGGAGATTTCTATTATATCTATAAATATTTTAATCCCATCATGTAAATATAAAAAGGGCATTGGAAGGTAGGTGCAGTACAAGTCAGAGAAAGGAAAACAAGCAAAAAAAGCTCTTTTTGTAATCACAATCAGATCACAATCAGATTAAAATATTTATGGTCAACCATTTATCGTGAAAAATAATTTAAGCTTGAAAAATAAAAATTCGGAAATATATCTTCCGAAGCACAAATAAATAGTAGATTAAATTGAACAAATAGTCTCAAATATTATTTTACCAGCCAAACGTTTAAGTTGTAAAATAAACATACTATTAGGAATTATCTTTTCGCTTTTCGGAAAACGAGTACGATAATGTGCTATAATTATCAGATTAACGACTACTTGCTGTGGGTTTTGGTCTTGAAACAATCATGCTGGAGGTCAAAACGAAATATCTTGGAATCAAGTATACGTAATCGTTATTTTATGATTTGAGCTTTCTACGTTTCATTAAATTACCTTCGAAACAGTATAGGGTATAGACGTCAAAAAATAATAGTTCAATACTATTATAACGCTTTACAAAATTAGAAAAATAAATTTCCAAAGAACAACAACTACTTCTCCGGCTATATGCCCCGACAGACATTGAATTACACTTCTAAAGTAAACGGGGTTGGTATGTTTGTTAAGATAGAACCAAGCATTCTGGTTTGCGATTAGAAGGAATGACATCACTTGTAGACCGGTTTCGGCGTATTTGCGCCTCATCAGTACAAGGTAGATGCTATTCGTCCAGAAGCTCTGAGAGCATAATCCTGGACTGGAGACTACGTTGATACCACACCAATACATTAGTAGTTGTTGCTTCTTAGTGAACGGTCTGTTCTTTGGAAATTTATTTTTCTAATTTTGTAAAGCGTTGTAATAGTATTGAACTATTATTTTTTGACAAAGACCAAAAAATGATAGTAGGAGAGCCCACGATGCTGAATGGGGATTTAATTGAGCGTCGTGGAGACATATTAGGTTGCGAAGCTTAGATGGTAAAAAGAAAAAAATGTATACCCTTTCATCGGTGGAGCGTCTATAGATTTTCAAAAATGTAAAAAAAACTGTTCAATGGAAATACTCGAACAAATACATAGCATCTATGTCCCACGTATTTTTAATAATGTACGTATGTTAATCTGATGGTTTGCATTATGGGGGTGGTCGTACAAAGGTTGAAAATGAAAATTTTTAATCGAGTGCGTTAGATATTATAAGTCAGATGTTAACTGAAAAAAATCTCTTATTCAATAATCTGACGATTCGGATGTGACGCAAACTCGCGGCCATTATTAAAATATGCCAAAAAAAATGGCCATTTTGAAATATTCGAGCGCGTCAGATCAAAATATATACGGTTCATCTTCATGCCCTAGACGTGCTGTCCCATAATCTGACGATATCTTGAGGTATTCGTCTAATATGTCAATTACAATTTTTTTTAATTTTTTTTAATCATTGAACTTCATTAATTGAAAAGCTCAGGAAATAGCATGCAAGTAAAAAAGTGTATGTCTTTTAAATAGAATATAAATATGTATGAAAAAATAATTATAAAACATTTTTTTAATCATTTGCTTTCTGCACACATTAAACTTTATCGACGAATTTCGGCTTGTGGAAATCGTCAGATTATATATTTTCCGTTATCGTTGAATTATTTCCTTCACAATAAATATAAAAATTAGTCACGCTTTTTTTACAAGTTTTTGACCCTCACAATTCTTTACGTCACTCGAAAATTGTTAGAATAGTGAAATACACACTTTTTAGCATGTAATTAACTCACCCTACCTTAACTGATCCTTTATCCTTGACGGGCGGTCATATATATGGCGCTCATATATGGTGGA
This sequence comes from Lochmaea crataegi, assembly GCA_947563755.1. Classification (NCBI taxonomy): domain Eukaryota; kingdom Metazoa; phylum Arthropoda; class Insecta; order Coleoptera; family Chrysomelidae; genus Lochmaea; species Lochmaea crataegi. Next base: position 35,327,390 of record OX387427.1, on the reverse strand, counting down.
GGTACTCAACCGGGTACAAGGTATCCCCATGTATGTTAATATGCCGCGCTTTAGTAAATCCCGAAATCCCCGCTTGGGCTTCCCTACTATGAAGAATAATGTTCAAAAAACTGCCTATATCAGATATCCTGTGAATGCAACAAATTTTATGTAGGTGAAACATCTAGACCATTAAGTGAGCGGCTAGTGATACAAAAAAGTTATGGGACTCTATAAATGAAATTTGTTCTAAATCAATGAGGCCTAAAAATGAAATAAATAGAATAAAAATGGGAGGAAAAGTTATCGACAATCTAGAAGAAATCGCAAATCTTGTGAATAAACACTACGTCACACAGGGAAAGAAGCTTGCAGAAGAAATCAATACCGATCCTGTATTTATTGCCCCAAAACGCAACCCGCCTTTAAATTCTTCATTTTTGCGAGACGTTGACGATAACGAAATAAAAGCAATAATTTCTGAACTGAAACCCATGAAGGCACCAGGAATTGATCACCTGACGTCTGAAACCATTAAACAGGTGGCTGAAATAATTGCAGCACCACTAGCTGATGTAATCAATAAGTGTATTCAACAGGGAATTTTTCCCGCAGCATTCAAAGAAACAATTGTATTTCCCATATACAAAAGTGGCGACAGAGAAGAAATTATCAACCACAGACCAATCTCAGTTATAACAAACTTTTCAAATATATTCGAAAAGATATTGAAAAAGCAGTTGGTTTCGTTTCTCGATAAATATGGAATCATTTCAGATAAACAACATGGTTTCAGAAATGGTGTTTCCACCCAAGACGCCATACTGAAATTAACTTCAGAAATGTATTCAGCACTAGACAAAAGCCACCCTGCCCTCTGTGTCTTCCTTGACTTGTCGAAAGCGTTCGATACAGTCAGTCACAACCTACTTATTGAATCGCTTGACAATTCTGGCATCAGAGGGAAAGCTCTAGACTTGTTCAGAAGCTATCTCTCGAAAAGACAGCAAAAAGTTAAACTGAAAAATGTCTGTAGCTAATTCGAAACAGTAGAGTATGGAGTTCCGCAAGGAACCGTATTAGGACCAATCCTGTTCAATGTTTATTTAAATGATTTATTTGAGGTCAACACCGAAGGCAAAATAATAACGTATGCAGACGATACAGCAATCTTCTACTCAGCTCAAAAATGGAACTCTTCAAAAGAACTAGTAGAAAAAAACATTAAGATGATCAAATCATGGTTTCAGAGTCGATTGCTGCCCATAGACCCCAGTAAAACGTTGTTTCTTCCACTTTCCACTAATAAGTCTACTTTACCGTCTTTCACTACCCTACAAATTTCTGATAATTTCTCAATAGAGTCCACACTGGAATTCAAGTACCTTGGTGTGATAATTGACAGTCATCTCAAGTGGAATAAACACGTGGGACATGTTATTAAAAAACTATACTTCTTAATTTAGGTTTATTACTTATTTAGGTAATTTACAGACTGAAAAACCTCAGATATATTCTAAATAAAACTCAACTGAAAACAGTATATCATGCATTGGTAGAGTCGCATATAACTTATGGCATAGTTGCATGGGGAGCAGTCGGAAAAACCATACTCCATAATTTAATGATAGTTCAGAAAAAACTCATCAAAACCCTATTTAGTAAATCAAGCCGATACTCTTCAGATCTTCTTTACTCTGAAACTGGGGTCTTGGACCCAAGACAGTTATTTTTCCTGAGCCTGAATGTCGAACAACATCAAACTAAATCCACTTTGATAATAAATGAACACCAATATGATACAAGACTGAAACATACCACTTACTTACCTCCACCAGCTTCGAAATCTATTGGGCAGAAGAATTTTAAATTTTTAGGCCCGAAACTTTACGGCCGCCTTCCCCAACACATCTCAGAATTGAATAATATCAATCAATTCAAAAATAAATTAAAAGGCTATATCAAATCAACTTCGCGATATGACATACATGAACAAATCGAATGCCCGTTCCTGATATAGTAACTATTTCAGTTAAAGAAAAGTGTTATTTTATTCAATGTATATGTGATATACTTATCCTTTTCTGAGGTATATTGATTTGTGTGTTTTTGTGTGGATGTTGTTCGTTTGGATGTCTGTGTGTGTATATTTCTTACTATAAGTGATAATGATATTTCTAGAAACTTGTGCTCTCCCCATGTTCTTTTACCTTTCACTTTTTATAATTACCACTAATTCTTAATAATTATTATGTACCTTTCATTTTAGATTAATTACGTATAGTATTTATATTTATTACCCTATATCTTTTCAACCTATTCAAGAATTAAATTTCTTAAAGGTTTACCCATTTCATTGTACATGTCTTAGGATAGTTTATGTATTTATCTTGTAACAGATTTTTTGTGCAATAAATCTTATTATTATTATTAAAAATCCGAATAAATTAACACAAAAAGTATATTAAAGATAGGGAGTTCCTTGAGTCAGGTATATGCAAACATGCTTGGAAAGAGGGGCATTATATTCAATGGGATTCAATGTTATAGAGAAATCTCCAATAAATCAATTACCTGCGTTATCATGATGGTATCATGAGTTTTTATCCAGGTTTTCTCATGATTATTCATCACTGGAACTGTTGTTAATCAATATACACTCCAATACACAAGATCAGAAAACTGATTTAGACATTTAAAACAAAAATAATCATATCACAAAAAAAGTAACACCAAACGCGTTTTATTAACATTTCCGAAATAAGCAGAAAAGCGCTATCCCTAATGAAACTGTTCCTGGACTGTGCACTTCACTGAATCCCATTCCTAGTGGACTATAATATTGAAAGAATGTTATACAAAGAATATTTTGTTTCAAATTTGATCATGGATGTGGTCTACTGCATGGACCTTAAGAATTGGACAACAAATTTTTTGCAGTCTTAAACTTCGAAATATTATTGATTGTCTAGTTATCGAATTTTTTCGTTAGTGTCAGATAGAGACCAGAATTTAAAAATTTAATTGTTCTTGATAACGGTAGCTGGCACGATACCGAAACGTTGAATTAAAAAATATAAAAAAGATTGTGGTTTAAAAATAATTAACAAAAAGAATCAAGTCAAAGAAAATAAGCGATAGAACTATTAAGATTAGATAAGATGCTATGATGTGGCTACTGGCCTATTTCACTGATCTTTCCAGATCTATTGTGGTCCTCTTTATCTGAATAAATTCGTAGCCCGACTCCCTTAATGAAATACAGACAAAAATTTCATACAGTTATTTGCGATTTGCTTTTCGTATTACATAATTTATCATTAAAGATGCAACCTAAACTGCGCATTAATTGAAGTACTCCTGTTGTCAACTTCGGACCTTTTTTTATTTGCTAATTACCTTCGTTGGTGGAGAGGAACATTTCAATCTAACCCATTGCTAGTATAGTTTGGCAAACATAACTGAAGCTGTGAAAGGGAGGCGGTCGAAAACATTCGATATTGCCACGTTCAGCTATGAAAAACATAAAGTGCTAAGTATGTAGTGATAATAATTAGAAAATGGACTTTTTATTATTTACAATATGTTAGTGATGATTAAACGTTAGTTCTTTAATGTTTTTGTTTCATTGGATTTTGTCTATTAACATTATTTTTTCAATTTCTGAATATTAAAAGATGAACACATTTCCAAATATGTTATGGGTTTTCTTCAAGCCGGCAACGTCGTGCGAAAATCATAATTACCACGCCCTCCTACTAACTCAATTTGTGAATATTTATCGAACCTCCGTTGCTAGGTAACCACCTGACTTCCTATTGGCAAGCGCGTGCGTGTGTTCTTCCCTCTCACTTCGACAATTGATTGACATTGATTATCCAGTGGCGTATATAATGTCAATATTTTCCTTCGTATTTTCAGTTTTACTTGGTATCTTATTATTTCGTATCCATATAGAATTCAAGTACGAATTTTAACAAATAGGTACCGAGTATTGAAAAATACCTTAACTTTAAAGCAAAGCATAAATCAGTTTCTATATATAATTATTATTATATAATAATTATTTTTTTTAATACTTTTATAAAATAGGTACCGTACGCTATTGGTACGTTTATGACAGATATCGGCCATGTTTCCTCCCCTTTTACCGATGCCCCGTAGCTTCAGATAGACTTACCAAACTATATCTACTAAGTTCAGGGTCCGTCCAATATCCATCCTCATAGTGTTGAATAGAATGATTTGATTTGATTGTGGCTAAAATTAAATCGCTTCTGCAATAAGTACTCGAACTTGTTTCCTCAGTATATAGAAGCAAATATATAATTTAAGCAAAAAAAAGTTCACTTATAAAAATTCCATAAATTGTAGTAGTGGCAGCGCAGCTTGCTTAAACCTTTCAAAATAGTTAACCTCAAATAGTTTCAGGCAATGAGCGATGACAAGAATAAACAATGCGAAATTTAGCACTCCGACACCGCTTACCGAAATGAACAAATGAATGGAATGGAGTATATACTTGAGTTTTTACTTAGGCTAAACACTGATTGTGTTCAAAATTTTAAGCTTGTATGTCTGCTAGAAGTACCTTAGCTCGACTTTTCGGAGGCACTGCTGTGCCCCCAGATCTTATCACAATTTCAAGTATTTTTGAGAATTTAAATTCGTTCAACACGATTGGATACAAAAATTTGCTATGAGTGCATTCGTGGTTGATCTGATATCCAGGACTCAATTATGGTTGAATCAGTCTACATAAAAGCACTCTCGAAATTTAAATTCAGAAACTCAATACATACATATATGTTTGCTCTAGCCGAGTTGATGTCATGAAACTTATACGAGTCCGGTTTCACCGTGAAAGACATACAGCTCGATGCTTGTACAATTCTTTCTTAGTTCGTGTCTGAGAATTTGAATTAAATTAAACTGTCCCAATTAATGGTCTAGATCTGAAATAATAAAAACGGCCCTCATCATTTCACCTGATGAAATGAATTTTTTCAAACAGTAAAAACACAAGAAGGTTTTTTTATTGGATGAACTTCTCTTTGTAGTGAAATACTTTTGCATATCAGTAATTCAACAAGAATAACTGACATGTCAAATGTCAGTTTTTCGAGCAAAATTACTAATAGAGAAACCCAAAGTTACAAAAATAAAATTATCCCAAAAAGAAAAACTCGAGGCTTGTGAGAAACTAATACGATTTTACTTAATTACAGTTACGTCTTTACGATTTTCGTGATGTTTGGGGTTAATTGGGAGGTAGGGTTCAATAAAGGATGATGATAAGTGTCCCGTTATCTTTACAAGTTGTTGGTCACTTATTCCTGCTTTGGCTAACTGGGAAACTGTTATAACACGGTTTGAATTATTGGTAATTTCATTATTTGTGATGTCGAGTTCAATTTTAGTTGCAGAATTTTTGGTCGAAGTAGAAATCGTATTAATATCCATTGTTGTACCAACTTTCATAATTTGTATTTTTCCAAACGGGACTTAGAGTTAAAAAAGTTAATCAGATGTTATGTTTTCATTTCTTTTTTGTAACAGCAATCTTAATAATGCAACGGGACAATTGTCTCCATATTGACGTTTCAGTGTTTTTTGTGGATTGCGGAATTGAATCATATATTTTTTGTTTCAGTGGCTATCAAGTATCAACTATACTTAATAATTATATTTGACAGGGCAGACATTAAAGTGACGTAAGCGTCCTAGATGTAGTGTATATATGAGGAACTGGCACTTTTTCCGGTGATAAAATATGGTGCACCGGATGCACCTTCTTTATCGCTGTCAAAATGACAAAACTGTCATTAAAGTACATATTTTATATAGGATTTAATTCATCATAATAAAATTTGTAAATCACAACAACATGGAACTCCACAGGGATCAGTAATCAGCCCAACTTTATTCCTTATAGCTATAAATAACATCACCACTAATATACAGAAACCAATAAAAGTCCGACTGTATGCGGATGATCTGGTAATGTACATAAAAAGTAAAAATCTAACAACAATGAAATCGATTCTACAATTACACATAAACATACTTGAAAAATGGTCTAAGGACTCCGGTTTTCATTTCTCTGCAGAGAAAACCAAATGTATAATGTTCTCCAGGAGAGAAGTAGGCCAAAAGCCACTACTTGAACTAAATGGTAGTCCCCTCGGGTATGTGTCAAAAATCACATTTCTGGGAATGATCTTCGACTCGCAATTAAATTGGGATGAACATATTAAGAATCTAGTCGTTAGATGTCAGAATGGACTAAATCTATTAAAAGTCCTCGCAAACAGAGAGTGGGGATCTGATCGAGAAACTTTACTCCTAATCTACAGACATCTTATTAGATCCAAGATCGATTATGGATCCATCGCCTACGCCTCCGCTAAAAAACGCATATTAAAACGTTTAGATGTCATAGCAAACCAAGCATTGCGCATCATTTCTGGAGCTTATAGAACATCCCCTATCGAAAGCTTACAAGTAGAGCTAGGAGAGCAATCACTAGATAAAAGAAGGCAATACCTGACACTGTCATATGCCAGTACTATAATGGGCAACCAAGAACATCCAAACTACAATAACACAGTTGCAAATAGATATCAAAACACCTACGAATTCAGGAAAAGAGTCGACTACCCCTTCTATCAGAGAGTTTCCAAATATATCATACAACTAGACATGCAGATACCTTCCATACTAGAAGCAAATGTTGATATACCACCGCCATGGCTTATTAAAATTCCGAGCATAGACACCAGCTTAACCAACTTTTACAAGGCAGAAACTCCAGCCTCCATAGTATATCAGAAGTTTCACACGAAACTTTCCATGTATTCTAACTTTCATAAAATATATACTGATGCATCCAAAACCCCAAATGGAGTTGGAGCTGCTGTTATCACTTCCTATAAACCACCTTTGAAATATAAATTACCCGACGTAAGCTCTGTGTATACAGCAGAAATATATGCTATCCTACAAGCTTTAATCGAAATTCAATCGTCAAACCTGCAAAAAACTGTAATAATAACAGACTCCTTAAGTGCCCTAAGTACCTTGAAAAATATTTACACTAACAACCCTCTTGAACTACAAACCAAGACTCAACTGCATCTACTACAAAACAACAACTTGGATGTCAGATTCTTATGGGTGCCCTCTCATCAAGGAATACAAGGAAACGAAGATGCTGACAAATATGCAAAAGACGCTACGGTATGCAGAGATGTACATATAGTGAACAGTGCGGTTTACAGTGACGTGAAAACCTACATCAAAATGAAAATTAATTCCCGGTGGCAATCGGAGTGGCAAGGATCACTCCAAAAATTGAGACAAATAAAGGAAAGTGTCAAACAGTGGCCGCAAATGTGCAGTAACCGCTTAAAACAGGTCGTAATAACCAGACTAAGAATAGGTCACACTAAACTTACGCATGAATATTTAATACGTAAAACTGATAAACCTATGTGTATAATTTGTAGCCGTGAACTAAATGTAAAACATATACTATTAGAATGTACATTATACACATCGCAAAGACAACAATGTAATTTTCCAAATGACATGAATACCTTGCTAGGAAAGGATTGCGATGTGGATAATATTTATAAATATCTGTCAAATACCTCTCTACTCTATAAGCTGTGATTATATTATTAAAGCCATTGCTAATAACCAACTTGGTTGATGCGAGAAACAAAAACAAAAAAAAAATTTGTAAATGAATGTACCCTGGCAAGGCCATTTTTAATTAAACGATATTCAAATACTTTTTTCTTCCGGTTACAATCACTCTTTTTCTTGATAAATTTGGTTTCAATAAAAAGGAAAAAAATATAGGAAATATCACAGAATAGTTGACTCCCTTTTCTTTTGCAACAATACCTGTTAACCAGATGCAAGCTGGTAAACTGGTATAGTAATTTACTCTTATTATTTTTCCTAAGAAATTAAATAAATAAATGTAGATATTTTTATTGTGAATTCTGTTTAGTTTTTTATGTTTATAGTTTTTTTATATATGTTAAAACCCCATTCTCAGCTACGCCGCTTCCCGATGTATACTGTAATAGCACTGAGTAGTGGGGAATTTTTGAGAGAGCTACCAGTAGGTTAGCAGTTGAAAATGTGATTCGTAAATTACACGACCTTTATTGAAAAATGGTATTTTATTTCACCAGTAAGCTTTGCTTGCACAAAATATACAGCCCACAACATCAAAAAATCGAAGTAAAAGCCAGCAAATTCAATGGGTATATGAATGACTTTTTAGATGGTGGTAAGGCTAATGATTGTCACGATTTAAAATTTCAATAATTTCATTTTGAAGCAGTGCGTGACAGATAGCCTTATAATTGATGTGTAACATAATTCTCGCTCGGTTCCCTGGAATTTGTGGCAGTGCTTTTTGAAATGAGACGGAAGTGTTACAGGAAGCCGGTGAAGTGCGTGCTGTTTGATTTGACCAATGAGCACGTGCAGTGGTAAATTTCGCCGACAGATATCTCCTTTGACAGTTCGCGGTTCACGTGCGAGGAAATAGAAATGGAACATTTTTTGCATGGAGACTAGACAAGGAGATCAAACTCAAATCAAAATCGTCTATCTAAGCAGTTTGTTTTTTCACCGCGGCGGGAGGTTTTCAGTCTCTTCAGTCATAGTTGATGTTTGTTGTGTGATCGGTAAGGATCTTATGTGTTTGGAATTTCTGTCGAATTTTTGTCCTTTTTCAGACTGCACGACTTAGGATATAGGACGATTGGCTTCTCGAACTATTTGAGCCGGAGACCAATTGCGGTGTCCTTCTTGAAAAACAACACTTTGTCCTGACTTGTATTGATGACTAGGCCTTGCAGTTTTATCGAAGTTAATTTTTTGTTTCAGTCGAAGTTTTGATAATTCTTCACTTACATTATTCATAATTTTGGGCTTTAAGGAGTCTTTGTTTGCAGGTACGTGACTTCTAGTTGCTCTACTAAATAAACGCTGGCATTTTTTGCACTTGCGACTGTACTCTTGTAAGGAAGTCGTCGAAAGCTTCATTTTCTTCTTGCTTTATTCGACAGTTTCGAACGTTACATTAGTAATGAGTGTGAAGTGCTCAGAGAGTTTGCTGCCTTTTCATACCACTCGAAGTATTACAACCACTTCTTCCAATCCTCTGCACTGTTATTTTCTATTTTGAAAACTTTTGGTGGCTGTAGACCGGGTGTGGTCGAGTGTGGTCGTAGTTGAGATATATGTTAGAATCGGCAGAAATATTCGCAGAAATATTCTGTTGTTGTTGGGTCTGCACTAACAATCGGAGTGTTTCCAGTTCTTTGCGAAAATCCTCAACTTGTTTCGTGTTGTCCTCTTTATCCATCGTTTTAATGTATTTTTACTTCTGACACCATGTAATAAGCCAGCTTAAGATGACATTTATTTATTAATGACAGATCTCATATAAGTGTCTAAGGTTACAATCACCTCTGTTCCAAAGCCTTTTGAACCTCTTCAGTCAGTCCTCTACAGTCCATGCTGACTGCCTCTTATCTGGAAATCTTAACAATTATAAGAACTTCCTTGTCCTAGCTGAAGCTTTCTCAAAATTTTGTATTTCTCACTCTCAATCTACCTTCACCACTCAAGAAACTGAGCTAAGTTTTCTTTGCTAACTTCCTAAGTATATTTGGTACTCCAGCAAAACTAACTCATAATGCTGGTACCAATTTCACGTCAAAAAGCTTCAAATCATTTATCGAACACTTGAGTATCGAGGTGCATGTGAGAATCTCTGGTGTACACTCCGCGTCATATAAAACTGGTACACCTTTATTTTCCCTATGTAAACCAAACTTGACTATAATCAAAATGACAAACAGTCACATGTGTCAAATTTGTCAAAGCGCATTATCCACGATGCCAGCCCATTTAAGTGAATTTGATAAAATGCGAATAATTTCCAAAATAGAGGAGGGTTGGTCCATTAGACGACTTGCCCAAGAGTTTAATAGAAGCAAAACCACGATTCAAAACATTAAAAAAAGGTGGGATAACGATCAAACTGTTAGCAGAAAAAGTGGAACTAGAAGACCATTTATAACTACAGCGGAGCAAGACGAAGCATTAACTGATTACTTAAGGAAAGAATTACTTAATTTCATATGGCAAGACATACAAAAGTTGCAGTAAACTTTAATGCTTCAATAACAACCGCATTAAGAAGAATTAGAAAAACTAATTTAAAGAATTGTGCAGCCGCCCGGAAATACAAACTAAATGGAACATAAACAAGGTAGATTAATATTTGCCTTAAATTATGTTTTAAACGATACATTAAATTTTTGGGGCAGGGTAATTTTTTCCGATGAAAAAGTATTCCAATCACATAGTGACGGCCATATTAGAGTTTATAGAGCGCCTCGAAGAAGGTTTAATGAAAATTATATTTCTTCTAATGATAAGTCTGGACGATTTTCTGTAATGTTTGGGCTTGGATGTATAGAGGAGGTTTAGGAATGTGCTGGAGAATCGAAGAAGGATTAAATGCGAGGAACTATTTGGATATTTTAGATGGGGTAATGTTACCATCGGTTAGGGAAATCTTCCCCAATGATAATTTTATTTTTCAGCATGACAATTGCTCAGAGCCTCCTTTAGTCCTTTAGTCCTTTAGTCCTTTAGTCCTTTAGTCCTTTAGTCCTTTAGTCCTTTAGTCCTTTAGTCCTTTAGTCCTTTAGTCCTTTAGTCCTTTAGTCCTTTAGTCCTTTAGTCCTTTAGTCCTTTAGTCCTTTAGTCCTTTAGTCCTTTAGTCCTTTAGTCCTTTAGTCCTTTAGTCCTTTAGTCCTTTAGTCCTTTAGTCCTTTAGTCCTTTAGTCCTTTAGTCCTTTAGTCCTTTAGTCCTTTAGTCCTTTAGTCCTTTAGTCCTTTAGTCCTTTAGTCCTTTAGTCCTTTAGTCCTTTAGTCCTTTAGTCCTTTAGTCCTTTAGTCCTTTAGTCCTTTAGTCCTTTAGTCCTTTAGTCCTTTAGTCCTTTAGTCCTTTAGTCCTTTAGTCCTTTAGTCCTTTAGTCCTTTAGTCCTTTAGTCCTTTAGTCCTTTAGTCCTTTAGTCCTTTAGTCCTTTAGTCCTTTAGTCCTTTAGTCCTTTAGTCCTTTAGTCCTTTAGTCCTTTAGTCCTTTAGTCCCTTTAGTCCTTTAGTCCTTTAGTCCTTTAGTCCTTTAGTCCTTTAGTCCTTTAGTCCTTTAGTCCTTTAGTCCTTTAGTCCTTTAGTCCTTTAGTCCTTTAGTCCTTTAGTCCTTTAGTCCTTTAGTCCTTTAGTCCTTTAGTCCTTTAGTCCTTTAGTCCTTTAGTCCTTTAGTCCTTTATGTCCTTTAGTCCTTTAGTCCTTTAGTCCTTTAGTCCTTTAGTCCTTTAGTCCTTTAGTCCTTTAGTCCTTTAGTCCTTAGTCCTTTAGTCCTTTAGTCCTTTAGTCCTTTAGTCCTTTAGTCCTTTAGTCCTTTAGTCCTTTAGTCCTTTAGTCCTTTAGTCCTTTAGTCCTTTAGTCCTTTAGTCCTTTAGTCCTTTAGTCCTTTAGTCCTTTAGTCCTTTAGTCCTTTAGTACTTTAGTCCTTTAGTCCTTTAGTCCTTTAGTCCTTTAGTCCTTTAGTCCTTTAGTCCTTTAGTCCTTTTAGTCCTTTAGTCCTTTAGTCCTTTAGTCCTTTAGTCCTTTAGTCCTTTAGTCCTTTAGTCCTTTAGTCCTTTAGTCCTTTAGTCCTTTAGTCTTTAGTCCTTTAGTCCTTTAGTCCTTTAGTCCTTTAGTCCTTTAGTCCTTTAGTCCTTTAGTCCTTAGTCCTTTAGTCCTTTAGTCCTTTAGTCCTTTAGTCTTTAGTCCTTTTAGTCCTTTAGTCCTTTAGTCCTTTAGTCCTTTAGTCCTTTAGTCCTTTAGTCCTTTAGTCCTTTAGTCCTTTAGTCCTTAGTCCTTTAGTCCTTTAGTCCTTATAGTCCTTTAGTCCTTAGTCCTTTAGTCCTTTAGTCCTTTAGTCCTTTAGTCCTTCAGTCCTTCAGTCCTTCAGTCCTTCAGTCCTTCAGTCCTTCAGTCCTTCAGTCCTTCAGTCCTTCAGTCCTTCAGTCCTTCAGTCCTTCAGTCCTTCAGTCCTTCAGTCCTTCAGTCCTTCAGTCCTTCAGTCCTTCAGTCCTTCAGTCCTTCAGTCCTTCAGTCCTTCAGTCCTTCAGTCCTTCAGTCCTTCAGTCCTTCAGTCCTTCAGTCCTTCAGTCCTTCAGTCCTTCAGTCCTTCAGTCCTTCAGTCCTTCAGTCCTTCAGTCCTTCAGGTCCTTCAGTCCTTCAGTCCTTCAGTCCTTCAGTCCTTCAGTCCTTCAGTCCTTCAGTCCTTCAGTCCTTCAGTCCTTCAGTCCTTCAGTCCTTCAGTCCTTCAGTCCTTCAGTCCTTCAGTCCTTCAGTCCTTCAGTCCTTCAGTCCTTCAGTCCTTCAGTCCTTCAGTCCTTCAGTCTTCAGTCCTTCAGTCCTTCAGTCCTTCAGTCCTTCAGTCCTTCAGTCCTTCAGTCCTTCAGTCCTTCAGTCCTTCAGTCCTTCAGTCCTTCAGTCCTTCAGTCCTTCAGTCCTTCAGTCCTTCAGTCCTTCAGTCCTTCAGTCCTTCAGTCCTTCAGTCCTTCAGTCCTTCAGTCCTTCAGTCCTTCAGTCCTTCAGTCCTTCAGTCCTTCAGTCCTTCAGTCCTTCAGTCCTTCAGTCCTTCAGTCCTTCAGTCCTTCAGTCCTTCAGTCCTTCAGTCCTTCAGTCCTTCAGTCCTTCAGTCCTTCAGTCCTTCAGTCCTTCAGTCCTTCAGTCCTTCAGTCCTTCAGTCCTTCAGTCCTTCAGTCCTTCAGTCCTTCAGTCCTTCAGTCCTTCAGTCCTTCAGTCCTTCAGTCCTTCAGTCCTTCAGTCCTTCAGTCCTTCAGTCCTTCAGTCCTTCAGTCCTTCAGTCCTTCAGTCCTTCAGTCCTTCAGTCCTTCAGTCCTTCAGTCCTTCAGTCCTTCAGTCCTTCAGTCCTTCAGTCCTTCAGTCCTTCAGTCCTTCAGTCCTTCAGTCCTTCAGTCCTTCAGTCCTTTAGTCCTTTAGTCCTTTAGTCCTTTAGTCCTTTAGTCCTTTAGTCCTTTAGTCCTTTAGTCTCTTCTAGTCCTTCAGTCCTTCAGTCCTTTAGTCCTTTAGTCCTTTAGTCCTTTAGTCCTTTAGTCCTTTCAGTCCTTCAGTCCTTCAGTCCTTCAGTCCTTCAGTCCTTCAGTCCTTCAGTCCTTCAGTCCTTCAGTCCTTCAGTCCTTCAGTCTTCAGTCCTTCAGTCCTTCAGTCCTTCAGTCCTTCAGTCCTTCAGTCCTTCAGTCCTTCAGTCTTCAGTCCTTCAGTCCTTCAGTCCTTCAGTCCTTCAGTCCTTCAGTCCTTCAGTCCTTCAGTCCTTCAGTCCTTCAGTCCTTCAAGTCCTTCAGTCCTTCAGTCCTTCAGTCCTTCAGTCCTTCAGTCCTTCAGTCCTTCAGTCCTTCAGTCCTTCAGTCCTTCAGTCCTTCAGTCTTCAGTCCTTCAGTCCTTCAGTCCTTCAGTCCTTCAGTCCTTCAGTCCTTCAGTCCTTCAGTCCTTCAGTCCTTCAGTCCTTCAGTCCTTCAGTCCTTCAGTCCTTCAGTCCTTCAGTCCTTCAGTCCTTCAGTCCTTCAGTCCTTCAGTCCTTCAGTCTTCAGTCCTTCAGTCCTTCAGTCCTTCAGTCCTTCAGTCCTTCAGTCCTTCAGTCCTTCAGTCCTTCAGTCCTTCAGTCCTTCAGTCCTTCAGTCCTTCAGTCCTTCAGTCCTTCAGTCCTTCAGTCCTTCAGTCCTTCAGTCCTTCAGTCCTTCAGTCCTTCAGTCCTTCAGTCCTTCAGTCCTTCAGTCCTTCAGTCCTTCAGTCCTTCAGTCCTTCAGTCCTTCAGTCCTTCAGTCCTTCAGTCCTTCAGTCCTTCAGTCCTTCAAGTCCTTCAGTCCTTCAGTCCTTCAGTCCTTCAGTCCTTCAGTCCTTCAGTCCTTCAGTCCTTCAGTCCTTCAGTCCTTCAGTCCTTCAGTCCTTCAGTCCTTCAGTCCTTCAGTCCTTCAGTCCTTCAGTCCTTCAGTCCTTCAGTCCTTCAGTCCTTCAGTCCTTCAGTCCTTCAGTCCTTCAGTCCTTCAGTCCTTCAGTCCTCGTCCTTCAGTCCTTCAGTCCTTCAGTCCTTCAGTCCTTCAGTCCTTCAGTCCTTCAGTCCTTCAGGTCCTTCAGTCCTTCAGCCTTCAGTCCTTCAGTCCTTCAGTCCTTCAGTCCTTCAGTCCTTCAGTCCTTCAGTCCTTCAGTCCTTCAGTCCTTCAGTCCTTCAGTCCTTCAGTCCTTCAGTCCTTCAGTCCTTCAGTCCTTCAGTCCTTCAGTCCTTCAGTCCTTCAGTCCTTCAGTCCTTCAGTCCTTCAGTCCTTCAGTCCTTCAGTCCTTCAGTCCTTCAGTCCTTCAGTCCTTCAGTCCTCATCCTTCAGTCCTTCAGTCCTTCAGTCCTTCAGTCCTTCAGTCCTTCAGTCCTTCAGTCCTTCAGTCCTTCAGTCCTTCAGTCCTTCAGTCCTTCAGTCCTTCAGTCCTTCAGTCCTTCAGTCCTTCAGTCCTTCAGTCCTTCAGTCCTTCAGTCCTTCAGTCCTTCAGTCCTTCAGTCCTTCAGTCCTTCAGTCCTTCAGTCCTTCAGTCCTTCAGTCCTTCAGTCCTTCAGTCCTTCAGTCCTTCAGTCCTTCAGTCCTTCAGTCCTTCAGTCCTTCAGTCCTTCAGTCCTTCAGTCCCTTCAGTCCTTCAGTCTTCAGTCCTTCAGTCCTTCAGTCCTTCAGTCCTTCAGTCCTTCAGTCCTTCAGTCCTTCAGTCCTTTAGTCCTTTAGTCCTTTAGTCCTTTAGTCCTTTAGTCCTTTAGTCCTTTAGTCCTTTAGTCCTTTAGTCCTTTAGTCCTTTAGTCCTTTAGTCCTTTAGTCCTTTAGTCCTTTAGTCCTTTAGTCCTTTAGTCCTTTAGTCCTTTAGTCCTTTAGTCCTTTAGTCCTTTAGTCCTTTAGTCCTTTAGTCCTTTAGTCTTTAGTCCTTTAGTCCCTTTAGTCCTTTAGTCCTTTAGTCCTTTAGTCCTTAGTCCTTTAGTCCTTTAGTCCTTTAGTCCTTTAGTCCTTTAGTCCTTTAGTCCTTTAGTCCTTTAGTCCTTTAGTCCTTTAGTCCTTTAGTCCTTTAGTCCTTTAGTCCTTTAGTCTTTAGTCCTTTAGTCCTTTAGTCCTTTAGTCCTTTAGTCCTTTAGTCCTTTAGTCCTTTAGTCCTTTAGTCCTTTAGTCCTTTAGTCCTTTAGTCCTTTAGTCCTTTAGTCCTTTAGTCCTTTAGTCCTTTAGTCCTTTAGTCCTTTAGTCCTTTAGTCCTTTAGTCCTTTAGTCCTTTAGTCCTTTAGTCCTTTAGTCCTTTAGTCCTTTAGTCCTTTAGTCCTTTAGTCCTTTAGTCCTTTAGTCCTTTAGTCCTTTAGTCCTTTAGTCCTTTAGTCCTTTAGTCCTTTAGTCCTTTAGTCCTTTAGTCCTTTAGTCCTTTAGTCCTTTAGTCCTTTAGTCCTTTAGTCCTTTAGTCCTTTAGTCCTTTAGTCCTTTAGTCCTTTAGTCCTTTAGTCCTTTAGTCCTTAGTCCTTTAGTCCTTTAGTCCTTTAGTCCTTTAGTCCTTTAGTCCTTTAGTCCTTTAGTCCTTTAGTCCTTTAGTCCTTTAGTCCTTAGTCCTTTAGTCCTTTAGTCCTTTAGTCCTTTAGTCCTTTAGTCCTTTAGTCCTTTAGTCCTTTAGTCCTTTAGTCCTTTAGTCCTTTAGTCCTTTAGTCCTTTAGTCCTTTAGTCCTTTAGTCCTTTAGTCCTTTAGTCCTTTAGTCCTTTAGTCCTTTAGTCCTTTAGTCCTTTAGTCCTTTAGTCCTTTAGTCCTTTAGTCCTTTAGTCCTTTAGTCCTTTAGTCCTTTAGTCCTTTAGTCCTTTAGTCCTTTAGTCCTTTAGTCCTTTAGTCCTTTAGTCCTCTAGTCCTCTAGTCCTCTAGTCCTCTAGTCCTGTAGTCCTGTAGTCCTTTAGTCCTCTAGTCCTCTAGTCCTCTAGTCTTCTCTAGTCCTCTAGTCCTCTAGTCCTCTAGTCCTCTAGTCCTCTAGTCCTCTAGTCCTCTAGTCCTCTAGTCCTCTAGTCCTCTAGTCCTCTAGTCCTCTAGTCCTCTAGTCCTCTAGTCCTCTAGTCCTCTAGTCCTCCTAGTCCTCTAGTCCTCTAGTCCTCTAGTCCTTTAGTCCTTTAGTCCTTTAGTCCTTTAGTCCTTTAGTCCTTTAGTCCTTTAGTCCTTTAGTCCTTTAGTCCTTTAGTCCTTTAGTCCTTTAGTCCTTTAGTCCTTTAGGTCCTTTAGTCCTTTAGTCCTTTAGTCCTTTAGTCCTTTAGTCCTTTAGTCCTTTAGTCCTTTAGTCCTTTAGTCCTTTAGTCCTTTAGTCCTTTAGTCCTTTAGTCCTTTAGTCCTTTAGTCCTTTAGTCCTTTAGTCCTTTAGTCCTTTAGTCCTTTAGTCCTTTAGTCCTTTAGTCCTTTAGTCCTTTAGTCCTTTAGTCCTTTAGTCCTTTAGTCCTTTAGTCCTTTAGTCCTTTAGTCCTTTAGTCCTTTAGTCCTTTAGTCCTTTAGTCCTTTAGTCCTTTAGTCCTTTAGTCCTTTAGTCCTTTAGTCCTTTAGTCCTTTAGTCTCTAGTCCTCTAGTCCTCTAGTCCTCTAGTCCTCTAGTCCTCTAGTCCTCTAGTCCTCTAGTCCTCTAGTCCTCTAGTCCTCTAGTCCTCTAGTCCTCTAGTCCTCTAGTCCTCTAGTCCTCTAGTCCTCTAGTCCTCTAGTCCTCTAGTCCTCTAGTCCTCTAGTCCTCTAGTCCTCTAGTCCTCTAGTCCTCTAGTCCTCTAGTCCTCTAGTCCTCTAGTCCTCTAGTCCTCTAGTCCTCTAGTCCTCTAGTCCTTTAGTCCTCTAGTCCTCTAGTCCTCTAGTCCTTTAGTCCTTTAGTCCTTTAGTCCTTTAGTCCTTTAGTCCTTTAGTCCTTTAGTCCTTTAGTCCTTTAGTCCTTTAGTCCTTTAGTCCTTTAGTCCTTTAGTCCTTTAGTCCTTTAGTCCTTTAGTCCTTTAGTCCTTTAGTCCTTTAGTCTTTAGTCCTTTAGTCCTTTAGTCCTTTAGTCCTTTAGTCCTTTAGTCCTTTAGTCCTTTAGTCCTTTAGTCCTTTAGTCCTTTAGTCCTTTAGTCCTTTAGTCATTTATTTTTCATTTAAAAAAAAACATTTTACAAATATTTATTGGAAAATAAAAATACCGAATTTATTTTATATTTTTATTTATTTAATTAAAATTTACAGTAACATTTGCTTATCTTATATTGGGTTTTTTAATATTTTCGTTTATAATACAAGTAATACAAGTTATGAGACAAAAAAGTATAACCAATTATAATTGTTTGAGGTTTATAAAAGGTTTATTGGTTTATTTTAACATAATGGGAAACAAATTAAGGTCTAAAAGCATATAATCCATAACAAACAATTCTAATGTTTTGAAATATTTTTAAGCAGGTGTTATATTTACAATATTTAGGTAAACGATTTTTAATAGCCATAATTCAAATCTTTATATTTATGAAGTGGAATACCTTCAATTTCTTCCTCCGAATCAGACTCACTTTCGTCAGAATCATTTTCCAGATTAATTATAAAATCATCAATAACTTGATCTAGAAGTGCTGCTTCTTCACTATATTCTTTTTCGAATTTTATTGCATGTCCACACCTTGATTTCCACATTTCCGAAGTAAAATTTTCAAAAAATTCCTCGCAATAATCGGCAACTTTAATGAAATTGAAATCGACATTTTTTTCTGCAACAAAGTGTATCATTGCACCCCAAACTAATTCTATTGGATTTAGTTCGGGGTGATATGGCGGTAATCTTATTACATCAAATCCATGCGTTATCAGAAGTTCGACGATGCAGTATCGCTTGTATTTAGGTCTTGCATTTTTTATAATTGCATATAACTGAGGTTTTAGGAAACCATTATCAAATAAAATGCCTCTTTTTTTCAGCCATTCCTGCATTTCATTTTCTTTTGTTGTGGATGTAGGAGTTTTTTCAACAATTTTGTTGTGATAAGGCGCATTGTCCATCCCAACACCAAGAGCAGCTGATACTCGTTCACCGATCTAAAATAAATATTCCGCGTTATTAAAAAATTATTGGGACATCATCTTTTGAAGAATTTACATTTGCAAAGTCTAATTTTGCTAAGTGATAATAAAATTAATAATTGTGATAAATATATTCAAATACTTACTTTGTTAAATGGAATATTTAAATTAAATTTTATTAAATTACTAACTAGCTCACGGCTTTGGCCCCTCAAAACTTCATTATGAATTTCACTTTTAATGTCCATCGTAACACTTTGAAGTAAAATCAAATCAACACAAAACAGATAATATAAAAATTTACTACGCCTCTGTAATTTTTATGATGTTAACAGTAAGAAACAGTAACATCAAATGAGATCTCGGTGTCGATGGGCGGAGTTTGTCTCTTATGGTCGAGTGCCAACCTAGGATGGTATAGTTATACATAGGTTAACTTTACTGTGCACACTATTATTGTCGATATTCAACATTATATTTATTATTTTTTAGTAGATATTATTATGTATACAATTTAAGGTCCAATCGACAATAATAATTGAAAAATACGATTTAATTATTACCTATAACATACGATTAGAAAAAATATTAAAAATGGTGAGTTATATCCGTCATAAAAAAGTTTTCATTTTAATTTGATTTTTCTAAACACACTGTACAAACAATCGGAGAAAAAATTATATGCTCCACACGGCAGAGAATCAGATTTACTGCCTAGGCTAGTTTCATTGAAATGCTAGCCGCGGCAGTAAATCTATTACTTCTCTGTCTAGTTAAACAAAAGCTTTCGAGTCGTTTTGATACTTCTTCGGGGCACTAAAATATACAATATTGAGAAATAACATGATTTAAAATAAATACAGTACTTACATGTAAAAACAACAAGGACATTGCGGTGGCCATATTTCTTGACATTGAAGGAGCATTTGACAATGCACTACCGACCTCCATTGGTTCAGCTTTGACTGAAAAGGGCATCAAACCAACCATTACCGGTTGGATATATGCCATGCTCACTAATAGGACAGCCACTACATCTCTTCAGGACGAGACCATTAGCTTTAAGGTTTCCAGGGGCTGCCCACAAGGCGGAGTACTATCTCCCCTACTATGGTCACTCTTGATGGATAACTTGCTTAGCGCTCTCGAAAGAAGAGGGGTAGAACTGCAAGCGTATGCAGACGACCTTGTCATCTTGGCAAGGACCAAGTCAGGAAGGGTAGCATATGATATCCTCCAAAAGACGTTGGACGATGTCCACAGTTGGTGTCAGAGGGAACAGATGTCTGTTAACCCTGGTAAAACTGTAATAGTTCCCTTCACTAGGAAAAGAAAGTTGGAGGATATTCCACCACTTTCCTACAATGGTGAGGTTATTCCATTTGCAGCGGAAGTAAAATATTTGGGGATTATCCTAGATATGAAACTTACTTGGAACGCTCACTTGGAAAAAGTTATCCATAAGGCCAGACTATCCTTGTGGACATGTCGTAGGATCTGTGGAAAATCTTGGGGCTTGGGACCCAAACAAATCTATTGGATATATGTGATGATCGTTAGACCAATGATCACATATGGAGCTATTGCCTGGTGGCCAAAAGCTTTACAGCGAACGGCCCAAGCAAAGCTCCCTGGTTTACAGAGACAGGCTTGCCTGGCAATTACTGGTGCTATCAGCTCCACACCGTCAGCAGCCATGGAGATCCTTCTGGACCTACCTCCTCTCCATATATTTTTGGAAAGAGAGGCTAGATGGACAACCTACAGAATTGTGCATATTTCTAAATGCACAAATCAGGCTTATACAGAACGAAGCAGAATGCTAGTGGACACTGAAAGTCACAGTATTCTGGGAATGACCTCTGACATAATGCCTCCAACAGTAAACTACGGCCTGCCTTATACCGTCCTAATTCCAAATAGAGATGAATGGGTCCTCCGTAAGGATGAACTATTAAGAGCAGACAGCTGTTGGTACACAGACGGTTCAAAAACACCCTCAGGCTCTGGTGCAGGTGTATACGGGCGCAGACCTAGGACAGAAATCTCAACCTCTCTAGGATCCTATGCAACCGTATTCCAGGCGGAAATTTACGCCATTGTTTCATGAGTGGAGAGATTGGAGCAAGCCAATCTCATACATAGAACAATAAAAATTTTCTCGGACAGCCAAGCGGCTTTGAAAGCACTTAGCTCTCACCGTGTAATGTCGAAATTGGTTTCAGACTGCCAAAGAAGACTCTCCTTAATCGGAGAACTCAATAAAGTATTGCTGGTCTGGATCCCTGGCCATTCTGGCATGGAAGGAAACGAGAAGGCAGACTCTCTTGCAAGGGAGGGTGCCGTTCGTGTTTCTATCGGACCAGAACCAATAATTGGCATCGCAATAAGTTTTGCAAACAAACACTGAATACCTGGACGGCAAGAAGAGCTTTAGACTTCTGGCATAATTTACCAGGATTGGTTCATTCAAAGGCTTTCATACATCCTTCGAAGAATGTCTCCAAAAAAATGTTAGACTATAGCAGGCATGACCTACGTTGTCTAACAGGTCTTTTAACAGGCCACTGTCATCTGAATCATCATATGCTAAAACTTGGACTGTCGGAAGATCCGACCTGCCGTCTTTGTCTGGAAGATGATGAATCAGCAGAGCATATAATTTGTGCCTGCCCCGCCGCGGCTCGAATCAGGTATCTGATGTTTGGCAGGGATTCTCTCTCGCCCTTGGACCTGAAATATCATTCACCAAATAAACTAATTGGCTTTATTAAGAAGCTGAATTTGTTTGGTGAAATCTGAATAGGTGTGAGCCACAATAGACTCTAGCGAGTCGCAGTGGAGGGCCTTATAGACCCACTCATCAAAAACCTAACCTAACCTACATGTAAAAATTAATTCAATTTGATACATAAAATTATTAAAAAAATTTGTAAATGTTGAAAAAAATATAAAAATTATAATTATAAATGGTGACATACTTCACACAGATAAATCAATAAATAATTTTTTCTACGCCCATGTCCGTAAACGTCAAAAATCGCTCTGTCTACATTGCTTGTAAGTGACATTTAACAATAACATGCACGTAATGAGATCTCATAACACACACGTGCGTTTAGATAAGAAAACTAAAATTTCTTCGTTTAATCAAATTGCAAACAAATTTTTATCTACGTACTACTTTATTTGGTCTATTGGAAAACATAAAAGCTTTTAGCATTAGTGAAATACAGTTTAGATTAAAAGAGTAATGCCCCTAAATGTCGGCAACACATTATACAATTTCTCAAAAAATAAGTCGCGTTTTCTATGGAAAAGAATCCGAACAGTTTCTCAACTTTACCTACGATTATTTCCTTCCTATTAATTTTGACCAATCGCTTTCAAGAATTGGTATGTCAAATATAAATTTTAAGTGGAAAAATTACTTAGCAACTGTCAACTTAGCTGTCAGCAGTTTTTCCGGATAAAAAAATCGAAAAAATTTCATGCAAGTTTGAAGTAATTACCTTTCCTAGCTTGAAAGTTATATTGTTCTTATTAATTATTGTTCTTATTATTTTAATTTAAAAAAATGTTGTATTAAAATAAAATGTTTATTTAACTCAGGAAATAATCTTACCAAATATCCCTCGTGCATCTAATTTTTCCTGTGGAAAAAATGGAACACTCGTTTCTAAGTAATTTGTTCTAACAAATAGCACGAGCTAGAGTGGTTTTAAAAATCCGAGTCGAAGACGAGGATTTTTCCACTTTCGCGAGTGCTATTTGTTAAAACAGATTACTTAGAAACTCGTTTTTCCGAATTTTTCCGGAAAAATGAAATGCACTAGGGATATTACCCCCGAATATGTCTGTTAGTAGTGAAAGTGATGAAATTATGTCTGTCTGCAGAACAAATTTATAAGTTTTTGAAAGATGCTCCAGACGATAAACATTTGTTGTCAAAGGTAAATAATTAAAATTTTGTGTAATTATCATCACATAAAAGTGAGTTTTCGTTTTTTGTTTTCAGGTTATCCCCATTATTGGATTGAGCGGGGCTTGCCGTAAACAAGAGCTTAGAAATATAAAAATGGAACACATTCAGGACACGGGAAAATCTTTGGTAATTGATATTCCAGATTCTGAAACTAAAACGAGACGTTCATTTGAAGTACCAGATACGTTTTATACCATATGTCAAAAGTACATGAATTTGTGTCCTCCTGAAATGGAACTTCCCTCATTTGTTAATTACAGAAATGTAAAATGTATGAAACAGGTTGTGGGAATAAACACACTCGGTAGTAAACCACGTAAAATTGCTGAATATCTTCAGCTGCCGGAACCAAAGCAATATACTGGCCATTGTTTTAGGAGATCGTCAGCCACTATATTAGTTGATGCAGGAGGTGATATGCTATCATTGAAGCGACTAGGTGGCTGGCACTTTTCTACAGTTGCGGAGGGCTATGTGAATCACTCTCACAAAAATTTAAATGACAACGCTTTACGAATATCGGAAGCGATTACCAATAATTATCAATCTTCATCTTCTGATGTACCGTGCAGTACAGTTATGGATAACCGTTCATCACCGTTAGATAATAAGGCACCAACGATTTACAATAATTGTTCAATTGTCATTGACATTTATTATAATAAAGTTTAAATAATTGCGATTTCCTTTATTTCATGGAAGAAAATAGATGGGCGTAGAAAAAGTATAGTACGTTACACGAGTTGTTATCCCATTTCGCACTCGCCGCTACGCGGCTCAGTGCGTAAACTTTTTCACTTCGGGCTTAATGGGTTACTTACAACTCTTGTTACGTAATATACTATTGTTTATTTTTGCAATTATTTATATCTTTTAGGTTATGTTTTTTGATTGGATTTTTAAGTCGTTATATCAAACTTTTTATACATAAAACTGTAGAACTGTTCAGAACTTGCTGCTTAGCTGTAAAATGATGTGTAAATATCACTTATACCTTACTTTTTTGCATAGTAACCAACCATTCACCATCTTGTTAACATTATTTAACTAATAAAGAATCCTTAATTGATCCACATTAAAATTTCTCCACAATATCCAGCACAGTTGGATACAACAGCTTTAATGTAGTTAATAAAAATACAGGCCTCAGGGCTAGAATCTTATTTTTCGCACACGTATTCCTTTCATGACGTAGGCATCCACTAAGGAAGGATTTTTCAAAATTGAAAAAATTTGTTTTGTATTATACCTACTGGGTGTAAAGAAAAGTAATGTTGTACTCATGATTAGGTACAAACAACTTACTCACACAAATTTCAGGGTTTTTTAGGTATCTATAGGCTGAGTATGTTTTCATCACGACCCATCACCGCGCCGCTACCGAACAGTTCTGCACCACTGCTGCGCCCGGCGGGTGACAGAGTATTCATTCGGAACGCGGCAGGTGCATTAGGGCAGACTTCGTTAACGGTTGTATGCGAATTATAAAAATTTGAATTTTGTTATTGATTGAGTTTACTTTATATGAGATTTTTTGTTAAGAAGGTATCTCTGTTAATTCCAAGTTTTTTTTATAGAGTTAGTATCAGGTATCAACGCACAGGCCAAACCCTTACGGCTAGAAAAGTGAAATTTCGCACACCTATTCCTCACATGACGAAGGTATCCACTAAGGAGGGATTTTTCCAAATTCAACCCCCAAGGGGGTGAAATAGGGGATAAAAGTTTGTATGAAACTTTTTATTCCTTGGACATATTTGCATGAAATTTCGTATGAATTGAGTACGGCAAAAATAATGAGTTACGTATTTCTGCGTTTCCTAAAATTCAACCCCTGAGAGGCTGAAATAGGGGATGAAAGTTTTAAATAAACACAGGCCAAACCCTTAGGGCTATAAACTTAAAATTTCGCACACGTATTCCTCCAATGACGTAGGATCCACTAAGGAAGAATTTTTCAAAATTCAAAAAATTTGTTTTGTATTATTACTGGGTGTAAATAACAGTAATGTTGTACTCATGATTAGGTACAAACAACTTTCTCACACAAACGGTTACAAATTTTAGGGCTTTTCAGGTATCTATAGGTAGATAAGTTGAGTATGTTTTCACGACCCATCACCGCGCCGCGCCACCGAACAGGTCCGCGCCACTGTTGCACCCGGCGGCGACCGGCGGGTGTCAGAGTATTCAAAAATAAATAGTTTACTGTTGTTACCTAATATACCGGCAATTTTTAATAAAAGGAGTTGGGATAAAATAAAATGGAAATAAAAGAATGTATTCCAAATAATGATACTCAATGTTACAAAAGTAAAATATTATTAATAAAATAACTTTTGGTGAAATTAAAAGTATCTTAGCCAGAATATAACGCGAACACGTATTATTTTTTGTTCTTTTACTAATTTTTGAATGTACGACATAAATAGATTCATATTTTTAGTTGAGTTTGTCTTTAAAGTTCTGTTGATAATTATCTATACATATAAAATGCTTTTTCCTGAATGACTGACTGTCGGATTAACGCACAGCCTAAGCCGCTGAAACTTGGAGGGTGTGTTCCAATAAGAAAGGATTTTCCGACATTCTACCCCTCACTGGGTGAAAAACGGGGGCAAAGTTTGCATGGGACAATGTGATCCCTTGGTCCAATCTACTTCAAATTTTGCATAAACATTCTTTAACAGAGTTGATGGAAGACGTGTTTCGTATTTTATTGAAACTGATCGCCTAACGGGATTAAAAAGGGGTAGAAAGCATTATTTTGGGGGTGATTTGCATCGAAGTTGATATCAATACTCCTTAATGCTTTTGATTCAAATTACATTTTATTTTAATACGTTTGAAAACTCAATCCGATTTTATTCAAAAAACGTTGACCTCACTTGAAAGCTTGGTGCAATGCAATACTCTTTAAAATCGGAATGTCAAATATAAAAGGATATTTAAATCGGATTAGAATTCGAAATTTCAATTTTTTTTGTTCTTGGATATTTGAATGAAAAACCATAACATTTCAACATAATAATTTATGTTAGAACCATTTTCGACTTCTACGCGGACGAAGTCGCGGGCAAAAGCTAGTTTGATATATAAATACTATTTACTCATTCTAATAAGAATACAAATTTATCTTATTAGGAGAAAATAAACAATGTGTAACTATACAGTGTGTTGTCAGTATAGCGAGTTATTCGTATAGTCTGTTTAATAATCGAAGCGTCCAACCGTAACAAGCCTGCTACGAGTAGAATAGCAAATTTTTCAGATCGGCCTAACAAAGTTGCAGATGCAGATTCCAGGGTTGCCTCGATTTCGTTACTGTCGTTTCCTCTTATGTCTGTATGTTTCTGTATGTGTGTGTCTGTCTCACCGTCCCCACTTGCAGACGCAGGTTCCTTGAGTGAATCTTCTTGAGTTTCCTCTTGACCCATGCTATCCTCCCAATTCTGAAACGGAATGATTTTATTCATGAATAATGATGTCTTGCTGTTCATATTTATTATTAATTTATTTCAGATGCCGAGAGATTCAAATGAATGGAAAAAATTGCAGTTGCATTCGAAAATAATTGGAATTTCCCTCATTGCTTGGGAGCTATAGACGGGAAGCACATACTGATTCAGAGCCCAATTAATAGTGGATCAGAATTTTTGACGCCAATTACATGTTCACATATGTGGATGTTGGATGCCAAGGCCGTATAAGTGACGGAGGTGTATTCCGCAATACCGTGTTGGGCAGAAAACTTGAAGAAAATAGTCTGATGTTACCTGAAGATGAAATTCTACCCAATTATACTCAAACTACTTTCCCTTACATTTTCGTCGCTGATGATGCTTTCGCTTTGGGACCCCATTTACTAAAATCATTCCAAGGAGTTTATGAAGCAGGAAGCGATGAAAGAATCTTCAATTGCCCGTTGTCTCGTGCTCGGCGCATTGTGGAAAATGTATTCGGGATACTAGCGTCGGTCTTCCGGGTATACCGAGCACCTATGCTAGTACAACCCGACAAAGTCAGCAATGACTTGTGCACCCCTTCACAATTTTTTACGGAGAAGTAAAAACTCTTCTGTTTCCTATACACCGCCAGAAACTATCGATACGGAGAAAGACGGCACAATTATTCCCGGCACATGACGAAGTGATGTACAGAATATGACATCTTTGCTACCTCTCAAAAAAATACCAAGAAAAGCTGGGCGCGAGGCTCGGGAAATGAGGAAATTGTTTTGCGGATATTTCAAAACTACTGGAAAAGTTCAGTGGCAGGACCATTACTGTTAAATAATAATTGTACCGTATCAATCATTTTTTGAAATAAAGTAATCTTTCACTCACCTCTGAATTATATGTACTCCTTGCCACAGAAATCCCGTGCAGAAAGCTCTTCATTTTCTCGAATGCAAAACAAGTTGGTTTATAAACGTCTTCGCTGCCGATCCCTGTCTTTGATGATGTCTTAACTTTCCTACACAATGGTCGGGATGACGCTATAAGTGACTCTTTTTTCTTTTTCAAATCCGCAACCCTACATTGGATAGCTAGTTTATTTTTCAGGCGTCGTTAATCAAGTTTCTGTTTTTATGTTGAGGATGCCCAGGTTGCCATATAACTGGCTCATTTTCATACAGATCGAGAAATTCAAAAACGACTTCTTGAGACCACCCCATTTCAAAAACCTCTAGAGGAATACGCACTACGCACACGTGAAGGAAGTCAAACAACAACTGCAGACCAGAAATTAATTGCGGCCGATCGTCAAGTAGTGGGAACGCATCGACAAGTACGTACTTGTCAAATATGCAAATAACCGAAATCCCTTTGACTCGCGGCATTTTTACCGACAACCGGCGGGACTTCGCCAGTGGCCAATAATTGTACAAATATTGGCCGAGTGAACCACTCCCACTACTTGGCAAACATAGGTAAGTGACAAATATTTGCCAAATACACGAGTAGTCGGAGTCCGGCTAAAGAAACGTTACTATTTTAGATTGTACCAAAATGTCCTATTACTCATAAATATCACTAAATGCTTCCAGTTTTTTGGTTATTGAGACTTCTGCAGATGTCAGTTTGGCTGTGCTAGATCTTGTTTAAAATATTCTGAAGGCGTCACTTTCATGAAAAAATGAAAAAAACACGTCAAAAATCATGTAAAGGGGGACGTCTTTTTGCTCATACGTAGACGTTATAACTTAACCCTCTCCCCTCTATTATGGTCATCACTCCCAATTTTTCAAATGGAACACCCTATATATTATTGCATTGTTGGATTCTCCTCTACAAGAGTACTACAAAAATGTATAATACATAAGTGAAAAGTCAAACAGATGAGAGATACGGATAATTCCACTGTATATCATGCCTTTATTGCGATACTAACTCTACTCACTTAAGTAAACGATGTTTTGCTTGGGGACAAAGACATAGCGACCGGAAAACTGGTGTTTGATATTTTTTTAAAATAAAGTGTCAGGTAGGTAGCTTAGTTTTCATTCGAATATCAACATTTACAAGTACCTATCTACCATAAAAATAATGTATACTCTGCAAGATAGGATTGAAATTGTAGGATTATACTGCGAAAACAATAAATCTGCAAGAGCCATAGCTAGCCAGTTTAATCCTATTCATCCCACACATAAATACGTAATTGAATTAATGCAAAAAAAATTTGAAACAGCATCAGTGGCCAATAAATACACCATCACCACGAGTAGTTAACAACGAGGCTATGGAAGTTGCCGTTTCAGGACAACTTACGTTAGAAGAACAACAGCCGATACCGCAACTTTCTAGTGCAGTGGATGTTTTTCGCAGCAGTTTTTTCAGAATTTTACATAAACACAAATTCCATCCTTACAAAATTAAATCAGTCCAAGACCTACATGAAGACTATTTCGACCGGCGTCTACAGTTATGTGAATTGATGAGTGAACGACTGCACTACACTCCAGCTTTATTGTGCAATATCTGCTTTTCCGACGAATGTTCATTTGCATTAAATGGTAGAGTAAACAGACATAATTGTATATATTGGGCAGAAAATATCCCACACGTAATGCGGGAGTTTCATAGTCAAACACCACAAAAATTGAACGTGTGGTGTGGCATTTTTGGTGACCAGATTGTTGGACCATATTTTATTGAGGGAAACTTAAATGGTGAGACTCATCTACAATTACTCAGAGAAGCTATTCATACCGAAATAACACGAATACAAGAAAATGATGAAACCATGTCAGAAACTTTGCTAGCGTTTCAACAAGATGGGGTACCTCCACATTATGCTCTCGATGTAAGACGGTTTTCAAACGAATCATTTCCTGCTCGGTGGATAGGTAGACGATGTTGGAATGGCCACCTAAATCACCCGATTTAACCCCCGTAGACTTTTTCATGGGGATATCTGAAAACCAAAATTTACGTCAGCTAATTATTTAAGAATGTCGACAAGTAACCCCAGAAGTGATACATAATGTTGGAAACTCACTTGAGGCTCGATTGTATCATTGTATGTAAACCAATCGAAGTCAATTTGAGCACCTTATGGAATAATTTAGTATTGTTTCGCTGATTTGTTACGAATTAAAATGTTACTATTAGTAAATTGGAATTATCCGTAACTCCCAACTGATACTTTTCACTTATGTATTATACATTTTTGTAAACCTCTTGTAGAGGAGAATCCAACAATGCAATAATGTATAGGGTGTTTCATTTAAAAAATTGGGAGTGGTGACCATAGGGAGGAGGGGGTTAAAGTTAGAACGTCTACATATGAGCAAAAAGACGTCCTCCTTTATATGATTTTTGACATGTTATTCATTTTTTCATACAAGTGACGCCTTCAGAATTATGTGGCGTGAATAGTTTTCATTGAAATGCTCTGTATGTTGCGATGAATCAAAATTTACGAAAAACGGAATGTTTAATAGGCAAAATTCGCATTACTATAGCGAAGAAAATCAACACTTAACAAGAGTACGAGGTTTTCAATGGGAGTTTAATGTATTTTGTGCGATCAGAGACAACCAAAATGTAGCTCTTCACTTTTATGATGGAACTTAACGGTTAGAAATTGTGGTAACATAATTTTAAATTTTTTTCATTTTCCAAAAATTACATTTGATATATTGAGAGAATTAAAACAAATTATTCGCAATGCATAGGCGTGCAACAAACGACGGTGTGATAAAAAGGCTTACTAAATGCTTGGAGGTTCATGGACGAAATTTTGAACTCTTGTCATAGGTTCTTGTAATTTAGGTATATGGAATTACATTAAAAAACATGACCTAATTATAATAAGCAACAATACGGCAAAAACAACTAAAATTTCAATTTTGTTATCATTATTATTAATAACAGACTTGATTGAACAAATTTTGATTGAAAACAACCAAATTGTGTTAAATTGTTCAATATTCTCTCCACTGTGTGACGGCTGGGTCGGGGTCGATCTGGATATCTTAGCAAATAAAACACATATTCTAGTAACAACTATGTCACATTCACCATGTATTAAAAGTAAATTTAGATAATCTTCATTGTTTAATTCCAAACGAACCATTTATATCACTTTACGATGCGATTGACTTCAAATATTGGCAATTAATTCTATTTAATTATGACAGGCAAATACACAGCCTGCTAAAATGAAAGAATAAATAACAAGGCTTATGCCTACGCTAAAAAGGCTGAAATAATTAATATTTTTTAAATACATATAATATTAATAGCTCAAAAACGCTTAAGATTGGGTATAGGGAAGTAAACATAAGCTGCCCTTATTTTCGGCCTTATATTTAAGTAACAGAATTAAAATATGGTTGTTTCATTTAAAAAAACTGAGATATTTGACATTTGTGAAGTTGAACATTTCATCACTTTTTTACGAACCCTGTATACAAAAAAGAAGTTTTCGACATGTCACCAATTACCTTGATCGTCCTACTAATTAACCCTACAAGATGTTTTTTATTTGGTATTGGGGATGTTCTCACAGAATTTTCAAAATGAAGGCCTGTCAATTTTTTAATAAAAAAATTAATATCCCGATAAGTATACATTTTACATATAGGGTATTCCACACAAAGTGGCATTAAAATTTGATGTAGAATCTGAAAAGTTAATAATATACAGACTGTTACTTTCAAAATAACAAAGTTGTCGTTCCGGAATTGACGTATGTCAAAATATTTTCCATAAATTTGCCATAACTTGTTCTTTATCTATGCCAATTTTTATAAAAATCGTGTGAGTAGTCTCCAATATATAGATAGTGTAAGCTCGTCGTGAAACAGCCTGTGTAACATGTAGTTACATTTAAGGTAAACTTAATTATAAATCAATTTGCCTTACGTAACTGAGCAATTGTGAGGATGAACTGAATGGACAATTTCTCAATTAAATACAAACTAGGATTCCTGGAAACAGTAAACAAACTATATAAATAGTAATACTTAGAAACTGAAGACAAGTTCAGATTCATGCTTCTGTGTATAATACGACTCAAGTACTTTTTTTTTCGATTTCTAATTAATGCATGATAGTTCAATTTGTTCCACATTTATATCTGATTTGTTTCACATGTTATTTTTTTCATGGGATTACAATTTTTTACAACCCATCCGTTATTAATTCACGTCTAAGCTTGTAGGTCTTCAACTCTGTTTTATTCGGCCTTTTTTTAAATATTTTTAACGAAACTGGCCTGACTATAATTTTCCTGACTTTTCTGGAAATGCATATAAATCTCCTGATTTAAAATCACCTACAGTGACAATTTTCTTATGTCACACACCAAGCGAAAGCTTCGATCTTTTTGAAAGGTTCTCGTGCGTAATAGCGTATTACTCGAGATTTTCTGATAGTTTAAGACATTCTTAAAATCGCCAGACTGAACTCCTAACGGAAACGGATTTAAGTTTATATATTTTCAATTACTCAAAGATAATAAATCGGTGTATCATAAAAGTAAACTTAAATCTTTATCCCATATTTTAAAAGAAATTTTATTCAATCCGAAGGAAAGTTTACTGATAAATAGTGAAATTTTTTCAGTCACAAACACCCAATAGTTTTGCATTCAAAACACACCGGGTGTCCCGCAAATTTGTATGTAGTCCATAACTTTAAAACAGCTTAAGATAATTCCATAAAATTTAGTATGCAGCAATTGGACGTACTCCTCAATATATCGAATCCCTTATATTGTCAGTGACGGGATGTCAATATTTAATATAAGAGGAGTCGTGCGCAAGTTGCAGAATCCGTAATATAATAGCTGTCAATGTCTGCTTGTAGTCGTTTTCTTTTAGGTCGCAAAAACCTAATACATATAACAGAAGTGAATTCGTGTTAATTCAAAATACCATTTTCAGTCATTATTCATTATAGGTGGTTGAATTCATTATTTTCATTCAATATTCAATATTAACATGTCGTCATTGACATTGTGAAGGATTCGGGATTCGCCATATAGTAAACTCCGTTCATTGCAAACTGCAAACAGATGTCAATACCACGCTTTTCTACTTCAGAATATTTCCCCCTCGAATGGGAAAAATAATGTAAAATCACGAAAATGTTTTAAGGCTAAGCCAAGTGAATTAATGGTTAAAATGGGACTACTCCCTAGGGTTCGTGTTTCTCCATTTTATCCTTTCCTTTAATCCGCTGTGAACTTAAAATGTGAATTTGCATTGAAATATGAAAAACGGAAAATTATAAGAAATTACATTAGGGTGTTTGTATGTGAGTAAAGTTCATTTTGAACCAATAGATTTGACAGCAAACTTGGTCATTACAGGGACAAATTTTGTAGGCGCTAAAAATGAGATTTTATATTCGTAATCAGCTCGAAAACATTAATGAACACTTTGCGTGCACACTCTACGAAGTCGGATTATGAGAATCCTCAATCGTCATGCAAGCACCATTTGGAATGCTTTCTCAAAACACCATTCTGAATTTTCATAAAGTCCTCAGACTGCTGTACCATAACATTATTAAATTCAAATGTTATGACAAAATTTGAAGAAAACAGTAGCAAATATGGATGAAAGGCTGGAAATAATTGAAAATGAAAAAAGAAGAAATAATATTGTATTGCACGGCTTAAGAATATATAACAAAGACAGGATAGAACTAAAACAAATTGTAGAAAACTTCATGAGTGTGAGTTAAAAATTGATACAGAAGTGTTGAGCGCAACGAGATTAGGACATGACGTTTATTTCCATATCATGCTAAGAAAACGCGACTTATTTTTTGAGAAATTGTATAATGTGTTGCCGACATTTAGGGGCATTACTCTTTTAATCTAAAATGTATTTCACTAATGCTAAAATCTTTTATGTTTTTCAATTGACTAAATTTATGTAAATAGACCAAATAAAGTAGAACATAGATAAAAATTTGATTGCAATTTGGCTAAACGAATAAATTTAAGTTTTCTTATCTAAACGCACGTGTATGTTATGAGATCTCATTACGTGCATGTTATTGTTAAATGTCACTTACAAAGAATGTCGACAGTGCGATTTTTGACGGTTACGGACATGGGCGTAGAAAAAACCTGTTTAATACAACTAAAGGACCAGAAGCAAATCAATAAGTTATGAAAAATAAAAGTGAATTGAAAACAAAAATGGGACAAAAGATATTCATACAGGACGATTTGTCAAAAAAAGGTAGAGAAATAATGAAACAAATAAGATATAGAGCTAATGAAGAAAGAAAAACAGGGAAAAACGTTAAAATCGGCTACAGAAAAATGTACATTGAATCTGATGAATGGAAATGGGAAACAGAGACGAATAACCTGATGAAGATACAAAAGAACGCTCACCAGCAATTAACGGATAAAACAATGATTACAAAAAACTAATAGTAACCCATAAGGAGACTGAAAATGGAAAAGACCTGGCTATGGAAAAGGATATAGAACAACAAAAAAATGCACATGAGAATATAAAGCAATACACAGGTATAATAAATCAAAATATGAATGGAGTACAAAACAAAAAAAGAAGCTAAAGCAAAACACGAAGGTAAAATTATTAAATGGAAAATAGGGACATGGAATAAAAGGGGCTTAACAGGAAAATAAAAAGAACTGGAAGATGAATTTGTACAAATTGGAGCGGACTTAATCGAATGAAGAAAAAATACAAACAATACAGGACAATGATGAAGAAATATCCATATATGAATTCACGGAAATGATTAAAAAGTTAAGAAATGGGAAATCACCAGGATGCGACAAAATAACTTGAGAAATGATCAAACATATGGGTAAAAGTGGATAAGAACTATTATAAAAAATATATGTGCTGGAAAGAAGAAAATATACCGAAAGAATGGCAAATGGCATCAATTCTCCCTGTATATAAAAAAGATGATAGACGGAAATGTGGTAACTACAGGCGACTGACGTTGCTCTGTACAAACATGAAAATATTAGAACAGATATTGGACCGAAAAATTATAAAAGTCGTGAAAAACACACTAGACGAGGCGCAAAATGGGTTTAGAGGTGGAAGAAGTATACAAGACAATGTATTTATGATAAAACAGATGACAGAGAAATGTATACAATAGAAGAGAAATATATTGTAATATTGTATAGGTTGTTATATCTATTTATTTAATGATTCAATTTTATCATCATATTCCAATTAATAAATTCAAATTAGATATGCCCGGCGCCAGCTCACATTTCAAATAAATGAAACTGAGAAAAATCAAAAACAAATACTCACTTGAGTTCTTTCTCCATTGACGTCATATGATGTACTATGCGATCTACTATTCTCAAGGTGGTATCAGCCTTCAAACTTGATTCTGTTGTGACTTATGATTATTTTTTTATCCAATAATTGTAAATTTCAATAATTAAACAAAAAAAATTACTGATATTCTGAAATGAAACTCCAATGAATTTGGTTATAAAGATTTTATGGAAATGATAAACCAGCTTGGCTGAAGACCGACACCGACAAGGTATAGTCCAATAAAAATTTAAACAAGAAAAATAAATGAGAACGATATTGTTGGGTTCAACCTTGAAAGGTCAAATCTGAAAGATGTAAACTATACTCGATAGTCGAAATTCTGTAAAGTGAGTCAGAGCTATCTAATCAACACTTTGGTTAAAGCGCAGTTGCCATATGTATTCTAGAGAGAAATGCTGTATTTTATAAATACACTTCAAATCCATTGTGTCAATATTTCAGGTACAAAAGATGCAATGTAATTAAGTCAATACCAATTTAATATATTTATTTCAAATTTCAAGCAGACTAATAATAATTAGTTTACTTGAAATGTGAAATAAAGTGTTTATGTATATTTCTTGAACGCAAAGTTTGTTGTGAAAAACTCGCCGATTTGACAATGTTGGAGAGTCGCTTCAATGTTCCGGCTTTGAGAACGAGATAGATAGATCGAGCTACGCGAATGAGACAGTGATAGTAAACAGTTATGTGAGGTGTTTATTCTCTTCATGAACGTAACATCAGTATTTGTGTTGTGGTTTTGTGCGATAAATCGGTTATTATTGGTATTTATTGTAATATTTATATCGGTATATTTAGTGACAATAATGGCGGAGTGTAGCGGTGTTGGCGATAAAAAACGGCGTCGTAACAATTTAATTCGGGAAGAAAAAGTCCTCATATTAAATGTGTACGAAGGACTGCGTGCCATGGACAAACAGTTGGGTGTTAGTGACGCTGTGATTAAGTGCAGTTATTTAACTAAAGTTTCTGAGAGTACTATATACAATATTCTAAAGAAATCGCGGGACGGATCTTTGACAAGAAAACGAGGTGAAAACTGTAAACCGGAAAGTAGGGGAAGAAAGAAAATTGTTTTGGACGACCAAACACGGAATGCTATACGTAGGGAAATACATTCTTTTTATTTTAGGAATGAAATCCCCTCGGTAGCTAAATTGAGCAAGGTAATAGAAGCTGATGATACTTTACCAAACATCAGTGATAAAGTTTTGAGACGAACTTTAAAATTAATGAATTTTCGTTACCAAACAAGAAGTAGAAACAGTGCCTTAATTGAACGAAATGACATTGTGGAATGGAGGAGAAATTATTTAAAACAGATACGACAGTTTCGTAACGAAGGACGGCACATATATTATCTTGACGAAACATGGTTAAATGAAGGCCACACTGTGTCAAAAGTGTGGCAAGACATGAATATACGAAGCAATCGACAAGCCTTTATGGAGGGTTTCTCTTCCGGTTTAAAAGCTCCCTCTGGGAAAGGACGTCGACTGATTATCACTCACATTGGCAGCGAGGAAGGATTTGTAGAAGGTGGATTACTAAGTTTTCAGTCCAAAAAAACTGTCGATTACCATGAAGAGATGGATGGTAACCGGTTTGAAACATGGTTTAGATCAATTTTAACAAAGGTAACTCCTGGTTCAGTGATAGTTATGGATAATGCTTCATACCACTCTCGTCGACTGGAGCAAATACCTACTTCAGCTAGCCGCAAGAGGGTTATAATTGATTGGTTAGAGAGTAAAAGCATTCCGCACAACGAGGCAATGCTAAAAGTTGAATTATTATCTCTCGTACGGAAACATAAAAGCAGTTATATTAAGTACGTTGTCGATGAAATGGCGAAAGATTTCAACGTCTCAGTTGTTAGACTTCCTCCCTACCACTGTGAGTTAAACCCCATCGAGCTGGTTTGGGCCCAAGTGAAAAATTATGTTGCGAGAAAAAACAGTACATTCAAAATGGCTGACGTTGAGAAACTGTTTGACGAGGCGCTGCATACCGTTACTGCTGAGAGTTGGCGTAAATGTATTCAACACGTATTAAAAGAAGAAATAAAGTTTTGGGATTTAGACATACGTGTAGAAGTAATGACGGAACCACTCATTATCGATATAGGAGGAGAAAGCGATGATTCTGAGGAGTCGTCAGGGAGTGATACCGCTTCCAGTTAGTCAGACATTTTACAAGTGACCTCGCAACATACCTATACTTATCGGTAATTTATTTTGGTCTTGACAAACAACTTTCTTTTACGTAATGATAATGCCGGTTAGCAAATAACGAAAATGTTACCTCAATTTTAGTTTTAGTAGTAGTAAGTTGGAATTGACTTTTAAACATTTTTTTATTTCGTTTTAACTTACTTATGAACAACTTGTGATAAGTTATTATTTCAAATGTTAAGAGATTATATGCAATTACAGGGTAATTATTCACCAACGCCTTAAATACCTGGAACAGGTCTACTTAAATCCTGATCAGGCTAGAGACCTAGCTCAAAAAATCTTATAGGTCGTAGTGTGGTAAGGCCAACTCGGCCAATTGACCCCCTTGTAATATAATCTAATCATACAGGGTGAATAACCTTTGAGTGATGACGTCAGGTTCAGTTTTTTCAAAACCTTTTTTCAACTTGCAAATTTCAAGCTGATCCTGAAAATGTATCACAATTTGATTCAAATTGGTACAGAACAGAAAATAGATTGTGACATACTATGATATACAAAATAATTGATGACGAATAAACGTACAGTCTAACAAAAACAAAAAAAGGAAAGCTTACAGTGAATTTTGCTATTGTTCCTCATTGACCATTAAACGATGACTTACCCTGATAATAATTTCGTCTTCAACATTTTGTAGCACAGGGTGTTACGTTCTGCATTTTCTGTCAGATTTTTAGGTCATGGATATTGTGAGGTCTATTAGTCTGGACTTCAGATGTTAAATAACCCTATGAAAAATCTAATGGGGTAAGATTTTGTGATCTAGCGGGTGACTCCACTGTTCCTATTTTTGCATCTTTATCCAACTTGTGATATATTTTTGGAATCAGCTCAGCAAGAGAAATCCACAAATTGAAAAAAAGAAAGAATTCCATTTGAAAAAATCTGGTGCCGACTTCATCTCTAAGAAGTAATTCACCCTGTATGATTGATTATTATTTTTACAAAATAGTAAATTAAAATAATAAATCTATATGTTTCGAGATTTTTTCATTCAAGAAATAAAGAATTTATGCATTATTTTATGGACGCACTGTGCTACCAAGCGTGTGATGTCAAGCTTTGTTAACAAAATGAAATAGTTGTTGTTAATTTTTCAAATTTCAAATATACTAGGACTGAATTATACACAAAACAACCATTCCACTGTATTGGAGCTTTTCCTCAATCTGTTTAAACATATAAAATCTGGTTTCAGTTTTAATTTGCTCAATCGTATCTTTTTAGAGGGACGGAATGTTGAGCCGTTCAACATAAGTGTTATCAATATTTTTAATACTTTTTTGCAACGTTCCCAATTCTCAATGTTTTTGACAACTGTCAATGAAATGACAAAAAGTGGCCGCATTATTCTGATATTATTGCCTGGTTGCAAGAGCGCTGATTAAAAATAATGAATGATTAACGACTAATCAATGGTTCATCAATGGAGTAATAACCTGTTAATTTTTCATTAATCAACCATTATTTACTCATCAAAATGTAACGGATACTTGCAATGATGAACAATTAAGGGACCATTATCTACAATTTGGGTTGCACGAACAATAATAATTATCTGTTGATGAACCATTAACAAGCCATCAATCATTTTTCATTGTAATGGAGGATGCATTGGCAATTATTCAATAATCAATTTGACAGTTGACGTAAAAATTTAAGGTTACCGTAATTGAAGATTATTTCGTCTTATTAAACTTGTTATCGTCGTATCAAAATATATTTTTTTTTCTACTACTATACTATAAGCTTATTAATTAAATGCCAATTTTCAGTTTCATATTGATACTCACTATAACACTGATTTTCATTATGAAACTGAAAAATTTACCAATTGAAAATCTAAGTTTTTAAATAACCAAGTAGGCAGACACAATATTTTCTGTTGAATGTTTGACAGAGATTCGTGTTTTATGACAGTTTCAATCTTTTGCGTTAGTCAAAAAGGTAGATACCTTTCACTTTTTAAAAGAAATGTTTGAAATGTAATTTATAAATTATCTTGTTTAATGTTACATATGAATTCGCTTATGTTTATTGTTAATAGTTAAATTAAGTTCATAGTTATTATAGCGGTTATTTTGTAAGAATAAAAATTAAGTTGAAGAACTAATTTTTCTTTTATATTTTATTTCTTATTGTTTGTATAAAAAAGTATTAAAAAATAAAAAAAAGCCATGTTGTTGAATTCAAATAAAATTTCTTGTTCGTACAAAAAATAGTGTATGCAACTCTTATGTAATGTTATTAATACATGATCGTTGCATAATATACTATTTTTCGATTATCTTTAATTCGTTAATTCAATTTTTCGTTGCTAATTTCGAGTCACACGGTGAGTTAAATTAAAGTAGTATACTTTCATATAGTTTACGCGAATACCTAACTGAAATAATTATTCTAGTATATACATAATGGAATCCGATTTATTGGACCTTTCCGATGTGGAAGATGAACCTCGACGTAGACATCCCATTCAAAGGCGCCTATTTCGAGTCAGATCAAATCCTTACGAAATTTACGACGAAGCTGAATTAAAACAAAGATTTCGGTTAACAAAACATTCAGTTAACTATTTGGTTAATTTATTTGGAGTGCAATTACAGCCACAAACTCAAAGAAGTAAACCAATCAATGCGAATATTCAAATATGAATACATCTTCGTTTTTACGCTACAGGTGCGTTTCAAAATGTGATTGGTGATCACATCAATGTCCATAAGTCTACTGTTAGTCGGATCATACAAAAAGTCACCAGTCAATGCAATGCTATCCTTTGAGTATATGGAAATGCCAGCAACGGAGGATGAAATTGCTCGGGTGAAAAGGGAATTCTACGTCATAGATGGTTTTCCTCGAGTCTTAGGTGCTGTGGACTGCACCCACGTAAAAATACAATCACCTGGAGGTGAATGAGCAGAGTTGTTTCGAAATCGCAAGCAACATTTTAGTATTAATGTTCAAGCAACAGCAGCTGATCTAAATTTGCGACATCTAATTGCTCGTTGGCCAGGGTCTGTGCACGATAGCACCCTCTTCCGTTGAAGACTCTCCTCTTCCCGTCGAATTTTAAATGGGAATTTATGGTAATGGCGTTTTAATGGGAGATAGTGGTTACGCCTGTGAAAACTACTTATTGTTGCATCCAGTGAGACCGTGCGAAGAAGCTATAATCGATCACATATTTTAACCCGCAACAGCGTTGAACGTTTCTTTGGAGTCCTCAAGAGAACATTTCGATGCCTACAGTCGGGCCTAAGATTGAGACTGGAACTTATCCCTGAGGTCATTGGCGTATTGCACAATATTTGCAAGCAACAAAATGATCTTGTGGAAAATGTTGACGAACAGTTTAAAGATCCGATGTACGAAGAAGAACTGGATCACGCGGATACTCCGAATAATAATGCCAATTACGCTGTTCGAAACGGAATAATTGAAAGAATTTTCAATAGATAATAATTTTTTAATTTTTTTTTATATTCTGATTTTCTCAAAATTAATTTAATTACATAAAAACACAACACATTTTTAGTTCGTTTATTATTTCTTGAGATTTTATGACCCTAAATTTTGTTGTTTTTCAGAAAGAAAATAAAGAATGATTATTATTAAGAGAGTTCAGATTTTGTTATCTTAGTAAATGTTTAAAACATTAGTGGCTTACATTTTGCGGCGATACTTTATTTGTTGATAATGTTCCAAATATGATGTAATGTAGAAGTTATAATTAAGAACAATTAACTTATGCTGCTTGAAACTTTTTGTACAGTGGAACATTTCTATTCTAATGCTAACTGCAGATTGGCTCCCAATTCCTAATGCTACTAATTGTTATAAACTACTCTTAATGAATACAAATATTGAGCATTCTCGAACAATTAACTTATGTATGTCATTAACTATTAATAATGAACTTATCATTCCCATGTTTTTTTCATCGTGGCATACAATTTAATACGCTGATAATAGAAAAAATCAATTTACAAAAAATACATAAGCGTGAGCGTTGAGTAATGTACTCTGTATAGAGGGGTATAATGCTGTTAATTGTTGTTATTACATTACCATTATATATCGAAATTGTATTATTTATTTATTTTATTATCTATTTATTTATTTTTCAGTTTTTTCTTACTATAAAATTAATTAAAAAATTTATAGCATATAGCATTAGTTTATTGTTCTAAACATTAATGAATTTTAATCTTTTAACCGTGACCCAATAATTTATACCAAAAAAACAACAATAATTAATTAACGCCGTTAAATATTTGAAGAGTATTTGCTAATGTTCACTTATATATCAAACGGCATCCATAAGTAAATTTTCTCAATAATGACTTTTACATCATATTTGTAAAATCATTAAGAAAAGAAGTATCGCCGCAAAATGTATGCCACTAAATTCAGCTGTGTGGCCACATTTGTCTCTTAAAATCAGCAATACCATACTGCTGCCATATTTTTAACATTATAACAAAACCTAACTTTATAAATTTAGATTTTGAAGACAGCGTCTTTTCAAGTTCAGGTCTTTCACAAAAATAATAATTTTAGAGGGGGCTAATAAAGAAAAATAACCTAATAAAAATGTTTTCTCTCAAATTTCATTTCAGTTAATCAAATCGCTGCAAGTTGTCGCATAAGTTAGAACCAATTCACAAGCCAACGCGAATTATTCGCTGTGGTAGTGGCAGTGGAAGTCCGCTCCGACGGTGGTAGCGAAATTCACCGAATACTTTACACCGTAGCGAATAAATCGCTCGAAATTTTGTTAAATTTAGACCCAATAGCGTAAAAGACTATGTACCGATTAAGAAATAGGCTAAGCAATAAGTAAATATTTTTGACAAAAATCCTAGTAGAAAACGGATGGTGCCATCATATGAAAGACATTACGTAGTATAAGTTTGATATGTTTTGGACACGCAAATATTTTTCAGTAATTTGTTATAAACATTTAAAATGTATAGATAAATCGTAGGTAATTGAAATGCGATAAAAAGGAGGGGTCGAGCGAGTTAATCGGATAATTAGGAACCGAGAAAATTTGGAAAACCCGAAAAATTAGTTATTTTTTTGAAAATTCATATTTTCGTCATTTTTCAATTGTAAGAGCTGAAACTTGGTACAAAGGAAGTTCTTCATATGCACTTTATATATGAGATGAGCAGTCGCCAGGCGACAGTTACTTTTATCGCAATTGCAATTGTAATTTTTTTAACCGATAATTTGAAAAGAGTCTGGATGCGTTATCGATTGTCCAATTTTAAATTTTAAAGCCGTTTTGAAAAATACAGATATAGAGCCAAATATTTTCGATTTGTGATCAAATGCTGCGAAGTAGGTCAAAAACGCTCGGAAATACGGCCGAAAATGATCCACTGCTGGAAAGTAACGGTGCCGTAGAACAGCGGGGATCGAGGAGAGGCATACTATATAGATATACGATCGCACTGGCGAGCGGCGTAACCAGTCATTTTCTGCGGTGTTCTTGGGCGTTTTTGGCCAAATTCGCATCATTTTGTCACAAATCTAAAATATACGTTCTGTTGCTCTAAACCTACACTTTTCAAAACCGTTTTAAAATTTGAAATCGGACAATCCACAACGCATGCAGACACGTTGCAAATTATTACATAATAAAATTACAATCACAATTGCGATAAAATAAACCGTCGCCTGGCGTCTGCTCTTCGCACATATAAAGTGCATAAAAAAACTTCCTTTATACCCAGTTTCAGCTCTTACAATTGAAAAATGGCAAAAATATGAATTTTCAAAATTCGGTTTTTCCAAATTTTCTCGGTTCCCAATTATCCGATTAACTCACTCGACCCCTAATTTTGTTCGTATTTTGATTACTTTCGATTTATCTATACATACAATTGAGATTACTTCAGTACTTTTTACGTTATATGAAAGAAACCAAAAAAGGGTGGTTTTTTCGTTTTAAATGTTTATAACAAATTACTGAAAAACATTTGCGTGTCCAAAACAAATCAAAATTATACTACGTGATGTCTTTTATATGATGGTATTATACTACTAATTACTATACTTGCATCCTCTATTGCTTGGCCTAAAAAGGCATTTCTGTTACTTGCCTTATAAGCTGAAGAAAATGTCAAGTAAGAATATTTATCCCTATACAGTATTTATTTATTAGTAAACGATTTGTGCTATTTTTTATATATGTTTCTAAAGCAGAAAGAAACTGGCCCCATTACATTAGCTTGCAACAGACATTTTGCTTACTTAACAGGAATCGCGCGATAAAACGCCAAGGCGCGACGAAGAAATACGTTGCACAATCTCAATGACAGCGTCAGACTGACGCCATGTCTGAGGATTTCCATA
Source organism: Lochmaea crataegi (assembly GCA_947563755.1). Lineage (NCBI taxonomy): Eukaryota > Metazoa > Arthropoda > Insecta > Coleoptera > Chrysomelidae > Lochmaea > Lochmaea crataegi. The sequence continues at coordinate 35,284,837 of OX387427.1, read as the reverse complement.
AGTCACCATGGAATTACAATGGAGTGAATTTTTCGCCGCAAAATAATCGCAGCGCGAGCGAATATTTCGCGTTGGTCTGGGTGGGCCTTTAGGTAGGATTTTTAGCTATCCGGCGCTGCGGCGTGCACAACGGTATGCATTACTATGACCTGCCGGAGAGTTGTGAACCACTTTGAACAATCGTCCTGCTTTTAACCAAGTGGCATGGAGCATCACACTGCTGCCGAGTGCCACAACGTCGGATAGTTGAAAATCCTACCATTTGGTGCAATGCATTTGCATTGATAAGTTGCATGGAACGAACACTTAAACTGCCTGCAAATTTAACCCCGCGATCGGGCCACAGCGACGAGACTGCATCGTCAGAACCGGTCTCAAGAATCCTTACATCTTAAGTTAAAAGTTAATTAACTTTAAGGTCACCTCTCACATAATACATGTTCAATCTTAAAATCTCACGTGAGCGAAAATGGAAATTACGGCGTTGATCTCACTTTTAACTTTTTAAATCATAAGTTATGAATGTTACATGATATATCTTACGTGATCATAAGCCCAGTATGATTCTGGTTTTTGTAAAAATGAAGTTTTCAAATGTAAAATTGTTGCTGGTTTGAAATTAACGCAGTGAACCAGCCACAAATACAACGTACGTGAGTATAGAGCAAAGGGAACATAGGTACTCTATAACTGATTAATACAACTTACCTATTTATTATATTGAATCAACAGCATCCCCAAAATATTAAATACTAATCGCAATTTGTTCATACGAAGCTTGGCATATAATTTGAATATATGAAATAATTATAGAATGAAGATTAAATGAGTTATATAAATAAAGTACATGAGTAGGTGTTTGGGATCTTTATAATGTTTTGATTGGTATTATCTTAAAATATGTCAAAAATACAACGTTTATAGTGAAAATGTAACTTTTTCAATTAAATTCCATTACTTTATAAAAAAATATATGAAGGAATCGATTTTTCAAAATAGTATCTGGCAATTGAAACGCTTACCTTGGAACATTTTGAACCGAGTTACAGTGCGAATAATTAGGTATTTCTGTACACACATATTTTAATTCATTATTGGTTTCTATTAACTAAATTTTATAAGACCAAACATCGATTATAACCAATGAAGGATTGTGAAATTACTTATATAAGTACTGTTACGAAATAAAATCAGCTGAATACTTTGTCTTTTCAAAATGTTTGGATAAAATGAAATTTCCTGCTAATTATTATTGCATCTTTGGTTTTTCAGGCGATGTTTAATTATATTTTTTAAATTCGAAAATTATTTGCATTATATTATATCTAGCTTAAGTCGTATAAAATTTGTTATTATGTAAATACAAAAGCATTTAAATTTACCCTAAGTAACTTTAAGAAGCTTGTAAATCCTAAAGTTCTTCAAACTCACTAAACAGTCTCAGTCTCAGACTAACTAAGACGAATATTCAAAAAAATCACGAAATGACCGTTCACTTTTTTTTCTAATCGTAAAAAACTGCCGTAATCATAGTTAGTATACCGCGATATCCTTTAAACATCGACGTCGAATTACGAATAGAGCGAGCGCTACTAGCACACTAACGTCGCGATGCCCACTAGATGCTTCAGTCGGGTCGGGATTCTCTCCCGGTTAGTCGACAGCCAGGCTTTTTGCTTATGCTCACTAACTCTCAGCTCCTCTTCTTCTTGTTCGCTTCAGCACTTGCGGCCGTTATTGATGGGGATGCATAAGGAATAACTAGATTTTATGCTAGAAATGACTTGAAAAAAAGATCTCAACTTGAATGTACCTCGAGAATGTAAACTACGATATATTGAAACTAATGCCTTGAAAGATAATTACCTGAATAATTAATTGAAGCAATTAATTACATTATTATAATTTTTTTAACTACGCACAACTATTTTAAGTGCTTCACAACACACTAATATAAAATATTGTTGTATTTGAAATTAAAATGTAAATTTCAGAGAAGACTGTTTTTTTATTGCCATAATAAAAATCAAAAAAATGTCATTGACATACCTCAGTAAACAACAACAGAAACTATTACATGATAAAACATTAAACGAAAATTTAAATAATTGTCGTTATTAGAATAAAATAATACAGCGTTGCTGAAAAGTCTCGCAGCAAGGGATGGCCTTTGAAACGGATAAAGGGAAAGTAATGAGATTCTAGGAAGATAAACGAGACCATATTCGGCATATTTTAGAGCAAATGTCAAATGTTTTTGATGTCAGCGTACGGCCGTCGTCTTGAATGTTTTGAAATGGCAACCTGGGTTGAGTGACGTATCACAAAGAAGCTTATTTTTTCTCTTTCCAAAAATAATAGGAATGTATCACTTTAATCCAAAATGTCTTATAAAATATCAGTTTTATGTTTCTAAATTAAATTATTGTACTGTAGGTACTAATAGTATGACATCGTTTAAAGGTTTTAAAAATCAAACAAAAAACAATAGTAGGCATTAAAAACGTCAACCACATCATTATTTTTGTCCAAATTGTCAAAAATGATACTAAATTCAAATTAGCACGAAGCTTAAAAGTAAATTAAGAATAATTTATCGAAAAAACAACGAATCGAAATCTTAATGTTAGTTGGATATGATGATCGCAAACGTTCGTATGACGAAGCAGCTCGACCTTTTCACGATTTAAATCCTGAATGCTTCCCTATAAGTAGATCTACAGTGACGAGATTAATAAACAAATTTGATGAAACTGGTAATGTGAAGAATATTCAAAGCTCTGGTAGACCGAAAATTGCAGCTAATGAAGATAAAACTTTAGATGTTCTATTGGATATTCAAGAAGACCCTAAAACATCTACAAGTGTATTGGCAAAAAATCATGGTATTTTTAGACAGTCTATACGAACTATTCTGCATAAAAAAACTTTTATCCGTATAAAGTTCAAAATCTCCAAGAATTGGCTGAGGATGATTTTGATAGACGATTACAATTTTGTGAAACAGTTACAGAGAAAATTAGAATGCAAGAAAATTTCTCAGATTTTTTGGTATTCAATGATGAAGCCACATTTTGTTGGAACAGATCTGTTAAAAGACATAATTGCCGGTACTGGTCAAATTGTAATTCGCACTGGTTTGAGAAGGTTTGTACACAGCATGTGTAATACTGTGGCGGCACACAGCATCATGACGCAGTGGCAAATTAGGGCAGTTATACGAACTGTCTCAACAGAATAGACAGTAGGTGTAGGTTCTGTGGGATAAACACTAAACAATAACCAATAAAATTTTGAAGGGTTAACACATTTTATTTGTATTACTCACAACAAAAGAAACATTTCTGCTGGTACTACAGTCATAATCCAACATATATTAAATTATGTAATATCGGTGGACTGCTAGCACACCGCACAACTTGCATAATATGTGATTTTGATGTATGAAGCTATGAGCCCGAAACCGTAGCTGTGCATGTGAAACAATTTGAATTTTGTGTCATGACACAATTGTGCTGACACACAGAGTTGATACGGGAAACAGTGTCAGTGTTATTGTATCAACACACGAAAATTTACAGTGTTACCCACGACTGGTACACAGCGTCCACAAAGAGTTAATGTGTGGAAGATCCCCCGACTTGACACCTCTTGATTTTTTTCTCTGGGGCTACCTGAAAGACCGCGTTTATGTTAACATTCCAACTAACTTGAACGATTTAAAGGATCGCATACGCCTCGAAATGCAGGGAATTTCTCCACAAATTATCAACGATTCTATTCGTAGCTTCGAAGAGAGATTGTATCATTGTCAACAAACAAATGGCCAGCATTTTTAGCACTTATTGTCATAAAGTATTTGCAACTTGAATTAATGTTCAGTTTATAAATATCTGTAGCATCCAGTTTTGTTTAAAATTACAATTTAATTATTTTTGTTAAATTTCTATTATAATTTCCGAGTAAAGTGATCTATTGCTGTTATTTTTGGAAAGAGAGAAAAAAATAGGCTTCTTTGTGATACGTCACTCGACCTAGGTTGCCATTACAAAAAATCAAGATGGCGACCGTACGCTAAGCGATGACGTGAAACACATTTGACATTTGCTTTTAAATATGCGGAAAAAAGTCTCATTCATCGTCCTAGAATTTCATAACATTCCCTTTATCCGTTTCAAAAATAATCCCATTTTGTCAAAGTGGTGTAAGCTTGAACTTACAATTCAACTAATGCAAAGTAAGATATTGTCTCGATGGGATGAAACAGTTTAGTTTGTTTAAATCGTCACTATATTTGAACCAATGTTCAACTTGAAATTGTGACGCGTTTCACTAACACAGTAGCTTTGTCAAAGGTATAATAGTATATTATTCAATGAGCGAGTAATGATAGCTGAATTACATCACTCGCTATGCTCGTGGTGCAAAAATCATCCTCATGAGTAAAAGTCATTACTCGCGAATAGAATACTATACTTTATCTACAACTGTCGGAAAAAAAAACACAATATAAATTTAATAACATGTATTATTAATTTTTGTCAACATGATAATTATAATGAATATTAATATTACTACAGTTTCTAGAAGTTAAAGGTAGATTTATTATAAGTAGTACTTCCTGTGGTAGTGGAACTTGTAATATTGTTAACTGTTTGTATGGTACAGTTACTCTTGTTAATTGATTCCACAATTTTTATTCCTCGTTCTTACTTGTTATTTATGTTGTCGTCGATGTAACCTTCGGCAACTGCGGTTGATTCCCACCCTGCTAGTTTTTTCACAGCTGTGATGTCACCACCCCCGCTCACACAAATTGTTACCGATGATCGACGAAATGAATGACCCGTGTAAAGTTCAGGATCTTTCAGTTTTAGAAACATAGCAATGTGTTTGCCCATAGCAGCCAACTTATTTATTCCAACTTTTTGTATGGTGCATTTACCATTCTGGCGATTTAAAAATAAAGAGTTTGATGTGGCATGAGGTGGTAGCAGTGAAAGGTAAAATTCACCAGACACGATAAATTCACAAAATGTCACAAAATTATTATTGTTTGTAAAAACTAATGTCATCCTTACAGCAGCCTTGCACCACCTACTTGCGCCAAAATAATGCATAAAATGATTTAATTTTGACGATTGAATAATAATATTCCATCGAATTGTCAATATTATTCAATTAACAAGAGAAGGAACTGTCATTACTTGTCAATATTCTCATAGTAATCCATAGATTATGTGATAGTTGTAGATAATAGTAGTTTGTGCAACTAGTGTGGATATGAGGACGAAGGACGAAGTTTGAGCACGACGCCGTAGGCGGAGTGCTCAATCGTCCGAGATCGATATGGACAATCCACAACAGTATATTTTTTCTACGACCCACTTAAGAAAAAATCTAGAAAATAAACATTTTATTAAACTATTATATAACTTCAAATTAAACATTTTTAATAATTTTACTATTATTATTATTTTATTATTATTTAGAAATAAAATTAAAATTAGTCAAAAAGGTAGATACCTTCTGTGTTATTTAAATATGTTGCTTTCTTTCATGTAGCTTGCAATTATTGGATGCCTTTCAATTATTACGATGGACCAGGATTATTTAGGTTACCATGAAAACCATATTTATTTATTACTGTCAACTGTCATGTCAAAATGACAGTATTCATTTTACATACAGTAGTTACATTTGACATCAAATGTCAGTGTTCATCTTACATACAGTAGTTACATTTGACATACAGGATACATCTAACACCTTCCACTTTTTAAGAGAAATGTCGAGCGACGAAGAGTTTTCATACACACCACCTGAAATCGCTGAAAAGGCGAAAAATGTATCCAATAGTTTATTACCTGCAAAATCATAAAAGGTATATGATAAATTTAAGGGTGAATTTATGGATTGGAGGGTAGCAAGAGAAGTATAAAAAAAGCAATGTTGTTGAATTCAAATAAAATTTCTTGTTCGTAGAAAAAATAGTGTATGCAACTCTCATGAAATGGTTATTATTACATGATCGTTGCATAATATACTAGTATCTCACTGTATTGTCACTTTTTCAAACTGTTTAACAAATACATATTTTATTAACGAAAATCTATTAAAAAAACGTCACTTTTATTGATGATTTTAGAAAGAGGTATTTATACCTAACTAGTATGGATGTTCAACAAGTGAAAGCCTCATCTACTCAATTTAAAAAATTGTCAGCTGTTAATTAGTGGTAAATATAACTATTAGTGTACTGTATTAAACTTTGATTTCACTTCTTACGTTGAAAACTAAATTTTTCTACTATCAATTTTTATATTATAATATATTTGAGTCGATATAAAATAAAATACATGTTTATGCCTTGTGTGTAATTACCGACTGACTCGGACGAGAACAATAGGTGGTTTTAGAAATTAACAGTGTTGCCACAGTTTACAAAAAGCAATGCCTTTGATACAAAATGTCATCGATTTGAATTAAAAACTTAACATGCCGCAAAGACGCAGCTTTCAAACTAAATTGAAATTTTAAAAAAATGGACTGACTTGTACGAACACTATAACATAAGTATAATCATCACTCATTATTCACTGGTAGCGGACACATTTTTGGAAAACTTCTTTTCACGATACCCGTTTGAGTCTTTACTAACGCCAGTCTTGCCAAACTGTCCTTTCCATGGATTAGTTCCAAAATTCGTTCTAATGACCACTTAAGTGGGGGGAGATTGTCATCTTTGATAAGGACTAAATCGTTGGTTTTCAGAGAGCCATGATTTGACTTCCACTTGTGTCTTTCTTGAAGCTCACTGACGTATTCACGAAACCAGCGCTTCCAAAAATGTTGATGAAGCTGCTGGACACGTCTATTTTCGGGAATTTTCGATAAATCTGGATCTGGAACACTGGTAATAACTCTTCCAATTAAGAAATGTGATGGTGTGAGTGGTACCATATCGAAAGGATCTGAGCTCAGGGGAGAAAGGGGTCGGGAATTAAGTGTGGCTTCGATTTGGGTAAGGAGCGTATAAAATTGTTCAAATGTGAGTGATGCGTTACCTGCTACACGATGCAAGTGATATTCAACAGATTTCACGCCAGCCTCTCAGAGGCCTCCGGAATGTGGCGAGTGCGCGGGTATAAATGACCATGATATTCCCTCATTTTGAATTTGGTCTGTCAATTTTATTATTTTATTTGCCTTTAGAAATTGACCTAGTTTGTGTAATTCTGAATTGGCACCAGTGTAATTGGTACCATTATCCAAAAAGATTTGGAATGGTTCACCTCTTCGACATACAAATCGCCTTAAGGAAGCTATGAACGCTGCAGTGGTGAGATCGGAGACTAGCTCCAAGTGAATTGCTCGAGTGGTAAAGCATACAAAAAGACTGATATAACATTTTGACACAGTAGCCCCACGACCTCTTTTGTTTTTAAGCAAGAACTGGCCTGCATAATCACATCTCGTGGTATAAAAGGCAGGAGCGGGAGTTAATCTTTTTTCTGGAAATTTTCCCATAATAAGATGAGTTATCTGAAGATTTACCCTGAAACAACGTGTACATTCGCGAAAGGTTTTGCGAGCAATATTTCGACCAGAAAGCGGCCAGTAGTTATGGCGAATGGAGCTCACAAGAAGTTGTGGACCTGCATGGAGTAAGATTGTATGATAATAATTGAACAATAATCTTGTAAAAATGTGTTTGGAGGATAGCAAAATGGGAAATTTCTTAGAATATTAAAAATGAAAATTCGCTGACCTACCTCCACAACGAAGAATTCCTTCATCGTCTATAAATGGGTTAAGTTTACGTAGTGCATTTTTCAAATCCAGTTCACCTATGGGGATAAAGTTGATTTCATTATTAAATGTTTCCGATTGGCACAACTATTAGATATTTTAAAGACACATCAATTTCTTTTGTTGACAGTGTTCCCAAATTTCTGCTTTCTTTAACGAGAAAACAATTACTTTCAAATCTACATACATACGCAACACCCCTAAGCATCTTTGTGAATTGGGAATATCTATTAAATATCTCAATGTTTACTAAAGTCTGATTTTTGTAGCAAAGTACATTTTTTCTTATTTCGGGAATGCCTTGAGATTTTGAAGATGGTAAGCCGGGCCAACAATCTATATCTGATTTAAGCCACTCTGGGCCATGCCAATATAAATCTAAATTGTGCAGTAAGTTTGGCATTACGCCATGAGATACGCAATCACTAGGACCTTGCCATGTGGGCACATATCCCCAAGAATTAACATCAGTTAACTCTTGAATATTAGCTACTAGGTTAGCCACGAAAGTCTGTAGTTGATTGGGATCCATTTATAATCAACCTAAGACGATTGTCGAGTCGGTCCAATGAAAGGTGTTAGCTTGAAAAATATTGAGAGATTGCTTTATGTTTGTTATGGTATTGGCAAGCAACAGTTCTGCCAACAACTCTAATCGCTGAATGGTTACCGGTTTTATTGGAGATACCTTTGATTTGGTGCAGACTAATTTGATACATACATTATCATCAAAGCAAATAGATTTTATATAGATGCAAACGCCATATGCCTTTTGAGAGGCATCCGAGAACCCATGAATTTCCAAATATTTTGGGTTTTGCAAGTAATTTGCCTATCTATTTTGATATCATTTGAAATTGTGAGATCATTACGAAGTGATAACCATTTTGTGTGGAGCGATGTGGGCAAGGAGTCATACCAATTCAATTTTGCTAACCACAGCTCCTGCATCATGATTTTAGCTATGACGGTTCAAGGGCTTAGTAGACCAAGGGGATCGAAAATTTGCGACGTCTCAGAAAGTACAGAACGTTTGGTAATTTGTGAAACCAAGCTAGGATTCATTTTAAACATTGGAGAGTCAGAATTACTATTCCAAATTAAGCCTAAGGTCTTTGTGTTCTCATTAGTACCAAAATCAATGGAATCTGAAGTGTCATTAGATTTTATGCCCTCTAGTATTTCTCGATTATTTAACACCCATTTTCGCAAATTGAAACAACCACTACTAAGCACCTTTGATACCACATTGGCAATATAAATAGCGTCTTCAACAGTATTTTAACCACTTAGTATGTCATCGACGTAAAAGTCATCTTTTATAACTTCCGAAATTTTAGGATTAATTAATTCTTGTTCTATTCCTAATTGTTATAGTGAGAAAATTGCTAAGTAAGATGCGGACGCGGTACCGTAAGTAACCGTCAGCAATTCGTAGGTGTCTAGAGGATCATCCTCATTAAAATGACATAGTATTCTTTGTAAAGGAGTTTGCTCGGGATTTAGAAGTACCATACGGTACATTTTCTCCATGTCACTCCCTTTCACGAAATTGTGCTTTGTAAAACGTAATAACATTGACAGCAACTCTTGCTGTATGGTGGGCCTGACTAATTGAAGATTATTAAATGGCAGACCAGAGTTATTAGAAGCACTCCCATCGAAAACAACGCGAAGCTTTGTAGTGATACTACTTTCTTTCAATACGCCGTGATGCGGCAGGTAGACTATAATCTTGGGAGGTGTCAACCTTTCTCATATGATTCAGTTCTATGTACTTTTTTATAAAATTAAAATATTTGTGTTTGAAGTCATTGTTGCCTTCAAACTTTTTTTCTAGGTTACAGAATCGCCTTTTAGCAATTTCAAATAATGTATTTGCTAGATTTTCAAGATTATTTTTAGCGGGATAGTAACAGTGAATCTTCCTACACTGTCGCGTTTAAAAGAGTTTAAAAAATGTAACTCCACCAACTTGTCATTTTTCGAAAGTGGTTTGTTAACAGGAATTTCCTCGAGTTTCCAGAATCTGCTGAGAGTTCTGTCAATATTAAAATTAAAATTTATTGTGGTATTATTTTCGGAAGGCACTGGATCTGCAAGTATCCAGCCTAATTTAGTTTTTTGTAAAGTGGGACCTTTTTGTCCCAACTTTATTTGCCCGACGCACATTAATTCCCGAAAACTATCGGCACCTAACAGAATGTCAATTTTACCCGGAATGTTCATATTTGGATTTGCCATTAAAATATTATTAGGAATATCCAAAGATTTTACAATAAATTTTGAATTTTGAAGCGAGCTTGTGATTTGCGAAACTACTAAGCACGATGTTGTTTTAGTATAACCATGTATGGTGGACTGAATGACTAAATCAAATTGCTGAGTAATATTCGTAATTATGCCTTTATTTAGGCCACTTACTTCAATAGTGCTTATTTCTTGCACTTCAAGTTTTAACTTATCACAAATTTACATCACAATGACAGTTGACATATGCGAAAGTACATTATGTGTGTCTCGATCAAGCAATGCGTGCGAAACACTATTTTCTACAACGGGTTAATACTTGATTGAAGTTTACGATTAAAATGCAATAACGAACTATGACGACCCTTACAATGTTTACATGAACCTGTTCGACATTTGGCAACACCGTGACCAAATCTTAAACAGTTTACACAAAGGTTGTTTTTCTTTGCATAATCATATCTGTCGTTTACTGGAATTTTAAGAAATTCATCACAATTTGAAATAAAATGTTCCTTTTTGCAAAATAAGCATTTTAATGTGGAGACTGGGGTAACAAATGATTTAGTTTTAGATTCATATTTAGGCTCAATTACTGATTTTTTAACTAATTTACTTCGTTCAATTGTTTCAAGCAAGTCGGTGCGATCACTTAAAAATGTTTTCAAATCTTCCAGGGTGGGGTTGGAAGAGGTTTTGCTTCTAAACTCTTCATATTCCCTAGAAGGTCCATTATTCAATTTTTTAACAACGAGATGAATAATGAGAGTGTCTCAACGTGAAGTGGGTTCTTTCAATGTTTCTAGCGCGCGTAAATGTTTTGTTACATTATCCAATAATTTTCTAATGCAATCTGAAGATTCTTCTTTGATATGATCTAAACTAACGTGATTATTTACCAATATTCTGTCATTGTTGAAACGAGAGCGACCAAGCTGTGTTATAGTTTGCTTCACAAAACTCCAGCGAACGAATAATTTCCGCAGCACTTCCTTCTAAAGAGGCACGAAGGTAGTGAAATTTCTTAACATTGCTTATGGTTGTATTGGCATGTATCAGAGAGGTAAAAACGTCTCTACATTCCAGCCAGCTTTCAAAGTTACCGCCAAACTTTTTTAAATGAATTGTGGGTAATTTGATATTATTAATATTTTGACCTTGAACATTAAAATTGTGATGTCTGCTGTTCACTTCATGACACAACTATTGTAATATATAATTAAGGCCACTATGTATAAAGGATGACTTGATAGATATGTGAATATCACGTCTGTCACTTTTCCTGATCCTGACAAGTAATAAATAAAATACTATTTTTAGTGATTTAAACCGTTATTTATATGGTATACAATAATTCAACGTGTGATGATTTAATTTTATTGAATAGTATTATATACCACAAGTATCAGTATCAACCAGAACTTCAAATCAAACAAATTTTATATTTTAAGATGTATTTATTGATCTGAAATGTCTAAAATTCAATACTGTATCACATGCACGTGTATCTCAGGGTATGATATGGGTAAAGTGAGTTGTCTAAATTTAAGGAGTAAAACTTGAAATGTAACAACCTTCAACGTCAAAATTAAATTAATGATAATTAAATAACTATCTCCAGATTGCAATCCGTGGATGGTCTCCTAGCCTATTACAACCTATATTAAAATAAAATTAACACAATTCCGCACAAACAAAATAACTCTCTCAATATCTTGTCGAAACACCGCCGGTAGCTGTATTGTCTAAATAGAAAACGACTTGTTCTCTGAAGCGAAGAAACTTTGCGTTGCGCAAAGGAAAGATTACTGGTAAGCGTCTCGAATCTGGGTACTGGTTTACAATCAGCTGTTAGGTACAAGTTTTAGTATAAAATTACTTACATTACCATCGTTTGTTGCTGGATGATCTCTCTTAATCTTGAGTTTGAACAACCTTTACTGGATTCAAATCGAAGGTAAGTTATGCAAGATATTTCTAACTCACTATTTCCTTTTTTATCCGTTTTATTTCAAGTTTTCGTGCATTTAAACTTGTAACGTCCATTACTTTTTTTGTCTCCCCCTTAGTTACTTATCACCTAACAAACTTCCTTCCCGTTGCTAACGAATATTCTTTTGTTTCTTCTTTATTTATTATAGAAATTACTAAGTTTTGTTGAAATCCAGTTACTGACAGTTCATATTATTTAATCAAATAAAAATGTCCATAACAACCAATGTTTTTGTACTGACATTTCCAATATCAACTTTATCAGCTGATTTATACAGGGTACATAAAAATATCTTAACAGAAAGTATCTAATTTAATCATTTTAACGTTATTGTTAAAAATGATGGACATAACATAAGATTCCCATGTACATATGATATAATAATTTCCAAAAGTAACCATTTCCTTTCATTTATGATCGTCACAATTTCAGTACAATATATTACAATGGCAACGAGGTAAAAAGTATTTTGAATATTAGTTGAAAATGCAAGATCAACAGGGAGCTGCTGCTCCAGCAGTTTATCTTAGTACAATTGTGCCTATTGCAGAATACAAAATTGGTGATGATTGGAACACGTGGGAAAAAAGGTTGGATCAGTATTTTGCCGCAAATTATGTCGAAGATGTCAAACAGATGCCGGTATTTTTAACTCTTATTGGTGAACAAGCATATAAAGTACTGAGGAATATAATATATGTGACTCCTTTTTACCAAAGAATAAAAGTTATCGAGAGATTTGTGATATTGTTAAAGGCCAGTTCTCACGGGGAGTATCAATATTAAAAGAAAGAATTGAATTTTATGACCCTAAACAAGGTGAACATGAGTCAGTCCGACAATGGAATGTACGTATAAAAAATAAAGCTAGTGACTGCAAGTTTGGTAATTTGCTAAATGACTTTCTGAAGGACAGATTTGTGTCGGGGTTACTTAAAGGCTCTGTGTTAGATCGTGTATGTGAAGAAGAGCATACACGAACAATTGAAGAATTGCTTGAAGTAAAAAAAGAAGCTGCATTACGGCCTTTTTACGTTCCAATTCCAATCTCAGAAAATAGATTGCAAGCTAGTCCAAGTCAAATTAAAATCCAGAAATTAAGGTTTACTGATGAAAATGGGCAAGGAAATTGATAGGTAAAGGAGGGTAGGCATTTCTCAGGAGGAGCAGTGACTGCAAAACTTTGTAGAAGTTGTGGAAAAGGTAATCATAATTATGCTAGATGTCAATATAAACAATAAACTAGATTTTATTGACATGTTTTATGTTAATAGCAAAGATTATAATAATCCGGTTGAATTGGATGTTATTATCAATAATAAACAAATTTCTATGGAATTGGATTCTGGTGCAGCTTTATCTGTTCTGCCTGAAGAACTGTTTGAGAAACATTTTTTGATTGTATTTTAAAGCCTACCTCTGTCAGATTTAAATGTTATGACGGTAGTATGATAATTCCTAAAGGAGAAATATTTGTACAAATTGTTTTTAACAACCAAGTCAAAGAAAACTGTAAATTAATAATTGTTAAGAATGGTTCAACACCACTGTTTGGTCGAGATTTAATTAAACTTTTTGGGCTCAAACTCAATTTACAGAAAGAGGTCAGTGACATTCAGCTCAATATGATCACCGGTAAATTGAAAGTTGATAAAGAATTGCATATTTTATTAGACAAGTACAGAGATTTGTTTAAAAGTGAATTGGGGTGTTATAAATCTGGAAACATTGGGCTAAAATTGGTTCCGGGGACAAAACCAATCTTCTGTAAACCCCGTCCAATTCCATTCGCTTTTAAGAAAACCATTGATTCTGAACTGGACGAGCTGGAAAGACAGGGTGTCATTTCTTTGATTGAAAACTCAGATTGGGGTACTCCGTTGGGGCCGGTGGTTAAGGAAAATGGTAAAATTCGACTATGTGCCGATTATAAAACAACGGTTGATGAATTTTTAGAGGATAATAAACACCCTCTTCCTAAAATAGATGAGTTATTTTCCGCACTCCAAGGTGGAGAGCATTATACTAAACTTGATTTTTCAGTAGCATACAACCAATTGGTGCTGACAGAGGAAACCAAGAAGTTATTAGCATGGAGCACATATCGTGGTATTTATTTGGTCAATTGTTTGCCTTAAGGAACCAAACCGGCCTGCTAGATATTTCAAAAAGTAGTGGAAAAGGTGTTGCAAGGTGCAGCAGGTACTATCAACTTTCTCGATGATATTGTAGTTACGGGAAAAAGCCGAAACGAACATCTACAAAATGTATCTGAGGCTTTCGATCGCTTAAGCAGGGCTGGATTCCGTTTGAATTTAAAAAAGTGTAATTTTTTTCAATCCAAAATGGAATATTTAGGACATATAATTGACAAGGAAGATCTTCATAAAGATCCAGAGAAAGTTAGGGCTTTAACTGAGATCTCTAGGCCATCTATCATAACGGAGCTAAAAGGATTCTTGGGCTTGATAAATTATTATGGTAAATTTGTTCCCGATTTATCCACGATACTGAATCCACTGTATAGATTGTTAAGAGATGGTGTAGAATTTATATCGTCTTCGGAGTGTGGGAGAGCTTTTGTGAAGGTTGAGCAGGCTATTTCTTCGGAGCAAAGTTTAGCTTATTTTGACTCTAAAATGCCGTTAAAACTTGTTTGTGATGCTTCCGGTGTGGGTGTAGGAGCTGTTTTGCTTCATATATATCCTGATGGTATTGAAAAACCAATTAGTTTTGCAACCCGGGTTTTGAACAAAGCAGAGAAGAATTATTCAGTTATACATAAGGAAGCACTTGCAATTTATTGGGGGATAAACAAATATTATCAGTATTTAATGGAGAATAAATTTGTGTTATGTTCATACCACAAACCACTACTGGCGTTGTTTGGTGAAAACAAGGGAGTTCCACAGATGGCTGCAGGAAGGCTTCAAAGATGGACATTTTTTTAAGCGGGTTTGATTATAAGTTTCAATATATTAATGGTAAACATAATGGAGCTGATGGACTATCTCGATTTGCATTCAACATTATCGAGACAAATAATATTGTAGATGTTGATTACTTTCATTTCTTAGTTGAAGACCAGTTGCTTATTAATTCTAATGATCTTAGAAAGAAAACTAGGAGAGATCTGGTGTTAAGTAAGGTTTATTTGTTTGTGCGTGATGGATGTCCTGATGTGGTAGCAGAAGAGCTTAAGCTATTTTACCGTAGGCATTCGGAATTAAGTATTGAAAATGGGTTGGTCATGTGGGGCTACAGGGTCTTAATCCCTGAAAAATTCAAAAGGCAACTGTTGGAGGAAATTCATGAGGCTCACAATGGTATGGTAAAAATGAAGTCATTAGCAAGGCAGTATTTTTGGTGGGCTAGTTTAGATAAAAACATTGAGAACTTTGTCAAAAATTGTGATGCTTGCATGTCATATTCAAAAACACCAAATAAGGTAAATATGGCAAATAAGGTAAATTCGGCTTTGATAGAGTACACATAGATTTTGTAGGGCCATTTAAAAATGAGGTTTATTTATTAATTGTAGATTCTTTCTCTAAATGGCCAGAAGCTTATAAAATGGATAAAATGGACACTCCAAGTACTTTGGAAAAATTAAGGGAATGTTTTGCTCGTCTTGGACTTCCCAATACTCTTGATCAGATAATGGTCCTCAACTGGTTAGTGTTGAATTTGAGGAATTTTGTGTCAAAAACGGTATTAATCATGTTAAATCACCTCCCTATCTTCCATCAGCTAACGGTGCTGCTGAAAACGGAGTGAAATCTTTCAAAAGTGCTTTAAGTAAACTGCTAACAGGAAATAAAAATAAAAGTCAGACTTTGAAAACTCTTGTGAATAAACATTTATTTTCATATAGAAATTCTCCACATTGTTTACCAGGAGAAGCTCCTTCAAAATTATTGTTTTCGCGTAAAATTAGAACACGACTTGATTTTTTAACTCGACCAGTTTCAGAGAAAAATATTCAAAGACAAATCGAGTATCATCATGGTAATAGAAATCTAGAGTTTTCGTTAGGGGAACTAGTTTATGTCAGAGACTACAGAAATAAACCCGGATGGACGAAGGCGGTCATAAATGAAATACGGGGAAGGGAGAATTAAGGATGTAGTCCTGTAGAGGATGGTAGATTGAGGTGGTTGAGTTGATTGCGGAGAGGGTGGAACTAATGTGTTAGACGGTGCAAACGATCTTGCCTTTGCGAAAGCATTATAAAAGGCTGAACTAATTGTTTCGCGTATTTTAATTTCATTATCCAAATCCTCGGTAATTATATCAATTTCTCCTTGAATACGACCATAGTGTTCTAATTCCGATAAAAAAAATGCATGTCTTAGCTCAATTTCTAAAAGGCACTTTTTATCTAGTACAACGATATCAAGATATTTCGATTTTAAATTCGCTAAATATTTTTCAAATATTGTTACTTTACCCTTTATGCTAGCTCTTTTGCGAATGAGAGTCTCCACGATAACAATTTTATTGAATAAGCAAAGAAACAAGTGTAAAACGGTAATATAGTTCAAAACAAAAGATTGATTCAAATTATATAACCAGAACGAATTTAAAAAAAACGCGTTTACTTCGAAAACAACAAGTAAATTCTCGAGAGTATTTTCTTTCTACTAAACAACGGGTATTATAGGTTAATTATTCTTAAAATAAAATACCTACCTAAAATAATCAAAATCTTTAATAACTACGAAACCGGGTACTTACTATTTTTAGTAACGAGAATCAACTATCTGTATCTGTAGAGTGGGGAGGGTGAGTTTAGGCCCACAGCACTTAAGCCACATGTGACCCATTGTACATCCTCCCGAGGTGTTGTCCTCCCAGGTCATCGACCATCCTGTCCTTTTCAGGAAGGTGGACAGGTCACTAGGAGACATCTCCTCTATAGCGGCAGGTGTAGGCCAAGACTCACCGAACACACACTCTCTTATTGACGATAACTCCGGGCACTCACATAAGACATGCCTGACAGTTTCATCTTCTTGTTCACACGTTCTGCATAGAGGTGTGTCCACTAGCCCAATAGTATGGAGGTGTTTCCTTAGTTGACAGTGGCCAGTCAGAAATCCTACTGTTAAGCGTAGGTTTTTCCAAATATTTCTTCGGCTCCAGCTTCCCAGGGTCGCCCAAGGTGATCCTGGCAAGACTGCATCCTTTGATTCCATCCCATCTCTTTAGGGATTGAGCATGGGTCGGAGTCGTCAGGCCGTAGGTGTCACTGGGTCCTAAAATTTTTAGTCCAGCCACTTCCCTGGCTAAATAATCGGCAATGCGATTAACTTTACTCCTGACGTGCCCTTTAAACCAACTCAGGATAATATTGTAATCTACCGAGGCGTTAGCTAAATCTTGGTGGCACTCTAATACTAGCCCTGATGTAACACGTTGTCTGTTCAAGGCTAATAGGGCTTGTCTGCTGTCAGTGCAGATTGTTATGTTTTTGCCAGAAATTCCTTTTCTGGTTAGTTCTTTTGTGGCAATTGAGATACCAGCCAGTTCTGTTTGAACCACGCTGGTATTTTTTCCCATTACCCACTTAATTCTTAGGCAAAGTGATCTGGAGTGAACTCCGCATCCTGAGCCTTCTTTGTTTTTTGAGCCGTCTGTATATATGCGTATTGCATTTGCAGCATCTGACTCTGTGTTCTGTTTTATTTGTATTTTGTAGGGTTCATTAAACACAAACTTGGGCTCAATTGCATCATTGGCCTCCTGCAGCAGAGGTAGCGCAGTGACCGCTTCTCGCCACAGGCTTATCCTTAATTGACCCACTCCTACTTCGGGGCTTACACCAGCCGTGCGCAATCGTAACATGGCCATTAACGCAACATCTTTAACGTACAAGTCCAGAGGGGTCAGACCAGTAATTAATTCCATTGCCGCGGTTAGTGTTGTTTTCGTGGCTCCTGTGATGTTTAAACAAGCCATTCGCTGTATTTGATATAATTTTTGGATGGCCGTTGCGTTTCACCTCTTCAGAGAAGTTTAATTTGCTATTGAAGATTTCCTCTTTTCCTGGTGAAAAGGACCATATCAGTCTACTTGGGATTGATCGACACCATGTTTCTATTAATTTGAGCCCATACTGCGCTCAATCGCACAGTGTATTCACAAATTTTCCAGTCTGCAAGATAAGTATGTCATCTGCGTATGCGATTGTGTAGAATCCATTATTGTTGAGGTGATTTATCTGGGTATCCAGGACTATGTTCCAAAGAAGGGGTGATAAGACCCCTCCCCGTGGCCATCCCTCTCACTATGATGTTTTCTACATTAATAATGATTGCTCTACTAGAGAGCATTTTGAGTAACCATTCTCCCACTACCAGGGTATATTCCTGGAGTTAAGCTGCTGGTTAATTGTTGGGAAGGTTGATTTATCAAACGCTCCCTCAATATCTATGAATATACCAAGGGTGGATTCTTTATTATCCAAAGATCTTTCGATTCTGCCAACCACTTAGTGAAGGGCCGCATCAGTGGACCTTCCCGGAGTATATGCATGCTGATTTGGATGAAGTGGGTTATGAACTAGCACTTCATCTCTTATATAGATTCAGAGTACCACAATAGATCTGAGAAAGGTCGCAGTGGAATAGGCCGATTAGCCACCTCATCAAATCTAATCTAATTCTTGGGACCAGCTACAAAAAGCCTTGCCAATTTTGGAGAAAAATGGATCAAGGCTACTGCATAGGCGTTGTTTGGCTGTAGTGAATAAACGCTCACATGCACAATCTCCGAATTTATGAACTTCCTTCACTTTTATGGAGCATGTGAAATTATCCACCCTAGAAAAATGTGAAGGTATCATTCTTATGAAAAAATACAAAAATATGTCAAAAATATCAATCGAAAGTTCAGTTTCTTATTTTTTCAAAAATGTCAACATAATGTAGTTTTATTTTTACAATTGAAGAAAATACGCGAATGTGTGTGAGTACTTGCACTCTTAGTTCCAATATCTTCAGTATAGTTTGGCAAGCATAACTGAAGCTGTGGAAGGAATGCGGTCGAAAATATTCGATATTGCCACGTTTAACTATGAAAAAGCTAAAGTGCTAAGTTTGAAGTGATAATAATTAGAAAATGGACTTTGTATTAACAAGAATATGTCAATAATGATTTAACGTTAGTTCTTTAATTTGCTTGTTTCATTGGATTTTGTCCATTAACATTATTTTTTCGATTTCTGAATATTAAAAGATGAACACTTTACCAAATATGTTATGGGTTTTCTTCAAGCCGGCAACGTCGTGCGAAAATCATAATTACCACGCCGTCCGACTTACTCAATTGGTGAATATTTATCAAAACGCCGTTGCTAAGTAACCACCTGACTTCCGATTGGCAAGCGCGAACGTGTATTCTTCCCTCTCACTTCGAAAATTGACTGTGGCGTTGTCGGTGTTTACCTTTGTATTTTCAGTTTTACTTGGTATCTTATTATTTCGTATCAATATTGAATTCAAGTACGATTTTAAGTTTTTAACAAATACCGTGTTTTGAAAAATATCTTACCTTTAAAGCAAAGCATAAATCAGTTTCTATATAGATATACTTATTATATAATAATTATTATTATTTTCAATACTTTTATAAAATAGGTACCATACGCCATTGGTACGTTTATGACAGATATCGGCCATCTTTCCCCACCTCTTACCGATGCCGCGTAGCTTCAGATAGACTTGCCAAACTATAGCTTTTCAATTTTTTGAACTTCACATTTTTTGTCATTTATACGCTCGAATCAGAAGAAGTTTGGTTAAATTTGTGGTGAGTGGGTATATTAGGCCCTCCGATGCCACTAGCAAGAGTCTATTGTGGATCACACCTATCCATATTTAAAACGGCGAGGCTGGCACAAGCTAGCTACTGAAACTAATAGGGATGAGCGCACTCAGATAAATTTGTGTATTTTCTTTATTTGTGAGAATATAAATCATCAGTTGAAACTTTCAAAAAGCTACAGAGTTTAACTTTCGATTGGTGAAAAATATAGAAAGTGTTCCAGTAAAAAATAGGAGTGGTGGCCATAGGGAGGAGGGAATTAAAGCTTTAACGAGTACATATTATGAGCAAAAATATTTCCCCCTTATATTATTTTTGTATAATTTTAGTGACGACATCATATTTCTGTGAAATGGATAGTTTTCATTGAATTGCTGTGTATAAACAATATAACGTTAGGAGTTAGATCTGATTAAACTAATTCACACATGAATTAAGTAAAAAAATCAAAATTCAAAGTATTATTTACAAGAATATGCATTAAAATGATGCAAACCGATTCCTGGTTGAAACAGGAGAAGCATGCAGGTGTAACTTTATTTCCTTGATATACTCGTCCATTTATCCAGATTCAATATGAGAAAAATTGCTAACATAAATTGACAAAACTCTTTTCATCAAAATCTATGCTATCATAATAAGCAGATTTGTGAAAGTATATGTACGAAAAGGTGATTATATACAAAGTAAAAATGGCTTTAATAGTGTGCAGGGACCTGCCAGGGAAAAACTAGGGTTGTAGTCCAAGGATCCTGAGCTGGATGTACACTGCCATAGTGGGACCAATCATCATTTATGGAGCGTGGAGTAGTAGAGCTAGCCTATTGACGACGAGAGAAAAAATTCAAAGATTTGCCTGTATATGCATTACAGGAGCAATGAAAACCCAACGGCAGCCACTTCAGACCGCAAATATGGTGGTGGAAAGTGCTGCAGAAAGAGCTAAACTAAGTATAGAAAGGAAATTATTAGGAAAAACCACCTCCTCGCTTTTTAAATATCAGAAATCTTGCCACAAGATGGTATGATGAGAAAGTATAACTTTTCAAAGAAATTTGATACGGAATTCAGTGTAATGGGATCCCAACACCGTTACCAGACTTGAACAGAATGTCATTCAATATACAGACGGTTCAAAAGCAATAGGGACTGGTATGGGAGGGTACGGGCCAGGAACCAAACAATCCGGAAGCTTTGTAAAAGCCTTAATAATATTCCAAGCGGAAATTCACGCTATAGGAAACTGTGCCCTATAGAAGGCAAAGGATTATCATCATGTCGGATAGTCAAGTAGCCATTAAAGCACTGACTTCTTGCGTAATCAGTTCTAAAATGGTATGGGAAACTCAATGAACTATGCGAAGACAGTATCGACACCCTAACTGTTGGTTTCAGGAGTCACTGGACTAGAAGAAAATGATAAAGCAAATGAACTAGCAAAGAGCGGGAGTGAAACACATTTTAGGAGGCCGGAACCTTCTTTGCAGTATCAGCTCCAATATTATTTTGGAATAAAGAGGCAACACCATTACAAAGATCAAGTAGGGCTTAGACAATAAAAGATGGGATACTGTCGTCTGAATTAGGCGCCATAAAAAGAGTGGATCAAGAAGAATGTAGATTCTATGAAATGGAAGAAGATAGTTGCGAATTATATAGTAATACACAACACCTAGGAGACCACTGTATAGAAGAGGGACACTTACCTAAACTAAAGCCTGCGGATATCCAAAAATTCATTCAGGAAGTAGGTCTAAGAGAACTACTAGACTCCGAGACTTTCCTCAGGAACCCAGTAGAGAAAAGGGGGCACAATAGATCTTTTAGGTCTCAGAGAATGCCACCCCAATATACGTACATGTTATAATGTCAATAGCCCTTAGCTTGCTAGATTATAACGTGTCACTATAGAACCTTGAACCGTATAGTGTAATTGTACTTTAGACTGTTTACTCTGCATTTCTTATTACTTCATTCCAATCATGTATTTTTACCTTCAGTCTGGAATCAATTGTTTTACTAATCGAACGTCTATAACAAATTGTATTTTTTTGAAATAAAAGTTTTTAAAAAGTACCCAACGTCCTCTAGTAATTTAAGTGGCTCAGTCAGTAGGATAGTGAAACGATATTTCCGGATATATTTTCGGTTTGTTTCAACGATTTATTGGATATTTGAACTTTATACCGTCTGTCGCGAAAGTTAGGCGAATTGATTAATCCAACGAGAAGACGAATTTTGTATCCCAACAAGAAGATTCAAGTGTTATTGAGGACTTCTCGGCATCAAGATCTTCAAAGGACATTGGAGACGAACTTGAAGCAGCAGGCACATGGAAGGAAAAATGATTTTGCTGTAAGTATATTTGATTACATACAGAGGTTCGTACAGGAATTTTTCTTCAGATTATTCTGGAAATTCTAAAACAGTTATCCGATTCCGACTCACATTTATCAGATTTTTCAACTGATTTTAATTTTAAAAAATTCTTCATAAAAATTAAGTAAAAATGGCAACGCCCTTAACCCCAGTATTGAAGAAATGATTCCTTCCTAGATATGGTACCCGAATTTCACGGTGATACCCAATTATTACCTAGATTTATTGAAATTTGTGAAAAACTTGTTACTAAATTTTATAATACGACAGATATACTTACATGATTTTCAGAACGAATATCTGATGTCAAGTATATTGTCAAAAAGGAAAGGCAGCAGTGAATATTTCGCCTTGTATAATAACTAGATGGTCAGATTTAAGAAGTACCTCATTTAACACATATTCTTATAAGAGAGACATTTACACCTTAAACATAGAAATAGTTAACTTGAAACAAGGAAACGATTCACCATTCAATTATTATAATAAAATTCAGCACTTATTAAATCTTCAAATTGCACAATTGGAAGCACATGCTAGTGAAACGGAAATATTTTATTTATCGGTGTATTTTCACAATTTTGTACTTAGGGTATTTTTACGTAACCTAAGAGAGCCTCTGGGTTCACTCACGCGAACGAAAAATCCGCCAGATTTAAATTCAGCTTTAAATATGCTAACAAATGATTTTCAAACAAATATTGAACTTCTAAACACTTCTAAAGGTAGATTTGGGTCTAGGAATGATTTTTTTGAAAAGAAGAATGTACATAACAAACCTTTGCAACTTACCAACTATGAACACAATACTCGACCAAAATTTAATTCTTCTTATAATAAACAAATACCCAGTAAAAGTCAAATAAATAATAATCAAAATTTAGAAAAAACCACAAACGTATTCAAACCAAATCCAAATCGTAGTTTCCCTAAATCCCACTCCCACGAACATTTCAACTCGGATACATTCAGGAGAAACCAAAATTTTTCTAATCAAAGTAATAATTCCAATTACTTTAGGCAAAACTCTAACAAAAGTAACAGAAATTATATTGCTGAAGAATTGCACAATTTAGGGGACCAACCATTAGTGGAACATCCGGACGATCTAGACGAGCGCACTTTTTTGGACAAAAAAGCCTCGGAAGGCAACAAAGACACACTATTGAATTGTTAAATTTAACTAATGAAGAAAGTGAATTGCCTTATATAATATTTCCCGAAAATAATTTAAAAGTTCTTATTGACACCGGCAGTACGAGATTCGGTTTGATGCTTTCAAAATTTCAACTGCACATGGTAACTCACAAGAAAATTTTAGTGCAGAAATTACTGCATCAAGTATATTCAATCTTAAAAAACGTATTGATTTGAAATTCTGTTTATTGAAGTTCCATGATAAATTCGAGTGTTTGTTAGGTGTAGACAATTTGAAAAAACTTATCATAACTATAAATTGGAATAAAAATGTACCTTCTCATTACCCCTAATGCTAAAATAAAAATTGATTAATGATGAAATAAAACAATTTAATTTGTTCAAATTAAAATTAGTGACGCGTTTCGCTACACAGTAGCTTTTTCAAACTAGCTACAAAAAAGCTACTGTGTAGAGAAACGCGTCACTAATTTTAATTTGAACGTTAGTTCAAAATAAAAATGAAGATTTAAACAAATTAAATTGTTTTATTTCATCATTAGTTGGATCTTCATCAAGTAAAAGCCTCATCTATTCAAAAATTGATTACTTTAAGGTCCCTCAGACCACGAATTGCATAGTAGTGCCCCCCGAGGACCGAATCAGTTGTCAAAATAAATATAAAAAATGACCAAATATTGGTGCCATATACGAAAAGTTCGGAATTAGAAATTATACAGTGTATAACTAATGTGCAAAACCTTATGGCTATTTGCACTGTTTTGAATAAAAGTGAAATTGAGTGTCATTGGGACTAGTCAAATTCCCTTGAAGCAGAATTGTTCGATGAATACGAACAAAGTCTGTGTCCAAATCAGAAATCTCAATAACTTTAACGTAGAAAATATTAACTTTGATATTAATAAAATTCGTATAATAATAAATATGAACTCGGAAGAAAGACAAACTGTTTTAAAACTTATTAACGAGTACTCGGATATATTCCATGTAGAAGGGAATAAATTAACATTCACTCATATGATTAAGCATGAAATAAATATTACGGACGAATTACCGGTGTACACAAGGTCCTATAGGTACCCTGAAGTACATTAAGAGACGCGAATCCTAAATTGCAACTGGATACATGTGAATTTCTAAGAAAGGAAGTAACATATCTTGGACATGTTATCACTCCTGACGGTGTTAATCCTAGCTCCGACAAAATAAGAGCCATTAAACAATACCCAATTCCTAAAAATACTACTCAGCTTAAAGGATTTCTTTGCCTTTTGGGTTATTATAGAAAATTTATAAAGGATCTTTCGAAAATTATTTTACCATTAACCAAACACCTGAAAAAGGGTGTCGTTTCAAAATATAAAGATTCTGACTATTCGGAATGCTTCGAATATTGTAAAACATTATTAGTAAATGAGCCAATATTACAGTACCCTGATTTCTCGCAACCGTTTATCCTTACTACGGATGCCAGTAATTTTGCTATAGGGGCCGTATTAAGCAAAGGAAAAATTGGTTCGGATTTGCCCGTTGATTACGCTAGTCGTACTAATGTTCTTACTCAACTATAGAGAAAGAAATGTTAGCCATTGTATGGGCGGTAAAATATTTTCGTCCATACCTTTTTGGTGGAAAGTTTCAAATATACAGTGATCATAGACCACTCCCTTAAGGAACCAAATTCTAAATTAGTTAAATGGCGCCTTAAACTCGCTGAATACAAGTACGAAATAATTTATAAGAAGGGTACTCAAAACAAAAACTGTGATGCTCTATCTAGAATTCAATCAAATTTAAATGAAGCAGGAGCGGAGAATGAGTCAAAAGCAGTGATATTTGATTATATGGAGGACCTTAATAAAAGCCTTGATCCCCAAAAATCATCAGAATCTTTAATAGTCGAAGCTGATTCAGATTTAGAAAATGGATTAGACGAATATGAAACTGTACATACTAATTTAGAAAATCCAGTCATAGGTATTCCGATCGTGGACTGTCCTGTAAATTTTGGTTAAAATCAAGTAATCATCTCAGAAGTTAATTATGAACCAGCACCGCCAACGGTAATTAAACTATTTGAAACAAAATAAAGATTGCTTATTCAACTTTCCAAAAATAATTTCGAAAATGACGTTATTAAATTTCTTAAAGAATATATTGTTCCAAAGGTAAAATATTACGTTTATTTTGAAGACACCGTATAAGAAAAATTAAGCGTGGTTATTCAGATACATTGCAAAAACTCAATAATTAATATGATTAAATGTACAAGAAAATTGATAGATTTTGATCTTAGAGATAATGAGGAAATCATAAAAAATTACCACGAGGGCAAAACCATCACAGAGATTTAGACGAGACAGAATCTCGGATAAAAAACATATACCATTGGCCGAATCAACGAAAGTCAATACAAACGTACATAAATGAGTGCGAAATTTGTTCACTAACAAAGTAAGACAGATCCCCTATTAAAACTACCTTAAATTTAACTCCCACGGCAACCAACCCATTTCAAATCGTACAAATGGACTCTATAACCTTAGAGGGTACAAAATGTTTAACACCTTAGTCGATTCCTTTAATAAGTACGGTCAAATGTATTTGATGAAATCTGCAGAAGGCATAGAAACTCTTAACAATTTGATAAAATATTTTACTCATCACTGTATTCCAACGGAGATAATTTCAGATAATGGCACAGAACTAAAAAATTCATTAGTAAAATAGTTATTGCCATTACATAAAATAAAAATCCATTTTAATATTTCCCAATACCCCGAGTCTAATGGTATAGCCGAAAGATTTCATTCGACCATAATCGAACACATTAGACTATTAAATCTCCAAAACGAATACAAGAAAGATGCTATAGAACAAAAGGTTAACTATGCTTTTCTAGCATACAACAATACTATCCATTCTGTCACAAAATTGAAACCCTTTTGAAATAATAACTGATAACATTTGCAATAATCTCGCGTTTGATATAAATATAGAGCAACAATTAGTAAACGATTATGTATCGAAACATGAAGAAACAATTAAACTTGTTTATTCAGAAATAAATAAAAATATTCAGAAATATCAAGAGAAAGGTATTCAAAAATCAAATCAAAATCGGGAAGAATTACCCAAGGAAATACCAACTAGAGTATTTATACGTAACAAACAAAAACAAAGCAACACAAAACCAAAGATCAAGTATAAACCATCAAGTCTATGAATAAAAATAGGAAAACAGCAGAAATTAATCAGGTAAATACACGTAAATACCGCAAGAGATGTACATTTATCTAACATTAAACGACCTCGAAAAAAAGCTTATGTTTTTATTTCAGATTCCTCACAGTCGTACAAGGAATGATAGTAAAAAATATTACACACAATCTAGGGATCTTGCCGATACTATTAGTACCGGCAAATTTACAAAAAAGTCAACACACTGTCATTCACTTTTATGACATAACTCCTTTAATAGAAGAATATAATAATTTAGAATTGCAATATGAACATTTACAGTCTTTTTATGCTAACGAGTCATTATTTCTCAAATCAGAAACAGATAACTATAAAAATATGATTAATTATACTAGAATTTTAATTGAAGAAAAATTTGAAAATTTCAATATTCACACTGAAATCGACAGAAATAAAAGAGGACTGATAAATGGCCTTGGCAGTGTTTTCAAAACAATAACAGGATACTTAGATGGCAATAGAATGAATAAAATTTTAGAACATTTACAAACAAATTAAAATTAATTACAGAATCAGCTTAGCATGGAATATTCCGTAAGTCATACATAGTACAATTAGTTGTTTTAATAAAACAGTACAAGATATACAGGCTAACGATATAACCTTAAAAGAAAAAATACTTTCCTTAAAAAATATTGTTGATTTTCAATCAAATTTTGAAAAAATAATTCATTCCAAAGATATACATAATCAAGTGTTATTCATTTATAAGCCAATATTATATGTTATACAAGAAATCGAAAATTCACTGATCTTCTGTAAATTGAAGACGTTGCATCCAAGCATTATACAATCGCAAGAATTACTTAAAGAACTTGAGAAAATTGCAAGTCACTATAAAGAGCAATTACCTTTTGAATTAAAATACGAAAACATTCTAAAATTTGAATTCGTTATGAAAGTAAATTGTAACAGATAAAAACGTCATCCAATATTTTTTGTCAATTCCCATTAATTATAAAAAATACTTTGAAGTTTATCAGCTAATACCCATACCTACAAAATACGAGTAAGGGGTTGTAACAATAATTCTCAATTCAAAGTATATTTCAAAGAAGAAAAGACTGTACAGCCTATCAATGATATGTGTATACCAGGCAAAATCTTCCAGTATGCAAGCGAATTTCCTTCAAATACACCAATAGATTCTGAAAAGCAAATCATAATCAACGAAAATTCAGACAACTGTAAATATTTAAAACTGGAAATTTTAGAAAGTCACATACAAGTGGTTCCAGAAATCGATCAATTTTTAACAGTTTTTCCAAAGGAAAAAGTACTATGCTTTCACTGCCCAGAACAAGTCGGGACAGGGACAATCAATGGAATTTTTCTGATAGAAACAGGAAACTGTAAAATAAAATTTCACCAGCAAGAACCAGAAATCCAAGAAAAAACTGTTGGGAAACCTCTCGTTATCAATAAGCCGCACTTAGTTTTAGAAAAAACAAACATTCCAAGAATGACGATTAGATTAAGAAATCTTAACTTAAAAGAAATTCCCCAAATTCAAGTTGCACCTATAATTCAATAAAATATTAAATTATTTCATCCAAGCTTCTGGACCATTGTTTTGTACGTCTTAGCTATTTCCATAACTTGCTATTTTGTCATCAGGAGACTTCAACCCAAAAAAGAATAAATCTTCTAGGCAAGAAACAGAAGACATCTCCAAAGAAGATAATTAATCTTCCACAGAAGGCTTCTTTCTAAAGGGGGAGGTGTTATAGTTCTCCATAACTTGCTATTTTGTCATCAGGAGACTTCAACCCAAAAAAGAATAAATTTTCTAGGCAAGAAACAGAAGACATCTCCAAAGAAGATAATTAATCTTCCACAGAAGGCTTCTTTCTAAAGGGGGAGGTGTTATAGTGTCAATAGCCCTTAGCTCTTGATTATAACGTGTCACCATAGAACCTTGAACCGTATAGTGTAATTGTATTTTAGACTGTTTACCTTTACTCTGGAATCAATTGTTTTGCTAATCGAAAGTCTTTAACATATTGCATTTTTTTGAAATAAAAGTTTTTAAAAAGCAACATACGGCCTTTCGTAATTTAAGTTGCATACATACAAACATTTATATAAGATGATTTTCAACATAACTAGAGTGATCTCAATATAAGTCCTCCTTTCATACATTACAAAGAGTCGATTGACTCTTCCGAAATACAAATTAATGATACAGTGTCAACTAAATATTCCTTCAACTCTCCAGAAGTACCAATTTTCCCTCCAAAACACCAAAACACCACCCTGTTTCTAACGAGATTTCCACTGTATTTCTCCAAAATCCCCAACTCAATACAAGATTTCTACTCCTATATATACAGTAAGTAATCTGAAATTCTGTTGTGGGCGATTCGGCATTCGATTTTCAATACAGTTTACTCACTACACCAACATTATCATAGCGCGAGTTTCGATAACCAAGTTCTCGTCTTCAGAGAATGATGTTAGTAGAGATACAAAGTGTTGACTCTTTGTAATAAAAGTGATCTGATTGTAAGAAATTTCTCTTAATTACGCTACTGGTTTCCAAAACTTTAAAAAAAGAACTTCTTCATTTAAAGTGGCATTTGGAATTTTGACAATTACTGTGCCAAAGATAAAAACAAACAAGAAATTGTTATCATTATAATTTTGTTGTAGCACTAGTTTTGCTTCCGTTTGTGTACCCACGTTAGCTAGTGGTGGAAGGCATTTTTTGTATGGATTAGTATTATTGGACGACCTCGATTTTGAGTACTCTACAACTTGAAAATCAAGTTTTTCACATTTTTGACGAATATCCAGAAACGAGTACCAAAAGATTTACAATAAAAGTAAATGTGGATTGCGAAAAATTTATTGTATATGTATCATGCTTAACATGATCAAAATTTGGTACCAAATGCTCATTCATCCTCTCCGTATACAGTAGGTATTGACAGTGGATTTCAAGAAAATCTGCAAGCAATCTCAATTTTATCGCTACTGTTCTGTTGACAAATGAAGTTAACAAATAATGACAATCTATCCGTTGGACGAGACAAGGATCTCCACACCCATGGTCACCTGAACACAAGCTGCTACACTTTGGTTTGTGGGCATGTTTAAATTTATCTCAGATTAAGATCTCTAAAATTGCATTATACGTTATTCGCAACACGCTTCACTTTTCCGAAAATATTAGGCAATCGGTTATAAGTAACTGAACTGGGATTCCGTGTACTATTGTCTTCTACATGTAGAATTCTACTGTTGATTTCGACATATAGAATCAAGGTGTCACGAAAAAGCTATTCCGTGTAGCCCTTGCTACCATTTCGATCGAAGTCGGGTTTTATCGACATGTCGCATTTGGATTACTACTCATTCTAAAAATGTTTCAAGAAATTTTAGGAACTTTTTCATGTCCCCTAAATGGTTTAGGAACTTTTTTATTTTCCTTGAATGTTTTAGGAAAATTTTCTGTTTACGACTTTTTTTAGTAAACATTCAAAGGTCCGGCACAGTTATAGCTCTGGTTATAATAAAAGTATTAGAAAGAAAAATATGAAAATTCCACCTATGTGCAAGTAAGTATAATCTAGTATACAAGTTGTCAATTATGTAAGGTTTCCATGTTTAAAGTTTCTCAGAATCTGTTTTTCTACAGGGTAAAATATTATGAGCTACATAAAAAATATGAAAAAATTAAATAAAAAAGATCTATTGAAATGCTTGTTGGAAATGTGCAATTTCAAATGTACTAAATTAAAAAGCTATGATATCGAAGTATTAAACACAAATTTAGTCCGGTACAGAATTAATAATGTCTTATATTTTAAGTTCATTTCCATAAAATGAAAGAAAAAGCTGATGGCTCCCAAATTGGCAAAGCCTTCACAAGTGGAAGTTGTGGAAATATATTCGTTCAAGAGTTGAAAGAGAAGTACTTTACTAAAGACTATGTAACTTCTTTCACCTAAACATAAAGTGTACAATTAGTTTATTGTTTCTAACTTTATACTTACCCATTATGCTTATATATTGTAATGGTTTCGTTGTTAACACTAAGAAACTCAGCAACCTCAGTGAATGTAACCATTAAACCAGTTCAATTAATTAAAAAAAACCAAGCCAGCAATCTCTTATCTCAGGGGTGTTTCAGTAGGGCGCCAATTGTTATGGTATAAAATATAATTTTCTTATATTAAAAATGAAGCAATATGTCTAGTGAACAACTTATGATAAACAACTCAACTGAACAAATGCAATACCAAACTTATTATCACTACAATTACCATATACAGGGTGTTACTATATTCGACCGACAACGCTCTACCCCAGAAAGCTCTCGTTAATTGATGAATTTTGATATAAAAACATTATTCCCTAAAGGGCTTAGTTACCGAAATACAGAGCGTTAAAAGTTTAAAATCAAAATTCAAAATTTGTCATAAATCAAAAACGCCTCGAAATTTTTTTTTTCAAATTTGGTGGCCAATATTCTCTTCAAGAATGTAATATTTTGACAAAAAGTAACTTTTGAGAAATTTAACCAGTGGCGCGCTATCGGGGTTAGTGGCAACTTTTATCCCCTTATTTTTTACGCCACAGGAACAAATATTTTTTTTTAATTTTATAAAATTCTTTGTTCATTTTTAGTTAAAAAAGGAAAAACCTTTTATGGAGCTTAAATGAACGGTTTTGTAGAAATTTGCTTCTGAACAAAAGTCTGCAAGTAGGTACTTAGAGATGATAATTTACAATTATGATTTGTAATGTAATTCTCCCGTCGGCGTTTTGCTAAACCATACTATTGATTTGATTCCGAATAATGACTGAGCGTAAATAGTTGAAAAACGAATACATGCTATTTATGGGCTTAATTTCTGAGCCCAGTTGCTGCAATTTAATAAAAATAAAAATCAAATTACGCAAAAACTATCAAAATTAGATTTAAGCAAACGTATTACAACAATTACAAAACTACAATAGTTGTTCAAACAGTCGGCCGTTTACTTGGAAGCACGTTCTACGCCGTTTTCTCATTGAAAAGCGTGTATCTGAGAATAACTCCGGATTGGACTGAATGAGTTCTGCCGCAGCTTGAATTCTAGCTATCAGATCTTCTACAGTTTCGACGATGGTTTCGTACAAAAAGGACTTCATGTAGTCCCAGACAAAAAATCGATCGGGTTTAAGTCGGGTGATCTTGGAGGCCAAATTTGGGGTCCGCCTCGGTCAATACATTTTTCCCTAAAATGCCTGTTTAAGGAATTTATAGCACTTGCAGCAAAATGAACAGATGTCCCATCGTGCTGAAACCACATGTGTTGTCTAATATTCAACGGTACATTTTCCAATAATTCATCTAACACTTCTTCCAGAAACCGCGTATAAATATCTCCATTTAATCTATTTGGCAAAAAGTAAGGCTCGATTAAACAATCCCAACCATACCCACCCACACTATTACTGGAATTAAAAATTCCTTCCCTGGTAAATTTGGCCTCGTCTGTATACAACACATATTTTGGGAAATTTCGATTTTCATGACACTTTTGGACATACCAATTTGAAAATTCCATACGTACCGGAAAATCTCTAGGTTATAATGCTTGAACCCTGGTGAATTTGTAAGGATTAACATTTGTTCTTTTAAAACTCTCTATATAGTACAATTGTCCACTCTTGATGCACGGCCTAGGGTTCGAGTACTTAAAGATGACCTTTCAGAAATATTATTTAATATTGCCTCTTCCAGACGCACAGTCCTTGTTTTTCGTGACCTTCCGGCATTACTTCTCTTAATGATCAAGTTTCCAGTTCCTTTCAGTCTTCTTTCAATACTTCCAAATGTAGAATGATGTGGAATTCGACGATTGCGGAATCTTTCTTGGTATAAACGAGTTGCCATTCTACCATTTTTTGAGCTTCCCCGTAGATTCTTAACATATCGGTCAATTCTTCAAATGAAAAATTCATTTTGCAATAACAAAATTAATTTAAAAACTAGTTTAAAACTGTATTGGTTAATCTACCAAAATCTGGTCAAACTGACGAACTATTAAAGATTTGACACATGCCTGCTAGTAGAATTTAGAAATATTGAGTGGTTACAAATTAACTAAGTACTTGCAGACTTTTGTTTAGAAGCAAATTTCTACAAGACCGTTCATTTTAGCTCCATAAAAGGTTATTCATTTTTTAACTAAAAATGAACAAAGAATTTTTAAAAAATAAAAAATAAAAATTTGTTCCAGTGGCGTAAAAAATAAGGGGATGAAAGTTGCCACTAACCCCGATAGCGCGCCACTGGTTAAATTTCTCAAAAGTTACTTTATGTCAAAATATTACATTCTTAAAGAGCATCTTGGTCACCAAATTTGAAAAAAAAAATTACGATTTATGGCAAATTTTGAATTTTGATTTCAAACTTTTAACACCCTGTATTTCGGTAACTAGGCCCTTTAGGGGTTAATGTTCCCATATCAAAATTCATCAAATAACGAGAGCTCTCTGCTGTAGAACGTTGTCGGTCGAATATGGTAACACCCTGTATATCAAGTTTTTGTGATATCACCAAAACTCTTCTTGAAATTTTACATTAACTATTCTAATAACACCCTAATTAATTCTAATCCTAATCAATATATATTCAGTTTCCTTTTTTATAATTTCGCACAATTTGTCTGTTCAATGATCAAGGTCAAAATCCGTCAAAAACTTTTTAAATTCTATTTGTGATTTATTTAATGGGGTCCGGTAAGGTTTGCGACCCTCGGAATTTTGCAACGATTTTTTTTATTAGAAAGCCCTATTTCTATAGAACATTTTAAAAGAAAATAATTCTTGGATCATGTGCTTTTGAAAGAGAAAATCGCAATTGAAAGTACTAAAAATCCGTCATTTTTTTTCAAATTTTGACAATTTTTGACAATTATGCCTAGATATCAGATGGTGGATTGAACAATGTTGCCAGTTTTCATTTCCGTAACTCGTTACGGCTTGGAAATACTTTACACAAGGTTTTTTACAAAAAAATTGTGGAAGATTCAGAATTTATAGAGAAAAACAATATGTTTTCATATTTGGACAAATATTTTATTTGAAAAATAATTAAATACTTTATATTCAACATGAATTTTTTTGAAATTCATGTGAAATACAAATTATATGATATTTTTTCGAAAAGGGGAAGGTAATAAATATGTATGTACCTATATAGATAGACATAAATATCAAATCATTTGTATTCCACATGAAGTTTTCCAAAAAGTTTTTTTGCCGAATTAGCATAATTAGGAATAACATATCTTTTACAAATAATAATCATAACAATAGTTTTCATAATTCAATTCATCATCGCTTCCCGACCAACTGACACCGATCAAAGTGTAACTATCTATAACAATATCAGAAAATAAGAAACAGAAAACAAATAAGAAAATAGTGAATAACAATAAAAATAACCTCAATAAATAATAGTAATGACGATCAATAGTTTTCATCCTAATCCAACACATATCGCTTCCCGACCAACTGACACAGATCAAAGGGCGACCGGCGAGTTGCATCCCAAAAAGTAAAATTTTACCTGAACCAAAAAAGGTGACCGTCGAATAGCATCCGTAATCCAAAAAGGTCTGTTCATTAATAATCGCCTATCATAACATAACATAACATAACATAACATAACATAACATAACATAACATAACATAACATAACATAACATAACATAACATAACATAACATAACATAACATAACATAACATAACATAACATAACATAACATAACATAACATAACATAACATAACATAACATAACATAACATAACATAACATAACATAACATAACATAACATAACATAACATAACATAACATAACATAACATAACATAACATAACATAACATAACATAACATAACATAACATAACATAACATAACATAACATAACATAACATAACATAACATAACATAACATAACATAACATAACATAACATAACATAACATAACATAACATAACATAACATAACATAACATAACATAACATAACATAACATAACATAACATAACATAACATAACATAACATAACATAACATAACATAACATAACATAACATAACATAACATAACATAACATAACATAACATAACATAACATAACATAACATAACATAACATAACATAACATAACATAACATAACATAACATAACATAACATAACATAACATAACATAACATAACATAACATAACATAACATAACATAACATAACATAACATAACATAACATAACATAACATAACATAACATAACATAACATAACATAACATAACATAACATAACATAACATAACATAACATAACATAACATAACATAACATAACATAACATAACATATTATTCACTATATTGCTATAAAACTGTATTAGACGCAGTTTCGGAAATAAAATTTAGTATCAATTACGATATCAGAATAAACATGACAACAATGCCCGCTTTTATTTAATTATCTACCAGTTTTAGACACAATGGTCGCGTTCATCCCAACGCAGCGCTACCGAAGCGATCATCAATTTCCTGCTGAACACGTGTTTTGTCAACGATCAGATGTGAGCGATGGGGTAGCAGTCGCCATTTTTTCCATCAGAATTGAAATCCGCTACGCTACCGATCAATGATGCATTAACTCATTTATGTCAAATATCATGTTTAAACATATAAAGTGACATAACAGATTTTTGTTTGAAGATATTTTAGACATTTGTATCCTGAAATTGAATGGAAACCAGTAGGAACTGATAAACTAAATTGAAACGAATAAAAAATTATTAAAGTTATATATCGAATAAAATTAGGTTATGTTGTTATATCATGATAGGACGTTCAGCAGAATTAAGAAAAGATGGATCACTTCAAAAATCGCTACCTGATCAACTTTGTGGGGATGAACGCGACCAATATTAAATTTGTTGACGGGATGCAACTCAGCGGTGAGACGGATGCAACTCAGCGGTGAGACGGATGCAACTCAGCGGTCAAAAGTTTGACCTGCTCAAATGGGATGCAACTCACTGGTCCCGGATCAAAGTGTAACTAGATCCAAAACCTAACCTAACTTACATGAACCAAATGAAACTCAACAATGTCATAAACTAGAGAGGTTAAGCTTCGAAGTATCATTTCATTTATTTTAAATTAATAATATTTATATGAAAAAAACTATGTGGTAGGTTCAGCAGTAAGTTTGTTATAAACTCTTACATTTGATGTAAGAAATAAAGCAAATCTAAAATAAACATTATATTCTAAGGATGCTTAATATTTCAATTTTTATGATTATAAATGCAAATCATTTTATATTTTTATATATTCCAGTAATCTATTACAATGCAAAATTAATTCAACTAAAAGAAAATAAACACCAGTTGACAATGCCGCTTAGCAATCACCTGATCACACAACAATCATGATTTGTGATCGTGAGCTGTAGTTTTATAACCTATAAGTGTCGAGTGAAAACAATATACTTAAAAATATTTCTGAAAATTGGCAAAATTGAAGTATTTTCTTCCGGTTTTTTTTTTGTGAAACAGACTTACATTTAGTTAAAGATAATAACCTTCACAGTTTAAAGTGAAAATATTGAACGTAAATATCATCAAATAGTGTTGAAAAAGTATTATTTTTGAACTAAATTCGGGATTTTTAAAGTAATTTCTGAATGATCCAACGAAATTTCTGTTCTAATCTACATTATTTAAGGGTAGCTATCAAACAAATTTAAAATTAACATAAAATTCCGAGGGTCGCGAAGTCTACCAGAACCATTTAATGAATTTTTTCAATTGGGTCAAACCAAATGGGTTTTATAGAAACTGGATCTTCTAAGAGTATCGTCAAGTTAAAAAAATTTGAGCGTAACTAACCAACTAACTTTAAACTTGGATGTCCATACAACTTTGCTCCTCAAAATATACCATTTTATAGCATTCTAATCACAGTAATCACTATACACCTATTATTTTAACAATTATCATTAATATTTCTTTTGGCTTTTTCTCATGAAAATTTTCATGACATCTCCCTTTTTCGCCGTCAAAAAAACTCTCCTTTCAAAAAAATCAAACCATTTCTCTCAAATTTATCGGCACATAATTCTGGCCTATCAATAAATCTGTTTATTTCACATTTGACTAAGAATTATCGCTATTATAAAATTTAAATGTTATTTATTGTACAATTATTGAAATTATATATGTGTTGTTTTCTAGACATATTTTCATGTAATCCAACATATACCAATATAACAACATTAAAATTAATTTCTTCTAAATATCGAGTGTCTGGTCGATACCATAACAATATCTATCAATTAATATTTACTGCTTGATTCATCAATTGGCTTTTCAGCATTACAATTGAATTTTGTCTGTTCTGGTCAACAATTTTGAAAACAAAAAAATTATTACAGAATGAAA
The DNA here is from genome assembly GCA_947563755.1 of Lochmaea crataegi. NCBI lineage: Eukaryota > Metazoa > Arthropoda > Insecta > Coleoptera > Chrysomelidae > Lochmaea > Lochmaea crataegi. The sequence goes on along the minus strand of OX387427.1, from coordinate 35,247,704 downwards.
TCAGAAAATACATACCTTCATACCAGTTTTATTTTAGAAAAAAGTGCTCTACTCTACATCGACTATCAAACCTGACATCAAATTACAAACCTCTAAGCTAAAAGGAGAACATAGTGCTGTTATTTTTCTAGGCATTACTAAAACCTTTGACAGTGTTTTCCACTGTTTTATGTTGTACAAACTAGGTATATCAAATGCTTTGAAATCTCAATACATATTCTTAAATCTGTTTAATAACAATACAAAATACAATAGGTAATACTAATGACACATTATTTCATACATGATTTTTTAATATATTTGAATAATTCATGTCCTAAAAGAAAATAATTTTTTTTCAACTAGATATTTTATTCAAACAATACAAAAATTACAATTCACAAAAGTTTATTTCCTAATACAGCAAACAGGGTACTGGTCTCGGAATAGAATACAATACATATTAAAACTGAACAAATTTGAATCATAATACGCGCATTCAGTGCGCGTCATCAGTTGGGGTAGGTCAAGTGTTTGGATGCAAACAATCAATTTTGACTATTTAGTCCAGGCGATTTAGAGTTTAGCGCGATAATCGCTGGTATCAGCTTGAAACTTTGTATAAAGGTTGCAAAAAATACGTACAATAAAATAGTACTAACCCGCAAATGCAAAACCTTGCACGACATTGTTTAAATGACAATATTGTGCTATTTTCTAGTACAATTACTCGTTCATTCGTGAATATCTTTTTTGCTCTTGATTATGAAGAAAAAATGTTAAGTACTTTTTTTTTGTCTTCTAAAAACGAACAATATGAAACCAACCGCGTCAAAAAATATTGATTAGATCAAAAGTTATTGATGATTAAGTTTACATAAACATTAGTTTGATTAAACACTATTAGATTATTTTGTTAACAATGACAATATCCAGTAATTGTGCTTAATTACTGTACTCCGTCAACAGATCACGTGTGCCAAACCCGCAATCGATAAGTTGAATAGTTAATGAGTTATAGCGTTATAAACAAATTGACGTAGCATTTTTTTACAATAAACCTGTACCACTTTGTCACTTTCCCTGTATGACGCTGATTTTTTCTAAGGTAGATTACGTACGGTGTAATCGAGCGGCGTCGTTATTTTTTCAAAAATTGCAATTGCACGGCCAAAATAGGGTTTTTCTACAAATAACAACAAAAAATGTATACTTTGTTTGACGCACGCGCATCTACTCAGGTTTCAATATTTCCAGATTTTCGACAACGGGAATAGATTTCTCTCGTCGCGAGGTATGAAATTAAAAAAAAATCATCCAAATATCTTTATTGGATCCCAAGAAAAGTCGACTTTAAGTAGCACCGTTCAATTTGAATGGCTGCGTCAAGATTTTCAGCGAGTCGGCCGAGCGGCATTCAAATTGAACGGTGCTACTTAAAGTCGACTTTTCTTGGGATCCAATAAAGATATTTGGATGATTTTTTTTTTAATTTCATACCTCGCGACGAGAGAAATCTATTCCCGTTGTCGAAAATCTGGAAATATTGAAACCTGAGTAGATGCGCGTGCGTCAAACAAAGTATACATTTTTTGTTGTTATTTGTAGAAAAACCCTATTTTGGCCGTGCAATTGCAATTTTTGAAAAAATAACGACGCCGCTCGATTACACCGTACGTAATCTACCTTAGAAAAAATCAGCGTCATACAGGGAAAGTGACAAAGTGGTACAGGTTTATTGTAAAAAAATGCTACGTCAATTTGTTTATAACGCTATAACTCATTAACTATTCAACTTATCGATTGCGGGTTTAGCACATGTGATCTGTTGACGGAGTACAGTAATTAAGCACAATTACAGGATATTGTCATTGTTAACAAAATAATCTAATAGTGTTTAATCAAACTAATGTTTATGTAAACTTAATCATCAATAACTTTTGATCTAATCAATATTTTTCGACGCGGTTGGTTTCATATTGTTCGTTTTTAGAAGACAAAAAAAAAGTATTTAACATTTTTTCTTCATAATCAAGAGCAAAAAAGATATTCACGAATGAACGAGTAATTGTACTAGAAAATAGCACAATATGGTAATTTAAACAATGTCGTGCAAGGTTTTGCATTTGCGGGTTAGTACTATTTTATTGTACGTATTTTTTGCAACCTTTATACAAAGTTTCAAGCTGATACCAGCGATTATCGCAAAAAGGCGATTTTCGGTGTGTAATGCCTGGACTATATTGTATTTACTAGTGTTTTGAAAATAAATTTGTTGTATTAGTGTATTCATAATATATAACGATTAAAAAGGTATGAACATGATATATTTATTGTTACTTAACTAATTTAACACAATCATTTTCACTAAATGCTTCCTAATTTTAAACAATTATATATTTCATACCATAACCTATCTTTTAGAACATGGCAACAAACCATCCAATTAAATTTTCCATGATAGCTGAACTGTTTAAAAATTATGAGAATCACTTAAAGAGAGGTGAGAATTCATTTGAAAGTGGTCATGTGAGAAAAATTATTTTTGATGGTAACATTGAACCAGCTGTAATTAAAGGTGAAGTTCATGCAAGTATATGTTTTCTTTTATAGCACGGCGATGTTCTAAAATAATATAATTTTCCAGATATCTGTTGACTTAAATAAGAAAAGTATCGTTGGAAAGAGATGTACTTGTTCCAGAGGAGTTGATCTGTGATCATATGAGTGCTCTACTTTATTAAGCCCATTATAATATCAGTGCCACTGATAAGGAAAAAGTATGGGGTATTCCTGGTAAATCAACTGCTGATGATGAAATTCATACTATTGAAGAGTTATTTCCACCTACAAGAAAATATGTGGCTATCAAGGAAAAAACTAAATTGAACGTAAACGAATTTAGGGAAATGCTAGGAGATTCTAATGTGGTTGGATATTCATGGCTTCTTAAGCCCGAAGCTGATGAAGCACATATCGCATTCATTCCATCTATTGAAGACATTTTATTCTCTGACGAATATATAAATGCAGAGGATAAGAAGATGTTTTTAATAGAAAAATGCAGGGTGTTGCCAACAGACATTTTAAACATTGCCAGATCAACTATAGGGCAGCACAGGAATGGATGCTGGATAATTGCCAGAAAAAAACGAATAACTGCCAGTAAATTTGGCAGTATATTGAATGCATGCTTAAGAAAAAAATTCCCACCTCCTTGTTCCAATCATTGGTAGAGGGTTACAGTTTAGATGGTGTACATGCAGTTCAGTGGGGAAGGAACCATGAATCGACTGTATTAACAAAATTCATCGAGCAAACTGGATTTCAAGTAGAAGCTACTGGGTTTTGGTTAGACGAATGTTGTTTCATGGGAGCCAGTCCCGATGGCTTGATAGGAGAAGATGCTATTTTGGAAATAAAATGTCCATACAGCATGAGAAATGCAAATATAAGGGAAAGTGTTTCAGCAAAAAATACTTTTTCCGCCTACATCTATCCAAAGTATACATTTGCTGGCCTCATTGTAGGGAGCAAAGTCGTACTTTTCCTCCCTAGGGAGGCATTGACGACCTAAACTATATTCTATTATATAAGTATACATTTTACCGTTTAATTAAAGAACACCCTGTATTTTGCAGAATGCTAGAAATCATTAAATTGTTAATTTGATTTAACGATTTTTACATTAATAATTTGACTTCAGCAATACGTTATGTTCGTGATTCCGCAAGACTTGACTACGAGTCTCGGTAGCGCAACGCGTTGGAGCACAGCTCACTGTTCGTGATAGGCCTGTAGGTGTTGGATCGAATTCCGGCGAGGACAATTTTTTTTAATTCTTCCATAAATAAATTATTTAAAAATGTCTTGTTATTTGAGGGAGGCGGAAAATACATATGTATAACATGGGAGTAAAGTGCCTTTTCCTCCCTTGAATAATTACTGCCCTCCGCTAAGTAAACTTCATCCTCGGGAGGAAAAGTAGCACTTTCCTCCCTTGTTATACAAATAGCTATTTCCACTACGATAGTGATATTGTTGTTCTTGATCCCAGTCATAGTTATTATCAACAAGTTCAAGGACAGCTTTACATTACTAGTAGAGAAAAATGTTATTTTTTTGTTTGGACACCTTAGGATACTGAGATCTTATTAGTAAATAAGGATTTAGAATGAGCAGCAAACCTAACCATCTTAAAGGATTTTTATACAAACATTTTTGTTCAGCAATATTTGAATAAATAAATGAATTTGTAGATATTCTAATAATTTTATATAACCTGTTTATATTGGATCTTTTTAATAAAACAATTAGGATTTAGAATGAGCAACAAACCTAACCATTTTAAAGGATTTTTATACAAACATTTTTGTTCAGCAATATTTGAATAAATAAATGAATTTGTAGATATTCTAATAATTTTATATAACCTATTTATATTGGATCTTTTTAATAAAACAATTTTGTAAGAGTGGTGGTATTATTTTTTATTTCAATAATTTAATATTTTTCCACAGTTAATTCAAAAAGCATTTTTGAAAGATATATGTGTAAAATTATCCAGAGTACCAATAATAAAAGTCACAAAAAATTAATTCAATAATTTTTATTGAAAGTCAATATTACTGTACAAATAATATCAGTATCGTAACAATGAATAATCTGTTGAAAAATTAAATTAATACAGTAATATCCAATCAATAAACACAACAGAAGTATCAAGTTGACATCCAACTCACCAACAATAGGTCAAAGATCTTTATATTATGCAAAAAAGTATTTCATCAGTTTACCAAAAAGTTTAAAGAATCTACAGTATACAAGAAAACTGATCAAAAATAAGATTAAATTTTGTTATTACGCAAAATGGTTACATTGAAAAATAATAATATAATAAAAGTATTTATATTAATTAGTTGTAACAACCAAACGCAAATATAATAATTTTAAGTTGAGTTTAGTTTAGGACCATCCTATGTACTGGCACTTGTGCCTCCTATAGGTTCTCAGTGTATTTATTAATATGTAAAAGGAAAATGTGAAACCTCCTAATCCTAATCAATGGATACTGCAAGTTTGTTAAGGCACCAACAGTTTGAAAAATTACAGAGCTGTAATTGAAAAGAGGCTCTGGAATAAAATGTAATATTTTGTAACTTTTCATCCTCCTAATGGCCCTTTCAACATGAATCCTTGCCCTAGCAATACATTTGGTTTGCTCAATTTCCTCCTTGGTAACTTGGGGAGTTGCTAAAAATGGGGGTATATTAAGTGTTACTCCACTTGGTAACAAATCTTGAATTAGAAATCCCTTATCAGCAAGTATAAGGTCACCTGGCTCCATTTGTTCTAACAATGTTTTTGTCACTTGTCGACCCAGGGTATAAATTGCTGATATAGGTTACTAAGTACTCCATTTGGGGCGACACCAACAAATCCCTTAAAACTGTTCCTACGTTTGTAATTGCTGTAGGTGAGTCTAAAAAATATACATATAAACATTTACAGAGATAAAGTGATGACCAAATTTACCTTTGACTTTTCATCGATTTTCTTGGCACAGCACAGAAGATATCAGTACAATCGATAATTATTCTGCAGTTGGTAAAAGAGCTTGCACAATTAGGCAAACACGATTTGTTTTTGGATCTTTTTGGTATTTGTTTTAAAAACGTATCATATAGAGCTTCATGAAGAACATGTGTAAATGTTACAATTATGTTTGATATTGTGGCCTCCGACACTTTAAACCTGAATCCAAATCAGTGTGAGAATAATTATTACTACAAGTAACTGATCCACTCTACTGAGTTTTTCAACTGTCCATTTGAGATAATAATTAATTTCCACATTTTCAATAAGTTTGTGGAGGCTGAGAAATATATTTTTTTAAGGTAGCCCTGTATACTCTAGAACAAGTTTATCAGATTCACAAATCTGAGAAAAACTCATTTGTTGTCGGAGTGATTCTGAATCTCTCATGTTCAACTGCATTTTTAATAAATAACTTTCTGCCTCTAGCATTGCATTAGATGGTTTTGACTGTGCAGAATTGTCAACTGAAGATAGATTGGGTTCTTTAACTGAAACTGATGGACCCTCATCAATCAGTTTACTGGCTAAAACCTCAGTTACAGACTTTACAGTAGAGGTTGACGAGCTAAAACAAATTGGGAAATATTAAATTGGATTTATTGGACAATAATAAAATATTACTATAAATGGATTCATTTCATTGATACAATATAATAAATACAAATAAGTCAATAGTATACCTTAATTCAGACAATGGAATGGACTTGCTTCTGCTTTCCTTCTTTTCTGGACTAAGGTGGTGCATACTGAACAGTTTTCTTTTGTTATGTTCATATAACTCAGGAAGATATTCCTTGTTTCCTTCTCGAAAATGACATCTGCACACTCTAGCTCCATATCCTGGCTCTTCATCTCTTCTACAACATTACAAGATTATTTCACAGAATTATTTAATAAAATTAACCTTAAAAGAGTTATCTACCTTTTCAGGACTTTTTTATCCTTAGGAAATCTGTAGAACTGTAGAAAGTGGTTACCCTTCGTACACTTTTTAGATTTTATTTTTTTACCTTATGAATAATTGTCGAATTTATCTAAATTATGTACCTAAGTGTAACAAATATATTGTAGTTTATTACAAAAAATCCCGAAACTATTATGTCAAAAGGTTAAAGGGCTGTAGCCATTTTTCTACGATAAGATATTTGTATGAACGTACCCCACGTACGGGGCACGTTCGTACAGTAGGTGGGGTACTTTCGTACGCCATGGGGTAGATTCATACAGGGTAATTAAAAAGCCTATTATAGTCGTTAAATTTTTATTAATTATAATACACATATTTATTTAACAAAGAACTAACTTAATAGTATTTGACTTAACTCATAGTAGATAAAAATCTTTCTTTAGAAAAATAACAAAAAATAAAATCGTTCATCCTTAGTTTACTTATTGATAATTCTAAGCTTTACAATCAGTCTAAATAAGATCTTTACAATCATTTTGTACGAGATTGTATAGTCTTTGACATTTTAAACTTAGTAATTATACATTTGGTTGTTACTTTGGAACTTATTGCACATTATAGTTATTTAAATTAACTGCAAAAGTGAAAAGTCTAGCCATTCTAGCTGTAGGATCATGGCGATATCGCTGATATACAGAGTGAGTATGTCTTCTATATCAGGGATAAAGAATGACCATGATAATCCCGGATTCTTCCGAAGATAATATAGTTTCAGCTCTGTACCCGAATAATCACTGAGAACTTTTCCAACGTAATAAACAACAGATGTCTTTTTTTCAAACTTTACCAAAACATAACAATTATCTTTGATTTTCTCTGGTCTTTCCGTCCATTTCTAAATCAACTGGGGATGTTGAACTCTCCCGGAAGCTTAATTGCAATCCTTCGGATTCCTCTGAATCTTCAACACTTTCTATTTTCCTGGCTCTCTTTTTCTTTTGTCTTAAATTAAGTTCCTTCAAACTACGTTTCACCGCTTTAGCTCTGGCTTTCCTTTCCTGTTCTATTTTTTCCATTCTTTCTATGTCAGCATTTTTCATCCACCCACTTTTATTAGCAGCTACGATGCTTCCTTCAGACGCACCTTCAATAAAATGGTCTTTGTAGTGCACACGTGAAAATACAAATAGCGGAGGGATGGTAATCCCGCTTGCAGAAATAATAGCACCAAATGTTATCAATTCGCCTCTTTCCGCTCACACGATTTTTCACTTGTTTTTGTGATTTAGGAGCCAAAATTTCAGGAGCTCCTAAAATATTAGACACGCCGGACTCGACAAAGTTAAATTTTGATATACTGGTGGTTAATGAAATCTAAAGGGGAGCATTCGTACGCGAACGAATGTGCCCCCTATCTGGCTATACGAATGCAAGCCATGCCCTGCACAAAATTAAAATACAACTTCATACCAATTCTAATTTAGTTCAAGAAATATAACAATTCAATCTCAACATAAACAATGTTAACATTAGTTAATCATCATCATTTTGTCAAAAACATAACAATTCTACTTACAATTACGAACTAAACTTAGGTACAAAATTTACGCACCGCGCGCGAAAATGCGTTATGTCTTGTCAGCTGATACACCGTAGTGCGACTGGCGCGACACTCCGCTAGCAACATGGTGGCCGGTATTTCTATGCACACAAGCAAAGGCGTGTTTTTGTGCCGTTTAGTTTTTCTGTTATTCTAACTGTACGAATGTGCCCCGCGTACGAATGGTGACCACTTTCCCCTACATACATTTTTCATATTGTTGTGACAACAATCAGATGCCCAACATGTTATGGCCATCCTAACCTGAAAGTTAAGATTAAATAATGAATATTTCATGTTAATATTACATTTTAGAACAAAAAATTGTACCCAATATATATTTTATTCTCAATACCATTTCATACATAACTTTTTAGTTCTAAAATAGTTCCATAATTTGTAAAATAAATATTTCTAATCAAGTACTGTGGCATTAACATACAAATAAAAGTTTGTTTGCATCCAATAACTAACCTAGCATAACAAAATGGCGGTCGTGACGTTTTCACTGAATGCGCATTGAAATATTCATTGAAAGTAATCAAATACACAGAATACCAAAATACATATTTATAAGCTGACAAATTTGAAGTCGCCACATCACCCCTTAAAAATTGAATCTTTCTCTTGCATACAATTTTATTTTTATATTGGCTTTTATGTACTGTGGCAGACTGTTGGATGATAAACTGTTCATCTGTTCAGTAGGCTTTTAAAAGTATGTTTGTTCTTACATTACTTATATATAGAGTGTCTTGCCTTCTGGTATCATGAGAAAGTATATTGTTCACTATTCTCCAATTGCAAATAACATTTGAAGTTATTATTTATCACTTTGTACCAAAATTATCCTTGCTAAATTTTCAATATGTCTGCAATTCCTTTGAAAACTACATTTCTTGATGTTCTATAATTGAAGCTGAGCACAATGTTCAATACCTTATTTTGAATCATCTGTGATTTTTTCATTGAAGTTGTCCCATCAGTGCCCAACACTGAAATTGTGTATTTGAGAATTGGTAAGAAATAAATGTTATAAACTATTCACTTAATTACAGTTACCTTAGTAAAGCGTGTTATCAATAGATGTCAAAGATAATACTTTAATACTATTATAACGCCTTACAAAGTTTTTGAAAAATATTTTTCAAAGAACAGACCGTTCACTAAGAGGCAACAACTACTTCTCAGGCTCGGGTGTATTTGCGCCTCATAAGTACAAGGTAGATGATATCCGTCCAGAAGCCCTGAGATCATAATCCTACGCCGAAACCGGTCTACAAGTGAAGTTGTCCCTTCGAATTACAAACCAGAATGGTTGGTTTTATATTGCAGATATACCAACCCCGTTTAACTTAGAATTGTAATTTGTTGTCTGTCGGTGCATATGGCCCAAGAAGTAGTTATTGCTTATTAGTGAAAAATATTATTCGAAAGCTTTGTAAGGAGTTATAATAGTATTAAACCATTATCTTTGACATCGGTTATAAATTATTTTCAATGTCTCATTGTTTAAGTAATCCATACATTGGTAGAGTTCTCCAGTCACTGGCAACACTTTATTTCTTTTTGTTTTACATGTATGCTTCAGTTTATGTTCTCATCCAAGAATAACCCCAAATACTTTATAATATCCACCTTATTTATAATTTCATTTCTTATTTTTATGTACATATATTTTAAATTACCTTTGGTAGTTACCTCTTTTTCTTAAATTCATCTCACGTCTCAGTTTTAAATTAGCTGCACTACCTACCACTGTTTCAATTTTTAATTAAACACAACTTGTCTATTTTCAATTTTTAATCTTTTTAGTTTTTATTATACAAAATACAGTAGTAAGGTTAACATTCCATCTGCATTCCAGAACCTGGAAAATATGACGTTCTGAGGTCGGAAGTCGTGTGGAAAATACAAAAGCGATACCACTTTAGGTGTTGTCTTTGTTACTAGGCAGGGGGCATGTAGGGGTGGCGGCAAGGCTGACGAAACGTCGGACCATGTTCACCTCGTTTGTCCACATTGGCCTGTTATGGCCCCCGGGGACATAAGCAGGCATCCACTGAAGAGGATTGAGTTCTTCATCGAGGGACTCGGCTTCATGGATGCATAAGTAGCAGGAATTGCACAATGGGCCCGCCAGTGGCCTCAGTGCCGGAACCTTGGCATGAGTTTTTCTTGGCCAAGGTTCGCCTGACTAAATTAGTAGTAGTAGTACTAGACAGGGAAAGGGGAAAGTCGTTTGGAGAACAGTTCGCGGAATACAAAATATCGAAAGCAGCGTATCGCTATAGAATTCCATAGTACACGGAATCCTAGTCCAGAAACTTCAGCACGGCTCCGCGTATCGATGCATTCCACCAGATGTCGAGCGGATGTTTGTAATTTAGCTGGAGGTGCACATTCTGACCCTCGACTCTGATAAATGCTACTTTTATGTTTATGTTTATCACATTGGTATTGCTACTAGTGAAATAATAAAAACATTAGACACTCTGTATGTTTATAGGAACTTTTTGCCAAATTGAATGACGAATCTCCCACAACAATATTCCAGATTACTTTGAAAACAAAATGTATTTAACACAATTAGCAGAAACTTTTTCCAATGCAACAGCCATCCATACGGAAATGTAACAAACCAAAAACCGACCCAGGTATTATCGACCGATATCCGAACTTCCAATGTCTATAAAATGCCAGAGAATATCTGAAACTACAGACTAACGTGATATTTTGAAAACAAAACACCCATTCAAAGAGGATTTTGAAAATCTAAATTAGCAATTGTCAAACTATAATTTGAACAAACAAAAGTACGGAGTGTCTTTTTCAATTACCAAAAGCTTTACGTCGATTCAAATAAAGTGTTGATGCAAATTGAAAATACTACGTTCCAAAAACGCTTCGGACCTAGAAGCTACAAGGTATCATTCCATAATTTTTAAATACTTCAATCGACAACAGAAAATTTCAAGTGATAACAAGACCCCACTTTTCCTAATTGTGATTATCATTTCAACCCTCCAACAAAACCAGCCCCTACCAGATGATCTAATTAATTATATAAGAAGCAAAGACAGAAAGTTCGTATTCACCTTTTCACCTTACTACAAGATTGTTTTTATTTAATCTAAAACTGGTCCCAAAATACAGGATTTCAATTATTTTCAAGTGTTTTTTTATATGAAAGAAAGTGTTAGGGGTAGAGGTTGTCGAGCGGTCTAAATGATACACTGACTTAGTCACCAGAAAATGCATCCTTTAATGTGCAACAATTTCAACAAGAATTAATAAACTAACTACCTATATAACATAATTCATATGCATAACGGACATAACGTGAACTCTAACATCGAATGTTCTAGAAAATGTCCGTCAGCCGTCAACTGTCAACAGTCGACCACAGACAAACACCGGAGAAACAGCACTCAGAAGAGCACTCTTAATATTGTAACCTAACAGTTTGGCCAACCTGACATAATGATCGACTCGATCATTATAAGATAAACAGTAACAATAGATGTCGAAGAATAAAAATATATTATTCTACGCTTCACAACTAGTTTTGAAAAATATTTTTCAAAAACAGTGACAGTTCAATGAAGAAGAAACAACTACTTCCCGGGCTACATGCCCCGACAGATATTGAATTACACTTCTAAGTCAAACGGGGTTGGTAAATCTACAAGATTTAAACCAACCATTCTGGTTTGCAACTAGAAGGGATAACACAACTTGTAGACCGGTTTTGGCGTATTGCGCCTCATCAGTACAAGGTATATGTTATCGTCCGAGAGTTAATCCCGGACTGAAATGTGACTATAATCAACAACGGTACATATTGTCCAGTTACGGAAATATTTTTGTTGCGAAAATAGCGACATCTCACCTCTAAGTCACAAACCAAAATTCGAATGAGACAACAAACCACGTGGATTTGAAACAAAATGAATTAATACAGTTTCCTGTAAAATTGTCGTATTTAGTAAAGCGTTTTAACAATAGATGTCGAAGAATAAAAATATATTATTCTACGCTTCACAACTAGTTTTGAAAAATATTTTTCAAAAACAGTGACCGTTCAACAAAGAAGAAACAACTACTTCCCGGGCTACATGCCTGGACAGATATTGAATTACACTTCTAAGTCAAACGGGGTTGGTAGAATGGTTGGTTTGAATCTTGTAGATTTACCAACCCCGTTTGACGTAGAAGTGTAATTCAATATCTGTCGGGGCATGTAGCCCGGGAAGTAGTTGTTTCTTCTTCGTTGAACGGTCACTGTTTTTGAAAAATATTTTTCAAAACTAGTTGTGAAGCGTAGAATAATATATTTTTATTCTTCGACATCTATTGTTAAAACGCTTCACTAAATACGACAATTTTACAGGAAACTGTATTAATTCATAAACAGTAACACTTTAACATAACCGTCAACTCGTATTAAATCGTAATTGAACATAAATAAACATAACAGTTAACATAATTTTTCATAAGTAGTTCAAGTTTTTCATAACATAACTTTCATAAGTAGCTCAAGTTTTTCATGAAATAATTTTCATAAAGGTTTAAGTTTAAACATAACTTAGAACATAATAATAAAACATAATGAACAAGTATATTTTAAATCAAAAATTATAAAGCTAACATAAAGAAACAGCGTACATTAAGTGCAATTACAAAATAAGCACATACAAGTCAATGTATGGAAACATGTCAAATTCAGGATTGAAACGTCAAATGATGGATAATTCATTAAATTAGGGATAATAATTATTAAGCTTACTCAAATTCCGATTCGTCATGCTCAGAATCGCTTTCTGACTGACCAGAATCACTTAACCAGGGTTTCATATGCGATGCATCAATTGTGCCGTGATAAGGAATTTGTGTGACTTGGAAGCCATCAACGTCCTTCAAAATATATCGACCATGCGCCTTATCGAAACGCAATTTACTGTAATTTTGGGATTTAACTATATTTTGACAAGCTCTTTCTCTTATTACCTCTAAATCATAATACTCCTCAGGATTGATTTGTTCAAGAATGGACTTAAGGGAATCTTCAATAGAACCTCTCTGGTTGACTCCAAACAATAATTTACAAGGGGATAAACCTGTACTTTTACATTCTGTGTTGTTAAGTGAAACCTCTACATTATTTAACACCCTATTCCATTTAACGGCACTCTCACACAAATTTGCAATCATGGGACCAATAGTCCTATTAAGTCTTTCGACTTGGCCATTTGCCCAAGGAGCTCCTGTTGCAATCAAGATATGTTTTGTCATGTTCTTTTAGAAAGTCATCAAAATCGTGTGAAATAAAAGAAGAACCCCTATCTGATATTAACTGTTTTGGTATAAATAATGAAGAAACTAACACAGCAGATGAAAATACAGAAACAAATACAATATCACAACCACCACGAAAGAAATGAAAACCAGACGAGAAGATGCGAATGCTTAAGGATGCTTTTGGTATATTAAAGTCTACTGCTGAAAAATCAGCCCCTACACCCCCACAAGAAAATCTCGAATCAAGATCATTTTGTGATTTCATTTTTCAAAAGCTTAAAAATTGGAACAAGCACGCCTTGAACTTGGTACAGCAAGATATATTACAAGTTATTTTTCGTGCTGACCAAGGCTATTACGATTCTGCGCAACAGTACGGTAATTTATCTCAACCGACTTCTTACCAGCAAACCTACGCTCATTCACAACCTGTAAATGAAACAACTGGAAACCTCAACTTGTACCACAGATCACTCATACTTCCTGTCACAGCATCACATTCAGGTCATTCAGTTCAAAACTACAGTAGTTACCAAGAGGGGGCCATTACATCTTCAATAAGTGTAACATCATCCCCTCCACTTGGAAGCCCAAATTTACAAACATACGTAACTTCCTCTCCGCATTCAGATTCACAATCAGTTCAACAGTACATCCATCAACAGAGAGCAACTCAACCTCTTCAGCAGGAAATACCAGTTTCTTCTCCACTTGGAAGTCCAGGTTCACAGTACTCTGATATACAAGATCTAATTTAGACATTCATTATACTATACTGTTATTTTAAGAGACAGTCAATATATGTATTTACCTACTTACATTTATCATATTGTAAGAGAATAAATTTTTCATTTACTTACCTTTACGTGTTCTTTTAATCCATCGATAATTGCTTCGCTGGCCTCTGGAATAATCTTGCTAATGGCTTGTTTCGATATACGAAATAAATACTGCAGGCTTGTAAAAGAATCGCCCCTTGCCAAATACCTCAATGTCACTGCTAATCTATCTTGCACTGAAATCGCTTCTCTGCAATTGGTATTCCTTTTCTGAATCCTAGGACCAATCACATTAATGCAATATTCAAAATCTGTTGGACTCATTCGCGTAAAATTTTTGTAATGGCCACTAATTTGTTGAAACTTCAGAGCTGCAAATAACGAAGGTCCAGTTTTTTCTTCGTACATGACATGGCGCCACCATCGTCGAGGACGTTTTTCAATGAATGCGTCCATTGAAATGAATGCCGCACTGGTAATCATTTCTGATGGTATCGCCATTCCGACGCGAGCTCTCTACGAACACTGCGGATCGAGAGGGTCGCGAGAAGCTAGAAAGTGTATACATTCACGACGATTCGATACAGTAACGGTTGCAGTTACAGTTGCAGTTCGTCAGTGAGTACCCGGCTTTAGAGAGTTTAAGAGCCGAGACGACGTAACCAATATTTACGCACGTTAAACGAAGTTAACGCACGTAAGAGTGTAAGGTCAGAAGTCCTTGGAAATGAGTTTAAGTGAAACCTTTTTTGCGTGATGACGTGACGGGTCAGAATTGACAGTGGATTGGCATTTGTCAAGTGTCATATATGTCACAAATGACATCCTTCCAATTATTATTTTTATTTTTTGCTTCCTTGCTACTTGTGGTTAGTTGTAAAATTCATTTAAAAAAAGATCATTTGTTATTTATAGATACTAGTTATTATTTGTGGTTGTATGTAAAATTAACGTAGGTAGGTATAACAATTTTATATTTAAGAATTATAATTTAGTGATTTATATTACTTAAGGTGCAGGATGGAGGATATTTTGGAAGCTGCAGTTTTTGGTGCTTTTAGTGATGAAGAGGATGATATGGAGGATGCTATGCTCCTGCACATTTTTGGTGGCGAAAATGTCGGCAATAGAGCTGACCTTTATGGCAGGTTTCTAATGTTGAGGCAAAAAGGCTTTTTCGTTTTGAAAAAGAGCATATTCCCAGACTTGCTGCTGCTTTGGGTATTCCAAATAATATTAATGTTCATAACATTACCTTAAGTGGTAAGTGTATTCAATATTTTACGAGAAATTTTCTTATGTGTAATGATATCTATAATACGTATCCGCCAAAATAAACAGTACCGAAAATAAAAATAAAAATTAATTTCTGTAATGTAAGTGTTCAAAATGTTCACCATTTCGACGCAAACAAGCTTCATATCGATTTTGTAAGTCAATAAACATATTTATAAAAAGTGGTTGATGTAACTGCCGAAAAATATTTTGTATTCTTTCCCGTAGTTCGGCAATATTCGCCGGCGGATTTTCCGAGTGAAATATTTTGTCCTTCATTATGCCCCAAATGTATGCGTCAGGTGGCGTCAGATCAGGTGAATGAGAAGGATATTCGAAGTCTGTTCCCCGAGAAATTATTCTATTTTCCGTATGAACGAAAATAATGCTCTACCAAAAACACTTTTTCTTCCGTTGTTAGAACCATTTTTAAATCAAATTTAACTGCAGCGTATATATATCAACTAATGACAATTAAGTCAAATATGAAAAATTCATATTACATAAACAACTCCACAGAACTCTCTGTTTCGGTACTGTTTATTTTGGCGGATACCGTACTATCTAATATATAAAATTCTCGTGTCACGGTGTTTGTAGTTAAACTCCTCCGAAATGTCTCGACCGATTCTCATGAAATTTTGTGTGCATATCGGGTAGGTCTGCGAATCGGACAACATCTAGTTTTCATCCCCTTAAATGTTAAGGGTGGTCCATCCCTTAATTTTATTTTTTATTTTTTAGACAAAATTTTTTGTTTTTATTTTTTTATGATACAGCATTCAAAAATATATACAACCCTAAATTTTCACCCTTCTACAATCATCCCCTATTTTTTATTTGTTAATTATCCGAAATAACTCGACCGATTCTTATGAAATTATGTGTGCATACAACCCTAAATTTTCACCCTTCTACGATCATCCCCTATTTTTTATTTGTTAATTATCCGAAATGGCTTGACCGATTCTCATGAAATTTTGTGTGCATATCGGGTAGGTCTGCGAATCGGTCAACATCTATTTTTCATCCCCCTAAATGTTAAGGGTGGTTCACCCCTTAATTTTTTTTTATGATACAGCATTCAAAAATATATACAACCCTAAATGTTCACCCTTCTACGATCATCCCCTATTTTTTTATTTGTTAATTATTCGAAATGGCTTGACCGATTCTCATGAAATTTTGTGTGCATATCGGGTAGGTCTGCGAATCGGTCAGCATCTATTTTTCATCCCCCTAAATGTTAAATGTGGCCAACCCCTTAATTTTATTTTTTTATGATACAGCATTCAAAAATATATACAACCCTAAATTTTCACCCTTCTACGATCATCCCCTATTTTTTATTTGTTAATTATCCGAAATAACTCGACCGATACTCATGAAATTATGTGTGCATATCGGGTAGGTCTGCGAATCGGTCAACATCTATTTTTCATCCCCCTAAATATTAAGGGTGGCCCACCACTTAATTTTTCATTTTATTTTTCAGACAAAAATTTTTGTTTTTATTTTTTATGATACAGCATTCAAAAATATGTACAACCCTAAATTTTCACCCTTCTACGATCATCCCCTATTTTTTATTTGTTAATTATCCGAAATGGCTTGACCGATTCTCATGAAATTTTGTGTGCATATCGGGTAGGTCTGCGAATCGGTCAACATCTATTTTTCATCCCCCTAAATGTTAAGGGTGATCCACCCCTTAATTTTTTATTTTCATTTTTTATGATACAGCATTCAAAAATATATACAACCCTAAATTTTCACCCTTTTACGATCATCCCCTATTTTTTGATTTGTTAATTATCCGAAATAGCTTTACCGATTCTCATGAAATTTTGAGTGCATATCGGGTTGGTCTGCGAATCGGTCAACATCTATTTTTCATCCCCCTAAATGTTAAGGGTGGTCCACCCCTTAATTTTTTTTCTTTTATGATACAGCATTCAAAAATATATACAACCCTAAATTTTCACCCTTCTACGATCAACCCCTATTTTTTATTTGTTAATTATAAACTTCAATTTTGTCATGACTTAGGATAAAATATTTAATATTACTCTTTTTTCACCCTTATACGATCAACTCCTATTTTTCCATCGCGATTTTTATTTTTGCAAGATGGCAATCGAATATAATAATTGTAGTACGATATAAGAGCTAATGGAGATTAGCTAATTGTAAGGATGGCATTTATAGAATTTTGAAATAAACAAAAGCTACTCTGACTCTCCACTCAGCGGGTAAATATTATTTAAAAAAATTCTACTTTGGACAAAAGAAGGCGGTAAATTAAAATTTAAAATTTTTGTATAGGTATGGTTACTTGGAGATTAGCTAGTTGTAAGGATGGCATTTATAGAAGTTTGAAATAAACGAAAGCTCTGTCAACGGGCAGAGAACGACCGCTTGCATAATATCTTATTTAGTCGGGTTTGTTGGAACACTTTTCCGACCGATTTTCATGGTTTTTGATTTGTTGTATTGCAAAAATTGTACTTTGGACAAAAAATGGCGGTAAATTAAAATTTGAAGTTTCTGTATAGGTATCGTTGAGTTTGAAATAAACAAAAGCTACTCTGACACTCCACTCAGCGGGCAGAAAACGACCTCTTGCATAATATCTTATTGACAAGACAATGTTGGGACAGGACAACGTTTGTCAGGTCTTCTAGTAAGTAATAAAATAATTTTTCATGTGTTTGACAACCTCCTTGGTAGTCACGGAACGACAAGGAAACAATTTGCAAAACTTTGTGAAGGCATCAATAACTGCAGGTATGTAACGATCACCATTTTTGCATTTCTCAAGTGGACCATAATGGTCTATATGAATAGTCTTAAACGGCACTTCACCTTTAGGAATACTGTGCAAATTACCCTCAATTTTTCTATAATTTGGTGAAAAGTGAATGCATTTGAGACACTTTGGAATATATTTCTTGACAGAATCATGCAAGTTAGGAAACCAATATGTTTTAAGGATTAATTTACAAGTCTTTTCAGCTCCAACATGAGCCATTTTGTCATGATACATTCTAATGACACTATCCCTCAATGACTCGGGAACATAAAACAGCAAATTACCATTCTTTTTGTCTTTTCTATAAACAAGACCGTTTCGTAACTCAAAAAATGGGGATTCTTTGTTTTCCAAAGATTCTCTTAATTTAATTATAATAACATCGGAATATTGTTTAATTGACAAAAGCTGCTCAAAAGAATTCTCTTCGAGTATCAAAATATTATGGCAACGACTAAGAGCATCAACATGTCTCATCTGGGGGTTTTTACGGTGTTCGATTGAATAATTATAAGATTCTAAAAATATTGCCCTTCTCATAATTCTGGGAGAAATGTCCTTTTTACTTAAGGCCAAACGGAAGCTATCACAATCTGTAATAATCTTAAAGGGTATTCCCCGTACATAAACATGAAAACGTTTTATGGCATAAACAATTCCAAGACATTCTAACTCATAACTGTGGTATTTTGATTCAACTGGTGTGGTGCGTTTACTAAAATACATGACAGGATGAAATTTTGAATCCGATTGTCTCTGCATCAAAATGGCTCCATAACCTAAAGAAATACTCATTCATTTTTTAGAAATGAACACTTGTCCATACGTAACTCCAAAAGGTTGAAAAATTTCCTTAAAAACTGTAAGATGTTCAGCAAAAGTAAAATTTGAGACAAGCAGATCATCCATATATAGGAGGATTTGATTTTTTCCTATTAGGTCTTTAAAAATTGAATTTAGAAAGCGATTGAAAGCAGCAGGACTATTGCAAAATCCTAATGGAGCTCGCAGAAACTCATATTGATTATTGGGTGTCACAAAACTTAAATATTTAGTATCTGTTTCTCTAACTTCAACATTGTAAAAAGCATTTTTTTAATCTAGCTTAGAAAAGTAAACATCCTTTAATTTCTCAACCTGTTCTTCAATAATAGGCAATGGAAAATTATCACGCAAAACATTCTTATTTGGATCTCGAAAATCAACGCAAAGCCTAGTTTTCTTCTCTACCAAAACAATCCTGGAGGCATAATTAGATTCAGATTCCTTAATTATTTTTTCATTTAAAAGTTCTTTTATATGCTTTTCAACTTCATTTTGTTCAAAATATGAAAGACGCCTAGGTTTAGAAAAAAAAAGATTTACTGTCCGGTTTTAAATGAATTTTCATCTCATAATCAACTGAAGGTTTTTTAGGTTTTTCTGCTTTTAAATAATGGTTTGAAAAATATTATAAAATTCTTGTTTCTGGCTGGGCAAAACCGATTCATTAATATCCAGTTCTGGCATGTCATTTTCATGAGAATATTGAATTAAGCAAATTTCATTAAACTCAAGTTTTTGAGGTTTCCACTGAACTTTGACATTTTCCCCAAAAGTAATTTCCAAATTATTATTTGACATAAAATTTCTGCCTCAAAGATTGTCAAAATTTAAATTTTCTGATGGAACAACATAAAATAAAATTTTGATTTCACTATTTTCTAATTTTAAAACATCTTCAAAGAGTTGAATATCAGCTTTTAACTACCAAATAGATATATATCAATCATTCCCCCTTATTAAACCTTTTTACCTAGAAGATGTGATGGTTGTGGATGAATTTTCCAGGTACTCTTTTTCAATACCTTTGTAATATTCATAGAATTCCGTATTTAGAAACTTTTTGTACTTATCCCCATTTAAATATATTATAATACTTTTGTCAATTCTTAGAATTCCGTATTAAGGCACTGTATAAATTAAAAGTTTTTCATTATATGAATTATTACAGTTTCCTGTAAAATTGTCGTATTTAGTAAAGCGTGTTACCAATAGATATCGAAGAATAAAAATATATTATTCCAACGCTTACAACAATGTTTTGAAAAATATTTTTCAAAAACAGTGACCGTTCAACGAAGAAGAAACAACTTCTTCCCGGGCTACATGCCCCGACAGACATTGAATTACACTTCTAAGTCAAACGGGGTTGGTAAATCCATAAGATTTAAACCAACCATTCTGGTTTGCAACTAGAAGGGACAACATAACTTGTAGACCGGTTTCGGCGTATTGCGCCTCATCAGTACAAGGTATATGTTATCGTCCGGGAGTTAATCCCGAACTGAATTTATCTCTACAATCGCCAACTATACATACCTTCCAATGACGGAAATGTGTTAGTTGCGAAAGTAGCGACACCTTCACCTCCAAGTCACAAACCAAAATTCGAATGTGAGCTTGAAACAATAATGAATTATTACAGTTTCCTGTAAAATTGTCGTATTTAGTAAAGCGTGTTACCAATAGATATCGAAGAATAAAAATATATTTTTATTCTTCGATATCTATTTTCATTATATCTTCACTAGTTTGATAAAGCTACTGTGTAGCGAAACGCGTCACTAATTTAATTTGAACGTTGGTTCAAAATAAAATGAAGATTTAAACAAATGGAATTGTTTTATTTCATCGTTTATCCTCAAAGCGCCCTAATACATTTAATTTAGATTTATTCAATCCTACATCATAAGATTTCACATCAGTGTTCCCTGAATCCAAAACTGCTTCATATGACCTGTCGGGGAACTTGCTGAACTGACAGTGTAAAATATAAGCGGGGACTAATTCAGTTAGTTCCACTTCTTTTTCTGCATACACTGGTGTCACAGCCGAATCTGCAGAATCTGTTACCCTTTCTCTATTCTGTCTGGACTTACTTCTTCTTGTTGGACACAATCTTTCACTTGATGTTCCGAGGAATGGCATTCAAAACATGATCATCTTTCCCGTCTTGGTTTGGGGCATTGACTTGCTACATGGCCCTCTCCATAACAGTTGAAACATTTTCTATGAACTGTAGTTGATGGTGCAGATGAACTACTGGCAGGCTGGTGTTGGTATGACTTTTTTGGTGGACCAGTCACTCCTCTACGTTCTGCTTGCGTAATACTGTTCATAATCTCGAGTAAGTGTGACAATGACTAAAATTCCTTAATTTTAGCGTGAACTTGTAGACCTGGATTATCAAAGCCCTCGATGAGATAATAAATAAGGTCAGATTCAGTTAATTGTAGTTGCTTCCCAATTAACACCTTATCAAGATAGTATTCACAAAATTTCTCACTTCTACGCCAACGACGACTCTCAAATTTTCTCATTAATGAAATTTTGTCTTCCTCGCATTTAAACATCTTAATCATTTCTTTCTTAAGCTCTTGATATGTTAACCCCACATGTGTTGAAGAAGAATTAAACCATTTTTTAGCTTGACCATTTAGCTTTGATATAATAACTAACTCAATCATTTCATCAGTAACATTATAAGTACATTTTACTGTATCCACAGTACTAAACCACATGATAATGTCCTCGACTCCTGAATACTCGGGAATATGGGCACTTACTTCAGATACTTTGATGTGGCTATTTTTGCGTGATTGAAGAGCACTTACTGAAGCATTAACTGTTATTGCGATGACATCCTCCACACTCATAGCTTGTGCTTGGTTTGATGAATCGCCTGGAGATTCGGGTAATTTTGACAAACTCATATTTCGAAGATTCAAAGGCAACCGGCATGAAATAAATAGTTGGGAACGTTAAAACTGTCTCTACCCCCACACCTGAAAACTGTTAGGGGTAGAGGTTGTCGAGCGGTCTAAATGATACACTGACTTAGTCACCAACAAATGTATCCTTTAATGTGTAATAATCTCAACAAGAATTAATATACTAACTATATAACATAATGCATAACGGACATAACGTGAACTCTAACATCGAATATTCTAGAAAATGTCCGTCAGCTGTCAACTGTCAACAGTCGACCACAGACAAATACTGGAGAAGCAGCTTTCACAAAAGCACTCTTAATATTGTAACATAACAAAAGGACACTTATAATGTTAAAGTAAACCCCACTGGCGCAGATAGTATGTACTAAATATATATGGTTTAATACCAATTTGAGCAATTCTTCAGGAGCAATTTATC
This sequence comes from Lochmaea crataegi, assembly GCA_947563755.1. Taxonomy (NCBI): domain Eukaryota; kingdom Metazoa; phylum Arthropoda; class Insecta; order Coleoptera; family Chrysomelidae; genus Lochmaea; species Lochmaea crataegi. The sequence continues at coordinate 35,225,256 of OX387427.1, read as the reverse complement.
GACCACAGTAATCTGGTTTTTTCTGATCAACACATAACTTCTACAATAATCATGATATCGAGAAGCGATTTTAACTGGTCAGCTTAGAACAACCCAACCCAATTTCTGTGATTGTACGGATTAAATTGAACATTCTGTATGTTTTTATGGAAGGGAATTCACTGAAGCCTCGACTTTCTACAGTTTCTACTACATTTCCTGAAATTTACAATTAAATAAGAAGCTTGCAACTGATTCCTAATATACCATTATGTCTAGAACCTTCAAGTTTTGGGATTATGTACTGGTAACCTTTTCCATGCTTTGTGTTGAAATGACGTGGGTTTGATATTCTTTGACAAAGGTGTCGCTAACTTGAATAGTTGAAAAAATTGGCACATATTTATGCACAAATGTGGCATATGTGGCGCCTTCTTGAACATACATCGCAATAGATAAAAAAAATTGTGTGTGTCAGCTCCAACGCACGACTGGAGTTGACCCCAATAATATTATTATATAATTTACAATATTTTTAAACCACAATTTATTTTTCACTTAGTAGTATGACACGGATTAATAGGAACTATATTGAAGGTTATTCATATACAAATGTCACAATATAACAAAGAAAATAAAAATTATCACCGTGTCCAGAATTCGAACCTTACGCCTACAATTCATAATTTTCGCAGCCAAACCTCCATACCACTCGGCTACGAAGACATAAAAAGGTGCGCAAAGGAACGTAACACCTCACTTTCAGTTAACACTCGATTTTACTCCTCATAAAATTTTCATACCGCGTGCTAAATATGAAAATCGTTTCTTAAGCAGGTAAATTCCAAAAATTATGATTTCACCCAAAAACACTCAGATTCAAATGTTCATATATATGAAAATCCAAAAAAGTTATTGCAAAAACCAGAATTTTAAATGTCAACTTCAATCAACTTCAAATCCCTGTATCTCTCTTATTATCAACATTTCATAAAAGCAAGTTGTTCGAATCGTAATGTTTTGAAATGAAGAATCTTCTGTACTTTTACGTACAATTTCTTAAGGACGACCTCGTAAACAAGGTAAAATTTATCACTCTAGCATTGACATCCAAAAGAAGTGAAATGGAGTAGAGAATCTATTTCTATTGCTTACACTAATTATTCTGATTTTTGTTTCCTTGAGCTTATCAGATTTCAATGCTATTTTTCAACACCGTTTGGTACTTGGACATTTATATCTTGTAAAACAAAATCCGCAATCTGTTTTTACGATGTAGCATTTTTATCTTGAGACTTTTATGAATCAGTTCCTCCGTTACTTAGTTGAATTTTTTTCCCATTTTTCGATTATTAATACAGCACATACAAATGAAATAATCTGATGAAAGGTCGATAGTGAGGTCAAGAGAGAAAGAGACAGAACTAAAGAGAAGGACTAAATACATTTACGTAGTCGAATTAACAGCACGAGCATTCTCCCCTCTCATCATCCCTCTTTCTTTAAAGTGGTTGCAGTAGATTTAACATTAACTCGATTTCCTCTATTAATGCTTTCAACTTCAAAGTTTTATGTAAACAAGGCAAATAATGTAATTACACAACAGCGTCCACCAATTATGGATATACATGCATCATACAATCACCAATGATTGATTTATCCAGGATAGAACGTGTCGGAGCATACTCGAGAATGTGATAACTACTAGACAGAATGCTTTGGAAGTTATAAATGGTTGGCAATTATCGACTACAGAAAGAAACATAATTATTCGTAAATACATTAAAAAGTAATTCTTTGGAAAATTTTATGTTTTAATGGGACTTTTAATAAACTTAAAAGTAAAATTCCATTATATCCAGTGACAGTCGATAATTTTCAATATTCTAAGCTATACAATTGGCCAAACAATATACAATGTAGGCTTCTATGATCGGGATTATATCTAATATTGTTTCTTGGATTTATCTACCGTATGTAGAAGGTATCGAAAGGCATCGGAAAGGTTCTAAAAAAAATTGATATTAAAATGTCTACAAACTAACACGAAAAATTCAGGAACATCTGAGATCAGCCAAAGACCCAATAAATCCATTATCTACAGCTGGTGTCTATTCCTTGTTCCCGCAGAAATGTTCTACATTGATACAACAAAACGGAGCATAAATACTCGTCTCTCTGATCACGCGAGGAACTGCCGATCAGGACAAACCGACAAATCAGCTGTAGCAAAACATGCTCTATGGAATGGAGATCATAACATTCGTTTCGACAGAACTGAGGTAATATCCATACATAGACACTATATGTTAGGATTACATAGTGAAGCAATAGAGATGCATAAGCACAAAAACAATTTTATTGAAAAATGAGAACGATTAATAGTCAACAAAATTTTGCATGGTGTCTTAAAATCCAGTAAGATAAGACCAGTTCCAACAATTCTGGAAATCAACATTACGTCAGTGTTATCCCAAAATTCAATTTAAGCGGAAAGAGTATTCAGGTCTTCCTTCCGCTTCCATTGACAAGGGCAGCCGTAGTTACATTCAAAACGTCTGGGACCAACCATAATAGTATCGGAATAGTATATTCTGTAACAAGGTTAGAATGAAAATTCGATGCGAGTGGAAAGTTCCGAGCGCGAGCCGAAGGCGAGCGTGAGGAACCACGAGCATCACGAATTTTCATTCTAACCGAGTAGCAGACTATACTTTCTCCACGATCGAAGATTTTAAATATATATTTTTAAATGGATATGAACAAAAGATAATTTATATTACTGAACTCAATCACAATTATATTAGGTAAACACTCAATAATTCAAGAAACATTCTACTTTGTATTAATCGTTATATTTATACAGTTCTCGAAATGAAAAACTGGTGCATTATTGGAGTAATTTTCAATAATTGCGAGGTTAGGCTAGGTTAGGTTAGGTTACGGTTAAGTGACAACAATAATTTTGACACTTGCTCAAGTTTTGCCACTAGATGACAATCAACTGCGTCAAGGCTAATGCTATTATTGCTAACCAGTGTGAGAATATTATTCTATCACTAGAGAGAGAATGTAAATACATTTAAATTGCATGGGGGCAGATGTGTTGCAGAATATTTCTTCAATCTCAAGAGAGAGAATTCCAGCATTATGTAATCAAATTTGATTTCAGAATTGGTAATTTCTGTGATGATCGTGGAGAAAAAAAATTCGCAACGATATTGTAAGTTCACTTAAAATGTAGACCTCAAGAAAGTTATGTTTAAAACTACTCGGTACCAACCATGTAACTAGCACACTATATGAGAGTCAAAGCACATTCATGGGATGTCTCAGCTTCCAAAATATACTGATGCCATATTTCATCACAGGGTGTTGAGAAAAAACACATTTTGCATACGCATCCGTTACTGAGCAAAGCCCTCTTATTTTCAACCAACTTTTGAATAAGAGAGTTCTCAATTATTCGAAGTGTATATACAAGGTGTTTCAATAAAAATTGTCCAAATAGTAATCGGAGAATCCTTAGCACCAAATATTTGACCTAAAGCACTTAAATACATATACCTCCTCAATGTTATACAGGGTGTTATTGTAAATATAATAAAATAATATACTAGCAAGTTGTTTTGACATTTTCCAATTTTTGTGTTCATACTTGACAAATCTTCTACATATATATGTTTGGATACTTTAAATACTGGTAAAATATAGTTTTCCTCAATCACCAGAGGTGTGTGGTATGGATAAATACCTTCTCTCTTCCCAAGGCAAGGCAAGAAAAACTATACACAAACAATCAATTTTTAAAAGCTATGTACTTATTTGAGTGAGTTTAACTTTTTCTTAAGTTCTCTACAAATTCAAATATTTATAATATTGTTACCTGATGACTAACCGAAAAATACTATAACATCGATAATAACATAATATATGATGGTTGATGCGGGTAAACGAAATGGAAAAATATTAAAATAATAAATATCTCGGTAAAGAAGAATATTTCATTTGAGTGTATTAGGTTAAATTTTCATATTATGTGCTTAGGTTTCTGTGGATCACCCTGTATATATTTTTATGTATGTTGAGTCATAACTTCTTTATTAATAGACCGATTTCAATTATTTTTTCCAAATTACTCCAAGAAAACAATCAAAATCAAATAGGAAATGTATAGCGATTGAGGTATTGTTAGGTTTATGACAATAGGAAGCTTCAAATTTTGACCCTCATGTTCTTTTGGGTAATATAATGCGTCACTAGTGTGAATGTGAAGTTATCGATAGTCTAATTTTGTTATTCTATGTTTCAGCTTGTCCAGGAAAAAAAATAATTAATATGTTGACATTATTTGGCATTTATCATTGTAGTTTATTTTTTAAATTTGTGTGTTGTGATATTGTAACCGAATTTTATAAGTTATCCGTATTGAGATCGTGTTTTGTACCATATTGTACTGATACATAAAGATCATCAAATAAAAAATTCATTACTATGTGGAGCACAGATGAAAGAAGGGAAAGGGGGTTTGAAGCTTTTAAAGCCTTTTGTAACAATTTTAACAATTTATTTGGTCAGGAAAATTTTAATTTAAGTAAAATAATAATTATGGAAAATAACATTATATAAAGTATAAACACAAAATAAATATAACCCAAAGTGAAACCACAAGTAACTGCAAAAAATTCACTGTCACTCTAACCTAAACTTGTTCTTTTCTCCTTCAATTTTAGTGACTACACTATCTTGTGATTATTTTGTTCCAAGTCAAAATATGTGCCTAACTTTATACTAGTGACGTAAAAATGTAAAAGGAGGATTTTAAAAATACAATTTTTTAATTGGATGTGAAAACAAAACAACACTATTGAATTCGATAAAAAATATGGCGTGACGTAATTTGTCCCTTTAGAATTACTATATCTGTTATGCATTAACAAGAACTAAAAATCAAACAATAAATGTTCCATAAAATTATTCAATTAAATTATTGTTTATTATTTTACTATGGATTGTTTCTTAATTTTGAATTCGGTGCCAAGTAAATGTCGGCATTCACGTCGCGTTTGCCGAATTCGTCGGTACTCGGCAATTTTAAATTTAAACTCGTTGTTTTAAGCCTAGTAGCAACGTACATGATACTATTTTAAATGAAACTAACTGCTTCTAATTGATTCCACCATAATATTTATGGTTCACTTGGAACCGACTACAAAATTATGAAACCATTCATAATAAACAATAATTTCTTCTAGAAAAATGTAGGCTATCATGGTCGGAATTATGATGATTAACAGAATTTCTTCGGTTTAGAGACCATGGTCTAATAGGGTTGGACCCAGACGTTTCGGCTGCAACTACAGAATCCATTGGTAATGGAAGCGAGAGGAAGACCTGAGTACTCTTCCCGTCGAATGAGAATTCTGAATTTTAGATGACACTGACGTAATATTTGACTACTAGATTTGTGGGAAATGGTTTTATCTTACTGGATTTTTAGACAGCATAATTAATGGAGACTATATAAGGATATCGGACTTTATGTATTCCAATTTCTGATCATAGCAGAGGGCGCTAGTTTAAATCCAATACCAAAAACATCTAACTGCAGAACAGTAACAGCCAATCATAAGCCTTGCAGACACTTTGAGTTCATGGGATTTTATTGCTTGCTAGCTCATTTGACAGTATGTTAGGTAAGTGAGGCTAGGAAAGAGAAATGAAAAATTATGTGAGTGAGAAATCCGTTTTCAAAAATATAAAAAATTGTGTTCATTTGGTGGTAAAATATTATGGCCAAAAACATTCCTTTCCTACTTTATTTATCTTTCAATATTTTTAATCAACTTTGGTATCTAAAAACCTTCTGGTTTTCTTAAATTCAATTAACGTTTTAAATCAGCTGTGCTACCAACCACTATTGAAATAATTTTTAACAACGCACATGCCCATTTTCAATTTTAAACAATTTTAATCTTTCTAGTTCTTACTTTGAGTTTTTATTATTCATTATCATAAGTAATGTTAAGTAAAATACAGCAAGACAACATCAAATCCTCAAGCAATAGGTCAAAACACCATGACATCATGTATAATCGATTCCATTCCATTTATAGCTGTTATAATGATTTAATCCTAGTTACTGTTTTTTTTTTCATTTTTACATATTGACACTCCATCACTGTCATCCTTCTGATGATGCCAACTTATATTCATGGAAATAGTCATGGACCAAAATAAATAATACAGTATTGTGGAATTTTTCATTACATTTGGTTTTATTTAATGTAATGCAGGTCCACATTGTGAGGGTTGAAACAATTTAATTGATGAGTCATGTTAACAATTTGACTACTGTCACCCATGAAAACTAAGGTTAGATGGTAAAAAAACAAACTGCTTAGATAGACAATTTTGTGGACAGGTTTTGTCAATTTTTTCATATGATTTTGATCTCCTTATCTAGCCTCCATGGACAGCATGCCAATTTTGTTGACATGCAATCCTTCTTTTTTTATTAAAGTTGTTTTTGTTCTTATGTATTTCAATGGCTTTACGATACAACATATTATAATGGTAATCTGTGGATATTACCTCACTTCTGTCGAAACGAATGTTTTGCTCTCCATCCCGTAGAGCATGTTCTGATACTGCTGATTTGTCGGTTTATCCTAAACGGCAGTTCCTCTTGTGTTCGGAGAGACGAGTATTTATGCTCCGTTTTGTGGTACCAAGAAATCCATTATCTGCAGCAGGTGTCTATAGAATACCTTGTTCCTGTGGAAAAGTGTACATTGCTAACACAAAACGGAGCATAAATACTCTCCAAACACAAGAGAAACTACCGTTCAGCTGTAGTTGCAGCCGAAACGTCTGAGTCCAACCCTATGAGACCATGGTCTTCAAACCCAATAAATTCTCTTAAGAATAATTTCTCAATTACAATAATTACAAAACAAAAAATGAGTATTAAATTGTTTTATGAAACATACTTTTATTTTTTGTAGTCACCTTTTCTTGAAACACCCTGTATAAGAGCGTAGATAAAAGGCTGCCTATACATTTCAATTAGAAGAGTGCAGAATGTATAGTCAACTCTAGATGGATATACACAAGCGGCGGTTTAATTTTACCGACAGAAAGCAACTCGCGATAACGAATGAATTGGCTAATGGAATTGGTTACAATATGGATCTGATATACTTATGCATTCGTTGTGGATTTATCCAGTTACCCATTCTACTGGTATGAAATATTGAGACATATTTTTCTCAAAAATAAGATAAAACTCTTGAATTTCCTAAAACAAAAATTAAAACAAATACGAGAACCAATATTTAGAACCATTAAAATATTATGCTTAATAACACCGAGTCACATGAGTACAATATACCAGTATCCCTTCCATCCAATCTAAGAGAAACGTATCCCTCCTCTATTTTATAGGTAGGTACCACAAAGACTGGCGGATAGCGACACCGATTCTACTTTGGCTCTGAGCTTTCCGCATGCGCAAATTCGTGTAAAACATAACATAACCTAATGACGTCATCAATTTGATGGCGTAAATGAGAAGCGGATATTTCCCACTTTGCATTCCACGATTGGTCGTCTCAAGGTTACATGAATTTGAAGCTTGTGTTATATTGGTTAAAACTTAAAACAGATATTTGATTAATTTATCGAGAAGGGCAAGGAAAATCATATATAAGCCATTTTTTTAACACTGTATAGCTTCTTCAATGATTTTCCTTGCCCTTCTCGATAACTTAATCAAAGATCTGTTAACACAAGCGTCAAATTTGCGCATGCGGAAAGCTCAGAGCCAAAGTAGAATCGGTGTCGCTATCCGCCAGTCCACAAAGTGACCTTATAAAAAGCTCATTGCTATTGAAGAAATAGCTATTTGCCAAACGTGTTGTTCTGGAAATTAATGAATTATGGCCTATGTTCGTGCGAGAGAGAGATTGATAGAACGTATTAGCTGATCTAGAGCTTCTTGCAGGAACCATGAAATTAATATTATTAAGTAATTAAGTAGGTATGGGCAATTGGAAACGGAATTTAATATTTTGAACATATTTTTAAGATCATCATGATCTCTTCTGGCTCTCAGAGGAGAGAGTTGTAGAGGAGATTGAAATCATATCTATATATTCATCTACACGAGAAATATTTCATTTAAATGCTATGTATCTTAGATGCATATTCCAGAATAGGTCTGACAAGGGAATTGTATTGTAATCGGATTGCAATAATATTATCAAAATCTTTTGACAAAACCTAGCAATCTCGGTGCTCTAGATACCATACTATCAATGTGGAAAGAGAATGTCAGGGATTAATCAATATATTCTCCCAAATCCTTGATTACTGATACCTACGAAATAGTCGAGATAATATAAACGAATGATTATATCAATATACATCAATTTTAGTGGCTGCATAGTGTTGTCAACGTGAGGAGAACTATGCAATTTTCATACAATTTCGCTAACCAGATAATTTTTGGATAGAATAATTTTTCGAGTTTTTTGCATAAAGGATAATATTGAACGGCTATTGTATTGGGGGATTTTTTATATTGACTAGGGTCGAAGACTTTTATTTAGACAACACGGTGTCCTTTTGGTAATTTTGACAAATTCTGATAATTGAAATATAACTGTTGGGGTTGAATAAAGCAAAGGGAGTGAAGTTGAGGTGCAACAGCATTAAATATATATATTTGACAAATCACACAGCATTATTGCCATACATTCCTGTTTATAAAAGGAACAACTAAATATATGAGACCTAGATAATTGGCAATGAGGAAATGTACATATTATATTGATATTTACAAATGTCCTATTTTATTATTATTATTTTTTTATGTAATTTAGTTGTTAATTTATTTAAATTTAAATAAAATCTCTTTTCTCAAGGTTGGGTTCTATATTTAATTATTTCATTGAACAATCTCATTCACAAATACAAACTTTTAAATTATCAAACAAATCGGTTTAATGAAATGACCCCGTCTTATAACTTTTTAACTAAATCACATCTATAAAACATCAAAAATTTTCAATTTACGGAAACTAAACATATAATAGAAGCAACAAATGTTGTAATATTACTTCCCTGGTTTATAATGTCAAATATTCCTAAATAACTTCAATAAAAACCAAATATGCCATTTGCAGTACAATTTCTTTTTCAATTTGTATATATATTCCGAATGTTCACCGCTTTAAATTTTTTTTTAATCCAATATTTTTAATTTTCAATCGGTTATTTTAATTTATATTATATCTCTGCCTGTCAAAAATATTCCTCCTTTTTTTTCAAATCCAATAATAGTTACATATATTATACATTTTCATATTCTCTCTGCTTTTCAAAAAATTTCTATCAATATTCTCAATTATTAATAATCATTACCATATTATATATTTTCATATTATATCTCTGCTTTTTAAAAAAAAATTCTATCAATATTCTCTTATCAATAAATATTACCATCACTATAGTAAATTTTATACCCATTTAGAATAAGACCATCCTTATTTATTATTAATAAATCGGTTGAAACAAAAAATTACCAACAAAAATGAATGTCGTAACTAATTTATTAGATGTCACGTTTTTGAAGTTACGTCAAATTTTGATTTCATGTTAATGTCATAACGCAAAATAAGATATAAAAATGCGATATTCTGATGAATCCAAAAAACTTATGCTTAATGTAGTAAACTATTTTCAAAACGATTTAGGATCTCGATTTAAGGCAATTCAAAAAGCGTCCGAAGCACTAAAAGTTCCAGAAAGCACATTATATAATCTTGAAAAACCAAACAGAGCTACAGATTTCAGTGAGAAATTAGAATGGTTACAATTTCTTTTGTTACAACTTTTAGGTGATTTGCACCAAGCTGGAAACAACTTCCGTCCAATTTAACAATATTACTAAAATCATCTTCTCGGAAATGGTGACATAAATATATTCTTTTCCCTTTATTTCCAGATGTGTCGTTACAGGGAAAACACTTTCATTTTTCGTTTATTTACAAATCTGTTAGCTGATTTTTGAAACCTTAGTCGCTGATTTTATCGTCCTATAACTACCAAAGCGGTTGAATTGTTTCCGTCTGTCTTACAGTCTTCCCGAAACTGTTTCTGTTTCATTTTTCAGTCCCTTTTTTCCTAATTCAGTTAATTGGGCTAATTCTTCAACGTTTCAAAAATATTTTCTGTATCAATATGCCACCTCTTTTCTTTTTCTTCGTGTGATATTATTCAACAAATTTTAACGTGTGATTATAGTCAATAATATTTGGCAAAAGCTATTGTCAAGTGATTTTGGCCATATCTTACCATCGGCACAACCTACTTGGTGCATTATTTTTGTCGTAGAATGTTACAAGAAAGAAATATATTAAAATTAGAAGTAATGAAACATTTCGGTTTCCTTCTTGACGGACTGTATATATAATATTGTAGGGAAAAATAATTTTTTTCTTTTCTGGTCGAGATGGGAAACTCATGTTCGAATGGATCCAGGAACCAATCAGTGTTGGACTCATCCCCAAGGGGATGCCTACCAACCAAACCCACCTCAAACTCGCCATTACCCCCGCCTCGGAATCACTACCCTAGCATACTTCGAGACGGGCGGCGGTCCCTCGCACACTCTCCGCTCATACCGTCGTCTTCTCCCTACCTCTCATGCCATACCGAGTCCTTCTCTCCCTCTTATCATACTCTCCACTTCGCCTCTCACCACCATCCACCGCCTCTCCCTTTGCCGTACATACCAGACACACATCGTCCGCATACACCGTAATCTCACGTCCCTCTTCACAAACTATCCCACAAACCTAATCAAACACACACTTCCAGAGCGTCGGTCCAAGAACCGAGCCCTGGGGCACTCCAGCCTCTGTCTCATACCTCCTCCCTCTAGAGTCTACAATCACACGCCCCGTCAGGTAGTCCTCCACCCGGTTGACCAACCCCTCCCCCACTCCAAGCCTCAGCAACACGTTCAACACCACCTGTTTGCTGACACTGTTAAACGCGTTACTGACGTCGGGCCAATTTCTTGTTCCTCTAGCTGCCCTCCACCAAGCCCATCACCCTGCCCAGCGCCGATAAGCATGATTTCCCCTTCGCAAACCCGTGCTGGTTTACCCTAAAGGTAGGAGGTAAGGCTGGGTACTCCGGGAGGTCACCAAATATCTTGGAGGCACCGTTTCTGACTGACTTCCGCGCAGCCATTCATCCATTGTCACGTAGCTAACAACGTAGATTACGGATTGTTCTATATAGTTTTACTCCTCTAGGCTTTTTGTCACGGTTGCCTCCGGAAGCAGTGGCCTCCGCTGCTTACAATCACACAGCATAGCTGCCTCCCCTTTGCTGCTAGTTTTTTATCAAGGTTTACTCCCCTATTCCTTTTGATCCGCGAGCAATTATTCGGGTTCCCTTACTGGATCCTTATTTATTGCTTATCCCGAGGGTTGGTCGGTCATGAGGCCCTTACAGCTTGGATAGCACGCCCCCTGAGAATACCCTATGAGCCATTGGGACGCACCGTGTCGGGTGAAACCCCCACCTCCGAAAACTTGTATGAGAGATTAGGGGTGAGTCATTTCCAGTCTCCCTCATCCAACCCTCAGAAGCACGGAGGGAAAAATACTCGGGAATGGTGATGCCCACGGAAACAGCTGGATGAGATTTCCATAAAGAGTTGGCGCCGTTTAAAGATGTCGATGTACAGATAGTTTTCAAGAATATCTCAAGAAACCGCCACTTACAAACTTCAAACTTGGTACATTTCATAACCCGCAGTGATAAATTGTTTAATACCAACCCGCGTTTTTTGATGCCATTACAAGCTTTAAACGTGGGAGGGGCAACATGTAAATTTGGTTGAATTTAATGTGTATCAGTCTTTTGACAAATTTTACTTCCAATTTAATAACTATAAGTTATTTTCCAAAAAATTGTGCTCTACTGTGAATTCGCTATCATGCAACATTTTTGAAAATAATCAATTTTATTTTTTTTAGGAACTTTCTGAGAAAATTAAGATTATTAACAACAATAATATAATTGAATTTTATAACATATACTCTACATATTCTCTCCCACTTTCCCACATTTCCCACATTTCTCTCCCCTCTCTAATACGATTTTGTATTGGAACAGCATAAACTAATGATTTTATGTAGCCCAATAAAAATCGCATTGATTGAAATCGGGCGATCTTGCAGGCCAATTTACTGGCCCTTCTTGTCCAATCTCTCGATTTCCATATGTACCATATGTGTGCAAGAATATTGACGACCTACTCGACTAAAATAATCAGGACAACCATCAATTTTGTCGCGTCATTAGGGGAACGTCGTGCATTAAATCAGGTAGATTATTTAACAATAGGTTAAGATAATACTATCCTATTAAACGGCCAGGTAACTCTTCTGGTCCCAGTAGTTGATTGCTGACTTCACCTATCCAGACTAAATATTTGCTGAACTAAAAATTCCGTTTCATCGCAAAATAAAATTTTTGAAAAAAAAAATCGGGATCTTAGTTCTTTTCATCCAGTAACCAGTTGGCAAAAACAACTCGAGCAGGGAAATCACCATCCAGCTTCCTATGTCAAAGGATGATAAATATTGCGAAGACTTTTTTAAAAATACTTTAAAAAAGGATAAGAGCGGTAAACTAATAGTTAGAATTCCATTCAAAAATAACGTCACTGAATTGGGTAATTCAAAAGAAAATGCGATAAATAGATTTTTTAGATTAGAAAAACGGTTATTAAAAAACGATGAGTTACGCAAAGAATATGTCAGCTTTATAGCTTTATGACTGAGTATCTTGATTTAGGTCATATGAGTGAAATCTCATATAATGAGAACATAAAAACGAAGGTTATTTTATACCTCACCATGCGGTGGTAAAAAACTCTAGCATTACAACACGATGCAGGGTAGTATTTGACGCAAGTTGTCCTACAGATACTGGACTTTCGTTAAATGATGTTCGGGTATGTGGGACCAGCATTACAAAATGACATTGTCGATATTCTACTACGGTTTAGAAAATATAAATTTGTGATTGTCGGTGATGTCTCAAAAATGTTTAGACAGATTTTAGTCAATAAAAAGGATCAGAAATTCGAAAAGATATTTTGGCGTTCACATCCTGATAATGAACTTAAATGTTATAAACTGAATACTGTAACTTACGGTACAGCTTCTGCACCATATTCTATTCAAAAGGAAATTAAAAGCATTCCTTTTGGAACAGGCGAGACATTTCTGTCATATTGCATCAGTGGTGTAATTATATATACTTACCACGGACAAATCTATGATAGGTACATACGATTATATAAAAAAATATGTCACATTAACCAAAGTTCTGATGTTTTAGAATTTTAAAATTTTCATTTTAAATTTTGAACATTCAATTTATTATTATTATTGTAACTTATTATTATTATTGTGATTTATTATTATTATTGTAATTTCACTTTTAACTAATTATATTTTAAATTTCGATTCTGATTCAAATCATAATTTTATCAGAGTTGTATTTTTTGTGTGAATAAATTATTATTATTATTATTATTTCCAACTCAAGTGTACTCTTGCTCAGCTCTTGCTGGTAATTTTCACCTATCCCGAGCGTGTGTAAACGCAAATGGGATTAGGCACAGCAGTTATATATTTAGAAATTTACGGACAGTGTGACAAGTATTCAAAATTGCAGCCTTCTGCAGATCGATATATGTGTTTTTGTGAAGACCTAGTTTGGTGAGGCTGTCTTGTAGAGTTTTGGGGATTAGTCCCGTAGATGAAACGATGACCAGCACCACCTCTACACCTCTGATGGATGATGTTGCAAAGTTGATTGTGCCTGCGTAGGTAATCAATGTTAGCTATGGCTGAACATCCCGACGTAATGTGTTGTATTGTCTCTGTTGTTTGTTGACACCTTCTGCACTTGTCCGATACGATATTTGGATCTCTTATAACAAATTTCTTGTAATTGTTGGTATTAATTACTTGGTCTTGGATCGCCATCATAAATCCTTCTGTTTCTGGAAACAATGTTCCATCAGAGAGCCACTTATTTGATGCTTCCTTGTCGATATATGGTTGATTGAGGTCGTGATGATGTCGACCATGAAGCGCTTTCTGGGCCCACCGTTTTGATTTTGCCTGAGTGAATCGATATATTCACATACATGTTGTTTATGTTGTGGGTGACCTGTATAAGTGTTGATTCTTCGATAGATCTTCCTCACTCTGTTTGTTAAGCGCATAGACGATTTCAAGTTGTTTTTAAACTCTGTAAGCTGCCCCAATTCCCTTCTGATGTCATCAATGGTCTTTTCCAGCCGGCGTTGCCACCAAGGCTTGAGCTGTTTGTAGTCTTTACCCCGATTGTTCTTTGGGAATTGGATTTGTTGATTGTGACTTCGAAGCACTGCTACCGCTCCACAATAGATGAGAGTGTGAAGTTGTTCCAGCGCTTCGCAGTCTTTAGCATAGTTCTGCAGTAGTAAGTTCACAGCTGCTAGTATGCTGTTAGTGCTCTTATTGGTTCGCAGCTTTGGTAATTTTGGCCGGTGTATTGGGTTGGTGCCATTAAATTCCGCTAGTGCTTTACAAAGTTCGGTATTATAGTCATTATCGGTGGTTTTGTCGCAATCATTGTTTATTTCCTCAACGCCATTGTGGTCTCCTTGTGCATTCTCCGATTTATGTGTATCCTGATCGGTAATTATGTCATTCTCTCCATCTTGAAGGTCAAGAAGGACTTCACCTCGAATTTGTTGCAACGTCGGACCGGGTAGTAGATTGTTTTTCACAATACTTCGACGTTGGTCAGCAATACGCTGTTCCGTGAGATGGTGAAATTCTGGAAAATGTTCAACGAATGCATTATTATTATTATTATTATTATTATTATTATTATTTCCAATTCAAGTGTACTCTTGCTCAGCTTTTGCTGGTAATGTTCACCTATCCCGAGCGTTTGTAAACGCAAATGGGATTAGGCACAGCAGTTACATATTTAGAAATTTACGGACAGTGTGACAAGTATTCAAAATTGCAGCCTTCTGCAGATCGATGTATGTGTTTTTGTGAAGACCTAGTTTGGTGAGGCTGTCTTGTAGAGTTTTGGGGATTAGTCCCGTAGATGAAACGATGACCGGCACCACCTCTACCCTCTCTGCATGCCACATCTGTCCTACCTCAATTGCAAGATCGGTGTATTTTGCAATTTTCTCGTTGTATTTGTCTAACATATTGTTGTTATTGGGTACAGCAACATCCACTAGAAGAACCGAGTTAGCTTTTTTATCCACAACTACAATATCAGGCCGGTTATTCGTCACCCGTCTATCGGTGATAATTGACCTATCGTAGTATAGTCTAAAATCAGCATTCTCTAGAACTGCATGAGGATGGTACTTGTAATAAGGCGTGTAAGTGTTAACTAATCCAAATTTGTTGGCCAACTTCTGATGAATGATGTTGCACAGTTGGTTGTGCCTGCGTAGGTAATCAATGTTAGCTATGGCTGAACATCCCGACGTAATGTGTTGTATCGTCTCTGTTGTTTGTTGACACCTTCTGCACTTGTCCGACACGATGTTTGGATCTCTGATAACAAATTTCTTGTAATTGTTGGTATTAATAACTTGGTCTTGGATCGCCATCATAAATCCTTCTGTTTCTGGAAACAATGTTCCATCAGAGAGCCACTTATTTGATGCTTCCTTGTCGATATATGGTTGATTGAGGTCGTGATGATGTCGACCATGAAGCGCTTTCTGGGCCCACTCCGCCTGTTTGTCAGAGTCTGTAACGATTTCAAGTTTATTATCAGGGTTTACAAGATCTAAGGGGGAATAGTTTTTATCTGCTTTCGCGACCAGCTCATGCAATTTAGATGTTTGAGCCTTGCCAATGAAGAACTGTTGGAGTTTAGATATTTGTTTGTAATGTAAATTAACTATGTCCGTTAGAGCTCTCCCTCCCTCTTTTCTTGGTAGTGTGGTCCTAATAACTGATGATGTCGGGTGGTGACATTTGTGTTTGGTCATCATGGTTCGCGTTGTTCTTTGAATATCTTCCAGATCTGTTTTTGTCCACTTCAGAATTCCAAATGAGTATGTCAGGACCGGTATGGCGTAGGTGTTAATTGCTTTGGCAAGATTTCCTGCGTTCAACTGGGATTTCAATAAAGCAGTTATCCTTTGAGTGAACTGTCCTCGAATTTTGGTTTTTGCTTGCTTCTGGTCTAGTAGCTTAGCTTGCTGAAATCCTAGATATTTGTAGGTTTCACCATTTTGCATGGCATTTATAATGTTCTCCGTTAACGATTTTACCCTTCTCGATATTCAAGGTTTTGCACTTGTCTAATCCAAATCCCATTTGTATATCACTGGAAAAATTTTCAGTGATATTAAGTAAATGTTGAATTTGACGCTGGTTTGATGCGTATATTTTGATGTCATCCATATATAAAAGGTGGGAAACAGTGCAGCTAGTGTTCCTGTTGGCTTTGATTTTAAAGCCGTAATCCGTATCGTTAAGTAGCTTGGAAAGTGGATTCATTGCCAAACAAAACCAAAGTGGACTCAGGGAGTCGCCCTGGAAGATCCCCCTACGGATAGAAATTTCATCAGTTTCGAGGTATTGACCATTTATTTGTAAATGAAGGTTCGTTCGCCAGTGCTTCATCGATGATTCAAGAAAAGTAACAAGAGTGGGGTGTACTTTGTAAATTTGCAACACTTTAACAAGCCAGGAATGTGGAACGCTATCAAATGCTTTCCTATAATCTACGAAAGCCGTGTAGATGTTGCGCTGTTCCTTCTGCGCCTGTTTTAGTATTACCGAATCGATGATGAGTTGTTCTTTGCAGCCTTGGTGATCTCGTCTGCACCCTTTCTGTTCTTCCGACAAGATGTTGTTATGATCCGCATGTCTGTAAATACGGTTAGTAATGCAAGACGTTAATATTTTATATATAGTTGGAAGGCATGTTATAGGTCTATACTGCGTAGGATCGTGAGTTTGATGCGTTTTGGGAAGCAAGTGGGTCGAACCCAGTGTCAGAAATGGTGGTGTATCTTCTGGATGATGCAGAATATGTGTAAATGATCTTGCCATTGCTTCATGCAGACTGTCAAACTTCTTATACCAGAAGTTTTGGACATTGTCAACTCCTGGTGTCTTCCAACTACTGGTGCTCTTTATAGCTTCGGTTACCTCGCTTGTTGTCAAGTTAACGAAAGGCATTGGTTCAATGTTAATTTTTTCCTCCTCAGTTCTAATCCAGTGAGCGTTGGATTTATGTTCGATAGGGTTCGACCATAAAGAAGACCAGTACTCCGTTAGCTCATCTTTATCTGGGAGACTTTGGTTGTGATTGTTTACAGTACCGCTTAGTTGCCTGTAAAATAACTTCTGATTGTTATTGAATAAGTAGTTCTGTTGTTTCCTTTTCGTGCACTTGACATATCGTGACAAACGTTTTGATTTTGCCTTTAACTTTTGCCTGAGTGAATCGCTATATTCACATACATGTTGTTTATGTTGTGGGTGACCTGTATAAGTGTTGATTCTTCGATAGATCTTCCTCACTCTGTTTGTTAAGCGCCTAGACGGTTTCAAGTTGTTTTTAAATTCTGTAAGCTGCCCCAATTCCCTTCTGATGTCATCAATGGACTTTTCCAGCCGGCGTTGCCACCAAGGCTTGAGCTGTTTGTAGTCTTTACCTCGATTGTTCTTAGGGGATTGGATCTGTTGATTGTGACTTCGAATCACTGCTACCGCTCCACAATAGATGAGAGTGTGAAGTTGTTCCAGCGCTTCGCAGTCTTTAGCATAGTTCTGCAGTAGTAAGTTCACAGCTGCTAGTATGCTGTTAGTGCTCTTATTGGTTCGAAGCTTGGGTAGTTTTGGCCGGTGTATTGGGTTGGTGCCATTAAATTCCGCTAGTGCTTTACAAAGTTCGGTATTATAGTCATTATCGGTGGTTTTGTCGCAATCATTGTTTATTTCCTCAACGCCATTGTGGTCTCCTTGTGCATTCTCCGATTTATGTGTATCCTGATCGGTAATTATGTCATTCTCGCCATCTTGAAGGTCAAGAAGGACTTCACCTCGAATTTGTTGCAACGTCGGACCGGGTAGTAGATTGTTTTTCACAATACTTCGACGTTGGTCAGCAATACGCTGTTCCGTGAGATGGTGAAATTCTGGAAAATGTTCAACGAATGCACGGTGGAGGGCGTATCTGTATGTCGTCATATCAGTTTCCATATTCGTGATTTTAAAGTAGGAGCGCATAATGAATGAGTTTAGCTCGATAGTCCACTTCATGCGCTTCCTGGGCTTTCCGGCTTTTGTGGTCGTAGATGTGCCGACTTGCGTCACTCCAGAAACATCAGAAGCCGGTGGCGGAGGATCGATGTTGTTTTCCCCCTGAGTGTGGTTCGCAGTAGCCCTACTCGGTGTCACGCTGCGCCTACCGCTAACCGAGGAAGAAGGTAAATCATTTTTCGAACAAGCCCTTCTAGCACCAACTTGAACGCGACAAGAGTTTAAGGTGTTGCAATGTCGATTCACCTGACGATTCCTGAGATTTAAGGTCCCGGAATTTACACTCGAATTATTGCTCCCCCCAGAATCCGTGGAGCAGACAGCCGATGTACTAGGTACACAAGCAGTGTGGGATTCTGAGCATTTAGCTCTACCCACCTGGGGTAATCTTGTTTTACAATTCGACATCGTGATTGTCGCATTTTAGACCTACTGCCAGGTGCTGAGTCAGCCGCTCCTTACATGGAGAACAGACGCTGTCGGAGTACCGCTCCTTACATGGAGACCGTCGTGTCCTGAAACTAACTGGTTTTGGTTCGCTCCGAGGTATTTAATTTCCTCGATACCTTCTATATCTAAAAGGCATTCCCCGATCCACCACCTGGGGAAGCGCCCGATAGGGGACCAGTACCCCCACGGGATAATAATAATAATAATAATAATAATAATAATAATAATAATAATAATAATAATAATAATAATAATAATGATAATAATAATAATAATAATAATAATAATAATATTATTACAGAGACGATACAACACATTACGTCGGGATGTTCAGCCATAGCTAACATTGATTACCTACGCAGGCACAATCAACTTTGCAACATCATCCATCAGAAGTTGGCCAACAAATTTGGATTAGTTAACACCTACAGGCCTTATTACAAGTACCATCCGCATGCAGTTCTAGAGAATGCTGATTTTAGACTATACAACGATAGGTCAATTATCACCGATAGACGGGTGACGAATAACCGGCCTGATATTGTGGTTGTGGATAAAAACGCTAACTCGGTTCTCCTAGTGGATGTTGCTGTACCCAATAACAACAATATTTTAGACAAATACAACGAGAAAATTGCAAAATACACCGATCTTGCAATTGAGGTAGGACAGATGTGGCAGGCAGAGAAAGTAGAGGTGGTGCCGGTCATTGTTTCATCTACGGGACTTATCCCTAAAACTCTATAAGACAGCCTCACCAAACTAGGTCTTCACAAAAACACATACATCGATCTGCAGAAGGCTGCAATTTTGAATACTTGTCACACCGTCCGTAAATTTCTAAATATGTAACTGCTGTGCCTAATCCCACTTGCGTTTACAAACGCTCGGGATAGGTGAACATTACCAGCAAGAGCTGAGCAAGAGTACACTTGAGTTGGAAATAATAATAATAATAATAATAATAATAATAATAATAATAATAATAACCCGTGGGGGTACTGGTCCCCTATCGGGCGCTTCCCCAGGTGGTGGATGGGGGAATGCCTTTTAGATATAGAAGGTATCGAGGAAATTAAATACCTCGGAGCGAACCAAAACCAGTTAGTTTCAGGACACGACGGTCTCCATGTGAGGAGCGGTACTCCGACAGCGTCTGTTCTCCATGTAAGGAGCGGCTGAATCAACACCTGGCAGTAGGTCTAAAATGCGACAATCACGATGTCGAATTGTAAAACTAGATTACCCCAGGTGGGTAGAGCTAAATGCTCAGAATCCCACACTGCTAGTGTACCTAGTACATCGGCTGTCTGCTCCACGGATTCTGGGGGGAGCAATAATTCGATTGTAAATTCCGGGACCTTAAATCTCAGGAATCGTCAGGTGAATCGACATTGCAACACCTTAAACTCTTGTCGCGTTCAAGTTGGTGCTAGAAGGGCTTGTTCGAAAAATGATTTACCTTCTTCCTCGGTTAGCGGTAGGCGCAGCGTGACACCGAGTAGGGCTACTGCGAACCACACTCAGGGGGAAAACAACATCGATCCTCCGCCACCGGCTTCTGATGTTTCTGGAGTGACGCAAGTCGGCATATCTACGACCACAAAAGCTGGAAAGCCCAGGAAGCGCATGAAGTGGACTAGCGAGCTAAACTCATTCATTATGCGCTCCTACTTTAAAATCACCAAGATGGAAACTGATATGACGACATACAGATACGCCCTCCACCGTGCATTCATTGAACATTTTCCAGAATTTCACCATCTCACGGAACAGCGTATTGCTGACCAACGTCGAAGTATTGTGAGAAACAATCTACTACCCGGTCCGACGTTGCAACAAATTCGAGGTGAAGTCCTTCTTTACCTTCAAGATGGAGAGAATGACATAATTACCGATCAGGATACACATAAATCGGAGAATGCACAAGGAGACCACAATGGCGTTGAGAAAATAAACAATGATTGCGACAAAACCACCGATAATGACTATAATACCCAACTTTGTAAAGCACTAGCGGAATTTAATGGCACCAACCCAATACACCGGCCAAAACTACCCAAGCTTCGAACCAATAAGGGCACTAACAGCATACTAGCAGCTGTGAACTTACTACTGCAGAACCATGCTAAAGACTGCGAAGCGCTGGAACAACTTCACACTCTCATCTATTGTGGAGCGGTAGCAGTGCTTCGAAGTCACAATCAACAAATCCAATCCCCAAAGAACAATCGGGGCAAAGACTACAAACAGCTCAAGCCTTGGTGGCAACGCCGGCTGGAAAAGTCCATTGATGACATCAGAAGGGAATTGGGGCAGCTAACAGAGTTTAAAAACAACTTGAAACCGTCTAGGCGCTTAACAAACAGAGTGAGAAAGATCTATCGAAAAATCAAAACTTTTACAGGTCACCCACAACATAAACAACATGTATGTGAATATATGGATTTACTCAGGCAAAAGTTAAAGGCAAAATCCAAACGTTTGTCACGATATGTCAAGTGCACGAAAAGGAAACAACAAAACTACTTATTCAATAACAATCAGAAGTTATTTTACAGGCAACTAAGCGGTACAGTAAACAATCACAACCAAAGTCTTCCAAATAAAGATGAGCTAACGGAGTACTGGTCTTCTTTATGGTCGAACCCTATCGAACATAAATCCAACGCTCACTGGATAAGAACTGAGGAGGAAAAAATAAACATTGAACCAATGCCTTTCGTTAACTTGACAACAAGCGAGGTAACCGAAGCTATAAAAAGCACCAGTAGTTGGAAGACACCAGGAGTTGACAATGTCCAAAACTTTTGGTATAAGAAGTTTGACAGTCTGCATGAAGCAATAGCAAGATCATTTACACATATTCTGCAACATCCAGAAGATACACCACCATTTCTGACACTGGGTTCAACCCACTTGCTTCCCAAAACGCATCAAACTCACGATCCTACGCAGTATAGACCTATAACATGCCTTCCAACTATATATAAAATATTAACGTCTTGCATTACTAACCGTATTTACAGACATGCGGATGATAACAACATCTTGTCGGAAGAACAGAAAGGGTGCAGACGAGATCACCAAGGCTGCAAAGAACAACTCATCATCGATTCGGTAATACTAAAACAGGCGCAGAAGGAACAGCGCAACATCTTCACGGCTTTCGTAGATTATAGGAAAGCATTTGATAGCGTTCCACATTCCTGGCTTGTTAAAGTTTTGCAAATTTACAAAGTACACCCCATTTTTGTTACTTTTCTTGAATCATCGATGAAGCACTGGCGAACGAACCTTCATTTACAAATAAATGGTCAATATCTCGAAACTGATGAAATTTCTATCCGTAGGGGGATCTTCCAGGGCGACTCCCTGAGTCCACTTTGGTTTTGTTTGGCAATGAATCCACTTTCCAAGCTACTTAACGATACGGATTACGGCTTTAAAATCAAGGCCAACAGAAACACTAGCTGCACTGTTTCCCACCTCTTATACATGGATGACATCAAAATATACGCATCAAACCAGCGTCAAATTCAACATTTACTTAATATTACTGAAACATTTTCCAGTGATATACAAATGGGATTTGGATTAGACAAGTGCAAAACCTTAAATATCGAGAAGGGTAAAATCGTTAACGGAGATGTATTACTACCTAATGGGAACATTATAAATGCCATGCAAAATGGTGAAACCTACAAATATCTAGGATTTCAGCAAGCTAAGCTACTTGACCAGAAGCAAGCAAAAACCAAAATTCGAGGACAGTTCACTCAAAGGATATCTGCTTTATTGAAATCCCAGTTGAACGCAGGAAATCTCGCCAAAGCAATTAACACCTACGCCATACCGATCCTGACATACTCATTTGGAATTCTGAAGTGGACAAAAACAGAACTGGAAGATATTCAAAGAACAACGCGAACTATGATGACCAAACACAAATGTCACCACCCGACATCATCAGTTATTAGGACCACATTACCAAGAAAAGAGGGAGGGAGAGCTTTAACGGACATAGTTAATTTACATTATAATCAAATATCTAAACTCCAAAAGTTCTTCATTGGCAAGGCTCAAACATCTAAATTGCATGAGTTGGTCGCGAAAGCAGATAAAAACTATTCCTCCTTAGATCTTGTAAACCCTGATAAAAAACTTGATATCGTTACAGACTCTGACAAACAGGCGGAGTGGGCCCAGAAAGCGCTTCATGGTCGACATCATCACGACCTCAATCAACCATATATCGACAAGGAAGCATCAAATAAGTGGCTCTCTGATGGAACATTGTTTCCAGAAACAGAAGGATTTATGATGGCGATCCAAGACCAAGTTATTAATACCAACAATTACAAGAAATTTGTTATAAGAGATCCAAACATCGTGTCGGACAAGTGCAGAAGGTGTCAACAAACAACAGAGACAATACAACACATTACGTCGGGATGTTCAGCCATAGCTAACATTGATTACCTACGCAGGCACAACCAACTGTGCAACATCATTCATCAGAAGTTGGCCAACAAATTTGGATTAGTTAACACCTACACGCCTTATTACAAGTACCATCCTCATGCAGTTCTAGAGAATGCTGATTTTAGACTTTACTACGATAGGTCAATTATCACCGATAGACGGGTGACGAATTACCGGCCTGATATTGTAGTTGTGGATAAAAAAGCTAACTCGGTTCTTCTAGTGGATGTTGCTGTACCCAATAACAACAATATGTTAGACAAATACAACGAGAAAATTGCAAAATACACCGATCTTGCAATTGAGGTAGGACAGATGTGGCATGCAGAGAAAGTAGAGGTGGTGCCGGTCATCGTTTCATCTACGGGACTAATCCACAAAACTCTACAAGACAGCCTCACCAAACTAGGTCTTCACAAAAACACATACATCGATCTGCAGAAGGCTGCAATTTTGAATACTTGTCACACTGTCCGTAAATTTCTAAATATGTAACTGCTGTGCCTAATCCCATTTGCGTTTACAAACGCTCGGGATAGGTGAACATTACCAGCAAGAGCTGAGCAAGAGTATACTTGAATTGGAAATAATAATAATAATAATAATAATAATAATAATAATAATAATAATAATAATAATAATAATAAAATTTGTTGGCCAACTTCTGATGGATGATGTTGCAAAGTTGATTGTGCCTGCGTAGGTAATCAATGTTAGCTATGGCTGAACATCCCGACGTAATGTGTTGTATCGTCTCTGTTGTTTGTTGACACCTTCTGCAATTGTCCGATACGATATTTGGATCTCTTATAACAAATTTCTTGTAATTGTTGGTATTAATTACTTGGTCTTGGATCGCCATCATAAATCCTTCTGTTTCTGGAAACAATGTTCCATCAGAGAGCCACTTATTTGATGCTTCCTTGTCGATATATGGTTGATTGAGGTCGTGATGATGTCGACCATGGAGCACTTTCTGGGCCCACTCTGCCTGTTTGTCAGAGTCTGTAACGATTTCAAGTTTATTATCAGGGTTTACAAGATCTAAGGGGGAATAGTTTTTATCTGCTTTCGCGACCAGCTCATGCAATTTAGATGTTTGAGCCTTGCCAATGAAGAATTTTTGGAGTTGGGATATTTGTTTGTAATGTAAATTAACTATGTCCGTTAGAGCTCTCCCTCCCTCTTTTCTTGGTAGAGTGGTCCTAATAACTGATGATGTCGGGTGGTGACATTTGTGTTTGGTCATCATGGTTCGCGTTGTTCTTTGGATATCTTCCAGTTCTGTTTTTGTCCACTTCAGAATTCCAAATGAGTGTGTCAGGACCGGTATGGCGTAGGTGTTAATTGCTTTGGCAAGATTTCCTGCGTTCAACTGGGATTTCAATAAAGCAGTTATCCTTTGAGTGAACTGTCCTCGAATTTTGGTTTTTGCTTGCTTCTGGTCTAGTAGCTTAGCTTGCTGAAATCCTAGATATTTGTAGGTTTCATCATTTTGCATGGCATTTATAATGTTCCCATTAGGTAGTAATACATCTCCGTTAACGATTTTACCCTTCTCGATATTTAAGGTTTTGCACTTGTCTAATCCAAATCCCATTTGTATATCACTTGAAAATTTTTCAGTAATATTAAGTAAATGTTGAATTTGACGCTGGTTTGATGCGTATATTTTGATGTCATCCATGTATAAGAGGTGGGAAACAGTGCAGCTAGTGTTTCTGTTGGCCTTGATTTTAAAGCCGTAATCCGTATCGTTAAGTAAATTGGAGAGTGGATTCATTGCAAAACAAAACCAAAGTGGACTGAGGGAGTCGCCTTGGAAGATCCCCCTACGGATAGAAATTTCATCAGTTTCGAGGTATTGACCATTTATTTGTAAATGAAGGTTCGTTCGCCAGTGCTTCATCGATGATTCAAGAAAAGTAAGTTATTATTATTATTATGATTATTCCCAACTCAAGTGTACTCTTGCTCAGCTCTTGCTGGTAATGTTCACCTATCCCGAGCGTTTGTAAACGCAAATGGGATTAGGCAGAGCAGTTACATATTTAGAAATTTACGGACAGTGTGACAAGTATTCAAAATTGCAGCCTTCTGCAGATCGATGTATGTGTTTTTGTGAAGACCTAGTTTGGTGAGGCTGTCTTGTAGAGTTTTGGGGATTAGTCCCGTAGATGAAACGATGACCGGCACCACCTCTATTTTCTCTGCATGCCACATCTGTCCTACCTCAATTGCAAGATCGGTGTATTTTGCAATTTTTTCGTTGTATTTGTCTAAAATATTTTTGTTATTGGGTACAGCAACATCCACCAGGAGAACCGAGTTAGCTTTTTTATCCACAACTACAATATCAGGCCGGTTATTCGTCACCCGTCTATCGGTGATAATTGACCTATCGTAGTATAGTCTAAAATCAGCATTCTCTAGAACTGCATGCGGATGGTACTTGTAATAAGGCGTGTAGGTGTTAACTAATCCAAATTTGTTGGCCAACTTCTGATGAATGATGTTGCACAGTTGGTTGTGCCTGCGTAGGTAATCAATGTTAGCCATGGCTGAACATCCCGACGTAATGTGTTGTATCGTCTCTGTTGTTTGTTGACACCTTCTGCACTTGTCCGACACGATGTTTGGATCTCTTATAACAAATTTCTTGTAATTGTTGGTATTAATAACTTGGTCTTGGATCGCCATCATAAATCCTTCTGTTTCTGGAAACAATGTTCCATCAGAGAGCCACTTATTTGATGCTTCCTTGTCGATATATGGTTGATTGAGGTCGTGATGATGTCGACCATGAAGCGCTTTCTGGGCCCACTCCGCCTGTTTGTCAGAGTCTGTAACGATTTCAAGTTTTTTATCAGGGTTTACAAGATCTAAGGGGGAATAGTTTTTATCTGCTTTCGCGACCAGCTCATGCAATTTAGATGTTATTTAGATGTTATTTATTATTATTATTATTATTATTATTATTTCCAACTCAAGTGTACTCTTGCTCAGCTCTTGCTGGTAATGTTCACCTATCCCGAGCGTGTGTAAACGCAAACGGGACTAGGCACAGCAGTTACATATTTAGAAATTTACGGACAGTGTGACAAGTATTCAAAATTGCAGCCTTCTGCAGATCGATGTATGTGTTTTTGTGAAGACCCAGTTTGGTGAGGCTGTCTTGTAGAGTTTTGGGGATTAGTCCCGTAGATGAAACAATGACTGGCACCACCTCTACTTTCTCTGCATGCCACATCTGTCCTACCTCAATTGTAAGATCGGTGTATTTTGCAATTTTCTCGTTGTATTTGTCTAACATATTGTTGTTATTGGGTACAGCAACATCCACTAGAATAACCGAGTTAGCTTTTTTATCCACAACTACAATATCAGGCCGGTTATTCGTCACCCGTCTATCGGTGATAATTGACCTATCGTAGTATAGTCTAAAATCAGCATTCTCTAGAACTGCATGAGGATGGTACTTGTAATAAGGCGTGTAGGTGTTAACTAATCCAAATTTGTTGGCCAACTTCTGATGAATGATGTTGCACAGTTGGTTGTGTCTGCGAAGGTAATCAATGTTAGCTATGGCTGAACATCCCGACGTAATGTGTTGTATCGTCTCTGTTGTTTGTTGACACCTTCTGCACTTGTCCGACACGATGTTTGGATCTCTTATAACAAATTTCTTGTAATTATTGGTATTAATTACTTGGTCTTGGATCGCCATCATAAATCCTTCCGTTTCCGGAAACAATGTTCCATCAGAGAGCCACTTATTTGATGCTTCCTTGTCGATATATGGTTGATTGAGGTCGTGATGATGTCGACCATGGAGCGCTTTCTGGGCCCACTCTGCCTGTTTGTCAGAGTCTGAAACGATTTCAAGTTTATTATCAGGGTTTACAAGATCTAAGGGGGAATAGTTTTTATCTGCTTTCGCGACCAGCTCATGCAATTTAGATGTTTGAGCCTTGCCAATGATGAATTTTTGAAGTTGGGATATTTGTTTGTAATGTAAATTAACTATGTCCGTTAGAGCTCTCCCTCCCTCTTTTCTTGGTAGTGTGGTCCTAATAACTGATGATTATTATTATTATTATTATTATTATTATTATTATTATTATTATTATTCTTATTATTATTATTATTATTATTATTATTATTATTATTATTATTATTATTATTATTATTATTATTATTTCCAATTCAAGTGTACTCTTGCTCAGCTTTTGCTGGTAATGTTCACCTATCCCGAGCGTTTGTAAACGCAAATGGGATTAGGCACAGCAGTTACATATTTAGAAATTTACGGACAGTGTGACAAGTATTCAAAATTGCAGCCTTCTGCAGATCGATGTATGTGTTTTTGTGAAGACCTAGTTTGATGAGGCTGTCTTGTAGAGTTTTGGGGATTAGTCCCGTAGATGAAACGATGACCGGCACCACCTCTACCCTCTCTGCATGCCACATCTGTCCTACCTCAATTGCAAGATCGGTGTATTTTGCAATTTTCTCGTTGTATTTGTCTAACATATTGTTGTTATTGGGTACAGCAACATCCACTAGAAGAACCGAGTTAGCTTTTTTATCCACAACTACAATATCAGGCCGGTTATTCGTCACCCGTCTATCGGTGATAATTGACCTATCGTAGTATAGTCTAAAATCAGCATTCTCTAGAACTGCATGAGGATGGTACTTGTAATAAGGCGTGTAAGTGTTAACTAATCCAAATTTGTTGGCCAACTTCTGATGAATGATGTTGCACAGTTGGTTGTGCCTGCGTAGGTAATCAATGTTAGCTATGGCTGAACATCCCGACGTAATGTGTTGTATCGTCTCTGTTGTTTGTTGACACCTTCTGCACTTGTCCGACACGATGTTTGGATCTCTGATAACAAATTTCTTGTAATTGTTGGTATTAATAACTTGGTCTTGGATCGCCATCATAAATCCTTCTGTTTCTGGAAAAAATGTTCCATCAGAGAGCCACTTATTTGATGCTTCCTTGTCGATATATGGTTGATTGAGGTCGTGATGATGTCGACCATGAAGCGCTTTCTGGGCCCACTCCGCCTGTTTGTCAGAGTCTGTAACGATTTCAAGTTTTTTATCAGGGTTTACAAGATCTAAGGGGGAATAGTTTTTATCTGCTTTCGCGACCAGCTCATGCAATTTAGATGTTTGAGCCTTGCCAATGAAGAACTTTTGGAGTTTAGATATTTGATTATAATGTAAATTAACTATGTCCGTTAAAGCTCTCCCTCCCTCTTTTCTTGGTAATGTGGTCCTAATAACTGATGATGTCGGGTGGTGACATTTGTGTTTGGTCATCATGGTTCGCGTTGTTCTTTGAATATCTTCCAGTTCTGTTTTTGTCCACTTCAGAATTCCAAATGAGTATGTCAGGATCGGTATGGCGTAGTGTTCCTGTTGGCTTTGATTTTAAAGCCGTAATCCGTATCGTTAAGTTGCTTGGAAAGTGGATTCATTGCCAAACAAAACCAAAGTGGACTCAGGGAGTCGCCCTGGAAGATCCCCCTACGGATAGAAATTTCATCAGTTTCGAGGTATTGACCATTTATTTGTAAATGAAGGTTCGTTCGTATTATTATTATTATTTTTTTTTTTTTATAAGGCGTCGACTGCCATGGTCATTAGCCTTTCCTCTGTCCGTACTTAATAATTGTGTAACCTGTTGGAAATCCTAATATAACGAAACGTCTAAACTAAAATTTCGGCCTCAAGCAGAGTTGAATATTTTTTTCATATTTTCAAATAATAATTGATCATTTTTAAGAAATCTATAACTTTCTTCTGATCGATAGGTGTAGAAAAGCAGGTGTGTAGATCATTTCCCAATCCGATCATTTGACGAGCTCCAACAAAATGTGTACAGTCAAGTAATAAGTGTCTAACTGATAATTGATTTCCACACTCACAAATTGGTGGGTTTTTTCCCAGAAGAAGGTATGATGATGTTAAGTGTGAGTGGCCAATGCGAAGTCTAGATAGTACTACTTGCTCTTTCCGTTTTTTTAAATGGTAATCAGTTTGTTTAAGTTTTACTCTTGGTTGTGTTATTTTTAGAAATTTGTTATCGAGCTGCCAGTCTATCTGCCATTTATTAATAATTTTCTGCTTGATGTCTTTTTTAAAATCTCCCAAATTTTGTATGGAGGCAAATTCCTCTACATGTATTGCCCTTTTCGCAGCCAAATCAGCTCTTTCATTACCTGTTATCCCAATGTGACTAGGAATCCAGATAAATATTATGTTTATTTGTTGTTGCTGAAGATTGTATAAAGTTCCTTCCATGTAGCTCGTTAATGTGTCTATTGCTTTCTTATTAGTTAATGCTTTTAAGACACTGAGAGAGTCAGAACATATTGGTGCATTTGTTATATTATTATTTTCTATATATTTAATCGACTTTGTAAATTTGCAAAACTTTAACAAGCCAGGAATGTGGAACGCTATCAAATGCTTTCCTATAATCTACGAAAGCCGTGTATATGTTGCGCTGTTCCTTCTGCGCCTGTTTTAGTATTACCGAATCGATGATGAGTTGTTCTTTGCAGCCTTGGTGATCTCGTCTGCACCCTTTCTGTTCTTCCGACAAGATGTTGTTATGATCCGCATGTCTGTAAATACGGTTAGTAATGCAAGACGTTAATATTTTATATATAGTTGGAAGGCATGTTATAGGTCTATACTGCTTAGGATCGTGAGTTTGATGCGTTTTGGGAAGCAAGTGGGTCGAACCCAGTGTCAGAAATGGTGGTGTATCTTCTGGATGTTGCAGAATATGTGTAAATGATCTTGCTATTGCTTCATGCAGACTGTCAAACTTCTTATACCAGAAGTTTTGGACATTGTCAACTCCTGGTGTCTTCCAACTACTGGTGCTCTTTATAGCTTCGGTTACCTCGCTTGTTGTCAAGTTAACGAAAGGCATTGGTTCAATGTTTATTTTTTCATCCCCAGTTCTTATCCAGTGAGCGTTGGATTTATGTTCGATAGGGTTCGACCATAAAGAAGACCAGTACTCCGTTAGCTCATCTTTATTTGGAAGACTTTGGTTGTGATTGTTTACTGTACCGCTTAGCTGCCTGTAAAATAACTTCTGATTGTTATTGAATAAGTAGTTTTGTTGTTTCCTTTTCATGCACTTGACATATCGTGACAAACGTTTGGATTTTGCCTTTAACTTTTGCCTGAGTAAATCCATATATTCACATACATGTTGTTTATGTTGTGTGTGACCTGTAAAAGTTTTGATTTTTCGATAGATCTTTCTCACTCTGTTTGTTAAGCGCCTAGACGGTTTCAAGTTGTTTTTAAACTCTGTTAGCTGCCCCAATTCTCTTCTGATGTCATCAATGGACTTTTCCATCCGGCGTTGCCACCAAGGCTTGAGCTGTTTGTAGTCTTTACCCCGATTGTTCTTTGGGGATTGGATTTGTTGATTGTGACTTCGAAGCACTGCTACCGCTCCACAATAGATGAGAGTGTGAAGTTGCTCCAGCGCTTCGCAGTCTTTAGCACGGTTCTGCAGTAGTAAGTTCACAGCTGCTAGTATGCTGTTAGTGCTATTGGTGAAATTCTTAGATAATTCCACCTGAGTTTATACAAATTGAAATTAAATCTTCATTATTGAACCCATGTTCCGTCTAAACAGCAAAGCTACACAGTGTCAGTAATTTTGTGACAGTTTTTGCTAATAAGATGTCAGAACGAAACAGCATAAATGCAATTTTCATGTACATTTTAAAGGAAAAGAAAATATATTTGTAGTTAATTGTGTTCTTTTGCCTATGGATACCTTATAACTTCGAAGAAAAGGGTTAAAAGCATTACCCAATTCTTTTCATGGTCCTTCGAAGCCTCTATTGCATGACAGATGAATTTACATGGAAAAAATTTACGAATTTACTTGGGAGATTTAAAAATACCTACATTAGTGTTGAAAATAAATATTATACTTGATAGTGGAAGACGTTGCTGATTGTGTAAGTACCTACTAGTTGAAAATATTTCATGTTGTTGAGTTGTTGCCTACTGGAAAAAACTAACTTTTAAAGTGCGATGGAGTTAACACATTTTACATGGTCTTGGAATATGTGAAAATACCTACGTTGGAGACAAACATTTTCATTTAGTGCAATTTTTTGAAATACTTGTTAGTTGGTGAGGTGAACTTCATTTACTTTTATATGGGAAAATCAGGATTGTCGAGTAGCAAACCGTAAGTTTATTTTATTGATTCGATATTCACGGATCTACATAACATTTTTTGGGCACTTGCATATTCATTGAGGATTTTTCTTTTGTTGATTGTTGAGGTGCGAAAATAAATGAAAATATATCAGTCGATTGGAAATCAAAAGAAAGGTCTTTGATTTGTGAATATCTCGCTCGCGAAAAATAGTGACGACTCTTGGTAGTTATAAGTTGATTTTACTGTTTGGAGTTTTTGTACTACGGGTATGCTAATGTTAGATTTGAGTTAAATATTGTTGAAAAATAGATTTCGTCATAGTTGAAACCGAATTAATCACATAATGAACGTGATTATGAAGGTGCTTTAAAAACATTTTACTGATTTCATGCGTATAACTTGTCATTGTAAATTTCCTTGTCTGTACCTAAGGCAGTTTCAAAGCCTTTCAAGTGAATTTTTTATTGGTCCGTTCGTAGTACTTGAAATAAAAAATGGAAACGTTAATTAGAAAACGTGCTTGTCAGAAAGCATCAATAACCAAATTGCGTAATTGGTTTGAAAAATTTAAAAATACCGAAATTCAAAAATTAGATTTAGAATTTAGAATACAAGATTTGAACGAAACATTTTTCAAATATTGTAAAATACAGGACACCATAGAGGAAGAGGTAGAAGGAGAATCTCTCGAAGATGAATTTCGAGAGAGGGAGAATATCAAAGACCAGCTATAAAAAGAGACTTACAAAACTGTTTACAAAAAGCACAAAATATTGACAAAGCAAATAGTGAGGTAAATGTTCAATGTAGCACCTCTAGTAATTCCCTTAAGCTACCGGCTATTTCATTGCCCGTCTTTAGGGGCAATTATGCAGAATTTAATACTTTTATGGATTTGTTTGACGCGTTAATTTTAAAAAATGGTCGTTTGTCTAAAATTGAACAGTTTTACTATTTAAAAAATGCTTTGAGAGATGAACCTAGTAAGCTCATAGAAAAACTACAAGTTAACGAACAAAACTTTCAAACCGCCTTAGATTTGTTGAATTCACGTTATAAAAATGAAAGACAAACAGTTTGTGCGCTATTTAATGACATTATAAATTGTACAAATTTGACTAGATGTGATGCTGTTACGTTAAGACATTTTATTGCAAATGCAAAAGCTACTATAAATTCAATTTATAATCTTGATATAAAAAAAGAGGATCTTTTAGATAACTTATTAATTCACATTTTAAAGTCTAAATTAGACTATAATACACGGAAAAGCTTAGAGGAATCGGACAATAGCACTGAATTAATGAAACGAAAATCGTTTTTCGATTTGTTAGACAAAAAATGTAATACACTTGAAAATTTAGCGATACAAAATCAAAGACCAGATCAATACAAGAACTTCCAAAGATCATATAATTCTAGTTCACCACAACATAACAATAGAGTTACTTTATTTGCTCAAGGAAACAATAATCATAGAAATATAGGGAATAAAACCAAACAATTTCAAAATAGAATTTCACCAGTCAATTCAAATTCACCACATTTCATTCCGAAATTTTGCAGCTACTGTAAGGAAACCGGGCACAAAATTTATTCATGTTCAAAATTTAGTGCGATGTCAGTGCCGGACAGGCAGAAGTTTGTGAAGGATCACAAAATGTGTTTTGGTTGCTTAGGATCGAAGCATTTAATTACCGATTGTTTGTCGACTGGGTCGTGTTCAATTTGTCACAAAAAACATCATGTTCTAATCCATTTATCAAATTATAATCACAGCAATGAAACCCTGAATACGACAAATAATTTTCATAACACAAATGATAGAAAAAATTATAATAATCAAACCACACCGTCATCTAGTCAATCTTCACCTGTTACAGAAAACCAGAGACACTCTCAATCACCCTTACCTCAATTATCTGCATTAAATATAAACGGAGGCCATGTGCTTTTGGCCACAGCAAACGTTCAAATTTACCCTAGAAGAGGCCCGCCGATAGTAGCTAGAGCCCTTTTAGACCCTGGTAGTCAAAATAGTTTCATTTGTTCTTCACTTGTAAACCAATTAGAATGCTTTACATTTAATCAACCTTTACAAGTATCAGGCATATTTGGTGATGGTAAGGATATCAATTTAATGTCTGACATTACTTTTTATTCACTTGTAGACCCCACCATGAGCTTTGACACCTCATGTGCCGTTGTAGAGAAAATAACTCAGACCCTTCCACAAGTATTCATTGATTTCGAGGCTCTTAAAATACTCCCTCAATTTAGTGAGTATCTTGCGGATAAAAAGTTTTTCTTACCTTCTGAAATACAACTCTTGATAGGTGCAGATATTTATTATTCGCTGTTGAAACCCACCATCCATCGATTAGGTAAATATGGACCTACTCTCTTAGATACCCATCTTGGTTTTGTGATTTCGGGCGTAGTACCACCCCACTGTTTGAGAAAGTCTCCTTCTTCCGTAAATGCCCTTTCTTTCCACGTTTCTTCGTCATCCGAGGCCCGAAAAGAGCTTTGTGTGGATGCACTACTAGAGAAGTTTTTGATTCAAGAAGAGCCAACTCATACAGAATCCCAATCTGAGGAAGACATTCAGGCGGAAAACATTTTCAATTCAACCCTAGAAATACTTCCCAATGGAAGATTTCAAGTTGACCTCCCTCTTGTAAGTGAAAAGGCTTATAAAAACTTAGGTGATTCGTTTGTTGCAGCAAGACATAGATTTATTACTTTAGAAAAAAGACTTGAGAAAGACATTCACTTGAAAAAAGAGTATAAAAAAATTGTATTTGAACATATTGAATTAGGACATGGGAAAATCGTCCCATTAACACTTCACAACCCTGAACTAGATCATAATTATTTTGTACCACATTTGTGTGTGATTAAAGAAAATAGCACGTCCACAAAACTTCGTATAGTTTTTGATTATTCTTCAAAATCATCATCTCAGCATTCATTGAATGATATATCTTTAACAGGACCAAGAGTCCAACCCGACTTATCAAACATTTTACTAAGATTCAGAAACTTCAAGTTTGCATTGACAGCAGACATTGAAAAAATGTACCGCCAAATAGCGTTAAATCCAAAATTTCATTTCTTGCAGAATGTGTTATGGAGAGACTCTTCACTTGAAAAATTTACTTGCATACAGTTGTCTACTGTTTCTTTCGGACACAAAAGTGCCCCATTCTTAGCGTGCAGAGTCCTTAAAGAAATCGCAATTAGAAATCCTCAATACCCTGACGCACAAAATGCTTTATTAACTCAGACGTACGTCGACGATGTACTAACTGGAGCAAACTCCGTTCAGGAACTTGAAAACTTATATTTGAACCTGAAAGAAATTTTACATGCAGCGGGTTTTACATTACATAAATTTTGCTCGAAATCATTAGAAATGGCAAATAAACATTTTATTGATTCACCTTTAGGTAAAGATCTTAATTTAGAAGCAAACCCATGTAATGTCTTGGGAGTATCTTGGAACCCTAAAAAAGACACATTACAAATTTGTTCACCTTCCACATTAATTGATCATAACTTAACAAAAAGAAAAATATTAAGTGCCGTTTCACAATGTTTTGACCCCATGGGAATAATTAATCCTGTAATTGTTTTTGGAAAGGCAATTATGCAGCAGCTTTGGTCACTGAAAGTTTCATGGGATGAGCCCATAACTGACCCTTCTGTTATTAAAAAATGGCAACTTTACACAGAAAATATATCGCAACTTTCTCAACTTCATATTCCCAGATTTACCTTATTAGATAAAAAAGTCATTAATATTGAACTGCATGGTTTCTGCGATGCCAGTTCAATGGCTTACGGAGGGTGCATATATCTTAGAGCCATTTATGATGATGACACTGCTTCATCTCAATTACTTATTTCCAAATCCCGTATTGCTCCAATTAGTAAGCCATTAACCATTCCAAAACTGGAACTTTGTGCCATGACGCTTCTGGCTAATCTTCATTCTAGAGTACTGACCATTCTCAAGGATCAACTTACCATCACTTTATCAGTTCTTTGGACAGACTCGCAGATAGCCCTGACATGGGTCCGAGGGATCCCCAACCGTTGGTCAGTTTTCGTTTGTAACCGTGTCTCCCAAAAATTACAATTAACTCCTCGGGAATCTTGGAGTCACATCCGTTCCCACCATAACCCTGCAGATATTTTGTCCCGTGGGCAGTCATTGCCACCACCTCCTACATTTTGGTTCTCAGGACCGGACTTTCTGTGGAAAACTACTCAAGACACAAAAAGTCACGATACATTTGCTGAAATATTAAACCCACCTAAAGAAAGGAAAAAGGTTTTAATAGCTGTATCATCTCCTGATAACGTTTGGATTGAATTTATCAAAAAAATTTCATCGTTAAATAAATTAATTAAATCTTTAGCCTACGTTTTACGATTTGTATTCATTTTAAAAACCAAAAAGAAAGATACTGCACTTCTTTCTACGGGTGAGCTAGATGCTGCTTTACGATTTTTAATACTGCAAGAGCAACAACATTGTTTTGTGTCAATAATACAGGAACTTAGATTAAACAAAACACCATCAAACAGAAAAATGCAATCTTTAAATTTATTCTTAGATCACAACAAGATATTAAGAGTAGGAGGTCGACTCAAGCATGCGAATATTCCATTCCAACAGAAACATCCTATTCTCTTGCCTTCACATAACCATTTCACTTCATTACTCTTACTAAGAGAACATAGACGTTTAGGACACAGCGGTCCTCAAAATGTTTTGTACAATGTCAGACTCCAATACTGGCCGTTAGATGGCCTTAGAGACATAAAGAAACTTATCAACAATTGTCTGATTTGCCATAGATTTAAAGCCATAACAGCCAAACAGATAATGGCCGATTTACCCATACCTCGTGTGACGCCTTCACGACCGTTTCAATTGGTTGGTGTTGATTAAGGAGGTCCTTTTAATATTAAATCCTCTTCACTGCGGAAGCTCC
Source organism: Lochmaea crataegi (assembly GCA_947563755.1). Lineage (NCBI taxonomy): Eukaryota > Metazoa > Arthropoda > Insecta > Coleoptera > Chrysomelidae > Lochmaea > Lochmaea crataegi. Next base: position 35,188,714 of record OX387427.1, on the reverse strand, counting down.
TATTACAAAGTGTTATTTAGCTCTGTTCATTTGCCTTTCCACTAAAGCAGTCCACCTTGAATTAGTGTCTGACTTGTCAACAGAAGCATTCATAGCAACTTTAAAGCGTTTTATTTCTCGTAGAGGTTTGCCATCTGTCACTCACAGTGACAATGGTACTAATTTTGTTGGAGCCCGTAATCATATTAAAGACTTGCATACGTTCTTAAAGAACAACTCCTCACCCATTAATGATTATCTTCTTTCTTTATCCATTGACTGGAACTTTATTCCTCCAAGATCTCCACATTGGGGTGGAATCTGGGAATCAGCCATTAAAAGTGCCAAACACCCTATTGTTCGGATGCTTCAAAACTCTAATTACACTTTTGAACAATTTGCTACAATTTTAACGCAAATAGAAGCTATTCTCAATTCTCGTCCTTTGTTTCCCTCTTCCAGTGATCCAAATGACCTACAGCCCTTATCTCCTGGTCACTTCTTAATCGGAGCCCCTCTCACATCCTTCCCTGAACTAGACATTTCTTCTAGACCTGAGGGTCGATTGAAATTTTGGCAACGTTGTACGTTTATCCAACAAAACTTTTGGAAAAGATGGACAGTTGATTATTTAAATCAACTCCAGAATCGTCCCAAATGGACTTCACCCTGCAAAAACCTTAGAATTAATGACATGGTACTTATCAAAGATGATGATTCCCCACCATTAAAATGGCCTTTAGCCCGAATTGTGGACATCATCCCTGGAAAGGATGGCAAAGTTCGTGCTGTCCAAGTTCGCACTTCGTCTGGTACTTACACCAGACCCATAGTAAAAATCGTCCCTCTTCCCTTTACTGAGGGCAACGACACTGATGTGTCTACTCTACAAACAATTTAGTGTTTTACCAAGTATTCTTGCCGAATATGCTATTAAGTTGTTAGCTCTTTGACATATAGGTTACCTTTGCTCAAATTACTATAATAAAACACTTTACTAGTCATAGTTTATTTAAATATTAAGTTTCCCTTTCCTTTTGTTCATGCAATAACACCAGCTGTATGAGAATAAGTAGTAATGCAAGGTCCCTTTGCGCGTCGACCAAGGCATTCTTCCCGTTGCTGGCAGGCCCAGTATGGTGAAATTCTTAGATAATTCCACCTGAGTTTATACAAATTGAAATTAAATCTTCATTATTGAACCCATGTTCCGTCTAAACAGCGAAGCTACACAGTGTCAGTAATTTTGTGACAGTTTTTGCTAATAAGATGTCAGAACGAAACAGCATAAATGCAATTTTCATGTACATTTTAAAGGAAAAGAAAATATATTTGTAGTTAATTGTGTTCTTTTGCCTATGGATACCTTATAACTTCGAAGAAAAGTATTAAAAGCATTACCCAATTGTTTTCAGCTATTATTGGTTCGAAGCTTGGGTAGTTTTGACCGGTGTATTGGGTTGGTGCTATTAAATTCCGCTAGTGCTTTACAAAGTTTACAAAGTCATTATCGGTGGTTTTGTCACAATCATTGTTTATTTCCTCAACGCAATTGTGGTCTCCTTGTGCATTCTCCGATTTATGTGTATCCTGATCGGTAAATATGTCATTCTCTCCATCTTGAAGGTCAAGAAGGACTTCACCTCGAATTTGTTGCAACGTCGGACCGGGTAGTAGATTGTTTCTCACAATACTTCGACGTTGGTCAGCAATACGCTGTTCCGTGAGATGGTGAAATTCTGGAAAATGTTCAATGAATGCACGGTGGAGGGCGAATCTGTATGTCGTCATATCAGTTTCCATATTCGTGATTTTAAAGTAGGAGCGCATAATGAATTAGTTTAGCTCGATAGTCCACTTCATGCGCTTCCTGGGCTTTCCGGCTTTTGTGGTCGTAGATGTGCCGACTTGCGTCAATCCAGAAACATCAGAAGCCGGTGGCGGAGGATCGATGTTGTTTTTTTTTCCCTGAGTGTGGTTCGCAGTAGCCCTACTCGGTGTCACGCTGCGCCTACCGCTAACCGAGGAAGAAGGTAAATCATTTTTCGAACAAGCCCTTCTAGCACCAACTTGAACGCGACAAGAGTATAAGGTGTTGCAATGTCGATTCACCTGACGATTCCTGAGATTTAAGGTCCCGGAATTTACAATCGAATTATTGCTCCCCCCAGAATCCGTGGAGCAGACAGCCGATGTACTAGGTACACTAGCAGTGTGGGATTCTGAGCATTTAGCTCTACCCACCTGGGGTAATCTAGTTTTACAATTCGACATCGTGATTGTCGCATTTTAGACCTACTGCCAGGTGCTGATTCAGCCGCTCCTTACATGGAGAACAGACGCTGACGGAGTACCGCTCCTTACATGGAGACCGTCGTGTCCTGAAACTAACTGGTTTTGGTTCGCTCCGAGGTATTTAATTTCCTCGATACCTTCTATATCTAAAAGGAATTCCCCGATCCACCACCTGGGGAAGCGCCCGATAGGGGACCAGTACCCCACTATTATTATTATTATTATTATTATTTCCAACTCAAGTGTACTCTTGCTCAGCTCTTGCTGGTAATGTTCACCTATCCCGAGCGTTTGTAAACGCAAATGGGATTGGGCACAGCAGTTACATATTTAGAAATTTACGGACAGTGTGACAAGTATTAAAAATTGCAGCCTTCTGCAAATCGATATATGTGTTTTTATGAAGACCTAGTTTGGTGAGGCTGTCTTGTAGAGTTTTGGGGATTAGTCCCGTAGATGAAACGATGACCGGCACCACCTCTACTTTCTCTGCATGCCACATCTGTCCTACCTCAATTGCAAGATCGGTGTATTTTGCAATTTTTTCGTTGTATTTGTCTAAAATATTGTTGTTATTGGGTACAGCAACATCCACCAGGAGAACCGAGTTAGCTTTTTTATCCACAACCACAATATCAGGCCGGTTATTCGTCACCCGTCTATCGGTGATAATTGACCTATCGTAGTATAGTCTAAAATCAGCATTCTCTAGAACTGCATGCGGATGGTACTTGTAATAAGGCGTGTAGGTGTTAACTAATCCAAATTTGTTGGCCAACTTCTGATGAATGATGTTGCACAGTTGATTGTGTCTGCGTAGGTAATCAATGTTAGCTATGGCTGAACATCCCGACGTAATGTGTTGTATCGTCTCTGTTGTTTGTTGACAACTTCTGCACTTGTCCGACACGATGTTTGGATCTCTTATAACAAATTTCTTGTAATTATTGGTATTAATCACTTGGTCTTGGATCGCCATCATAAATCCTTCTGTTTCCGGAAACAATGTTCCATCAGAGAGCCACTTATTTGATACTTCCTTGTCGATATATGGTTGATTGAGGTCGTGATGATGTCGACCATGGAGCGCTTTCTGGGCCCACTCTGCCTGTTTGTCAGTCTGTAACGATTTCAAGTTTATTATCAGGGTTAACAAGATCTGAGGGGAAATAGTTTTTATCTGCTTTCGCGACCAGCTCATGCAATTTAGATGTTTGAGCCTTGCCAATGAAGAATTTTTGGAGTTGGGATATTTGTTTGTAATGTAAATTAACTATGTCCGTTAGAGCTCTCCCTCCCTCTTTTCTTGGTAGAGTGGTCCTAATAACTGATGATGTCGGGTGGTGACATTTGTGTTTGGTCATCATGGTTCGCGTTGTTCTTTGGATATCTTCCAGTTCTGTTTTTGTCCACTTCAGAATTCCAAATGAGTATGTCAGGACCAGTATCGCGTAGGTGTTAATTGCTTTGGTAAGATTTCCTGCGTTCAACTGGGATTTCAATAAAGCAGTTATCCTTTGAGTGAACTGTCCTCGAATTTTGGTTTTTGCTTGCTTCTGGTCTAGTAGCTTAGCTTGCTGAAATCCTAGATATTTGTAGGTTTCACCATTTTGCATGGCATTTATAATGTTCCCATTAGGTAGTAACACATCTCCGTTAACGATTTTACCCTTCTCGATATTCAAGGTTTTGCACTTGTCTAATCCAAATCCCATTTGTATATCACTGGAAAATTTTTCAGTGATATTAAGTAAATGTTGAATTTGACGCTGGTTTGATGCGTATATTTTGATGTCATCCATGTATAAAAGGTGGGAAACAGTGCAGCTAGTGTTCCTGTTGGCTTTGATTTTGAAGCCGTAATCCGTATCGTTAAGTAGCTTGGAAAGTGGATTCATTGCCAAACAAAACCAAAGTGGACTCAGGGAGTCACCCTGGAAGATCCCCCTACGGATAGAAATTTCATCAGTTTCGAGGTATTGACCATTTATATGTAAATGAAGGTTCGTTTGCCAGTGCTTCATCGATGATTCAAGAAAAGTAACAAGAGTGGGGTGTACTTTGTAAATTTGCAAAACTTTAACAAGCCAGGAATGTGGAACGCTATCAAATGCTTTCCTATAATCTACGAAAGCCGTGTAGATGTTGCGCTGTTCCTTCTGCGCCTGTTTTAGTATTTCCGAATCGATGATGAGTTGTTCTTTGCAGCCTTGGTGATCTCGTCTGCACCCTTTCTGTTCTTCCGACAAGATGTTGTTATGATCCGCATGTCTGTAAATACGGTTAGTAATGCAAGACGTTAATATTTTATATATAGTTGGAAGGCATGTTATAGGTCTATACTGCGTAGGATCGTGAGTTTGATGCGTTTTGGGAAGCAAGTGGGTCGAACCCAGTGTCAGAAATGGTGGAGTATCTTCTGGATGTTGCAGAATATGTGAAAATGATGTTGCCATTGCTTCATGCAGACTGTCAAACTTCTTATACCAGAAGTTTTGGACATTGTCAACTCCTGGGGAACTGGGGAACTGGTTTTATCATACTTTTGGCAATTAAGATAAAACACTGGATTTTTAAATCTCCATGGGGGGTAGGAAATATTTTGAAGTAATTGCTGAACCGGCATATCATGTTGTAATCCTAGCACTATCTGTTTTATGCGGTTAGGAAAAGGGATGGTATTAATATGCCTTGATTGAAAACAATCCGTTTCCTCCTCACTAAAAATATTAATTATAAGTGGATTAAAGGGTATCGAGTACTTTTTGCAGAGGTAATTTGCCATTAGAAATTGTCTTCTGTATTTAAGGGGGGGAATACCAGCCTCGCAGCATAACGAGGAGTAGGGGCTTGTTCTAAATGCTCCTAAAGCTAGTCTGATGCTAGTGGCTTGGATATACTCCAAAGTTCTGAGATTTGATTCACAAGCAGAGCTATAAACAATAGCCCCATAATCCATTTTAGACATTATAAACGATTTGTATATATTCAATAAGACGTTAACATCAGAACCCCAGTTAATATTTGATAGACTTCTTAAAATATTTAGCCTTTTTTACATTTTTTTGCAAGATCTTCAATGTGTTCTTTCCATAACAATTTTTTATCAAAAACAAGACCTAGGAATTTAATAGACGAAGTTATTCCAATAGGGTGTCCGTGAATATTGATATTTGGTTCTGGATGATCCTTTCTCAACCTACAAAAGTGAATACACTGAGTTTTGGTTATGGATATTCTGAAACCGCGCTGCTCCACATACTCAACTATCAAATCAACAGTATTCTGTAAAGTTTGAACAACATTTTTCATATCTAGGGATGAGTAGTATATGGCTAGGTCATCTACATATAAACTTTTCTGAACCTCTACTGGAATGACATCCACTATACCGTTTATTGCTACAAGGAATAGTAAAACGCTAAGATTTGAGCCTTGAGGTACACCATTTTCTGGAAAATGTGTTTGTGATGACTCATTGTTCACCCGCACTCGGAATGTTCTATTACATAAGAAGTTTTGAACAAACCGAGGTAAGTTACCTCTCAAACCCCATTTGTACAAATTATCCATTATTCCAAATCTCCAGGTAGTATCAAAAGCTTTTTCAATGTAAAAAAAAATGGCAACAGCATGAGATCTATTTGCAAAGCTGTTTTTGATATAATTGTCCAATAGAACAAGTTGGTCAATTGTTGACTTTCCTCTTCTAAAACCCATTTGACAGTCAGAAAGGAGATTTTTATCCTCTAACTGCCAAAGTAGTCTCATGCTGACCATTTTTTCCAAAAGCTTTCCAATGCAGGAAATTAATGAAATTGGGCGATAATTGGAAGGGTATTGGGAGTCTTTTCCTATTTTTGGGATTGGAACGATAATGACATCTTTCCACTGAGTAGGGTACTTTCCAGTTATCCATATTTGGTTATATATATTAAGTAAGAATATTTTTTTGTTTTGGGGTAATCTCAGAAGCAGTTCGTAAGAAATTGAGTCATTTCCTGGAACTGAGTTTTTTTAGCAGTATCTAACGCATGCTCTAGTTCTTCCAATGAAAATAGGTCGTTATAAGGTAAATTCTCGTTGGTATGAAAATTAAAGTGTTGTTCTTCAGCTTTTTTTTTTAGTTGCTTAAAAGTATTATCGTAGTTTTCAGACGAACTGGTTGATTCGAAGAAATTTGCTAGTTCTTCAGCTATATTTCCGTTGCCTGTTATTTCCTTGCCATCCACTATAAGTAACTGTGACGGCTTTAAAAAATGTTTCCCCTTAATTTTACGGATTTTGTCCCATACCTCTTTCACCGGAGTCTCACTGGTGATAGAGCTTACGTACTCCTTCCAAGATTCCTTTTTACCCTTGACGATTAAAAACCTTGCCTTCGCTCTAAGTCTTTTGAAAATAATCATATTTTCACTTGTTGGTGATTTTTTAAAAATATTGAAAGCCTTTTTCTTATTTTTTATTGCAGTCTCTAGTTCAGAGCTCCACCATGGCACCCTTTTTTTATTTAGTGTACCTTTTGTTTTGGGAATTGATGATTCAGCAGAATTTTGAATTGCTTTGGTAGAATTTTCCACTTGATCTTCTATAGTTACTCCTGTTATTTGTAAGTTTTCCATAGAATTGTCATATTGTTTCCAATCAGCATGCTGGAATAACCATTTTGGGCGGGGTAAACAACAAGTTGGTTTATCTACTGCAGGTAGTTCTATAGAAATTGGAATATGATCGGTATTCCATTCAGATTTAACAGCCCATCTAAAATTAAATGCAATTTGAGGTGATGATAGACTAAGATCAATTGCAGAAAATGTATTTGATCTCGAGTTTATGAAAGTTCCTTCTCCAGTGTTCAGGAGAACAAGGTCCAACTCATTTATGATGTCCTCCAGAATTTTACCACCAGGGCAAGTTTTAGTAGATCCTCATAAGGTGTTGTGTACATTAAAGTCTCCAACCACCAAGAAAGGTTTCGGTAATTGTCGTAAACAGCTCCTTAACTGATCAGGTCTCCACTTGGCGTTCGGAAGGTATATATTACAAATAGTCATTTTCAATGGGAATTTTATTTTTATTGCTACAACTTCTAAGTCCCTATGTAATTGAACTTCATTGTATGGTATGTTCTCTTTTATGAGAATCAAAACACCACCTCTTGCTCTTTGGTTGGGAACAGCATTATATCCCACCGATTTATATCCCCTTAAACTAAATTTTTCGTTTGGCTTAAGGTGTGTTTCTTGAAGACAGATACAAAACGGAGAAGCATTCAGGATCATTGTTTTCAGCTCAGGGTAGTGCAGCTTACACCCATTGCAGTTCCATTGCAGAATATTATGGTTTAAAGACATTAAAATAATTTAGATGGATGGTACATATGTATAAATATATATAGCTGTAAGATGTAAGTTTCGTGTTATATCTGCGTATTGAGTGTAAAAGTGTAAAATATTGAAATAAAATGAAGATGGAATAATAAAATAAATAAACAAATAAATAAATAGATAAATAAATAAAATAAAAGTAATAAGTAAAGTAAAATAAAATTTGTATAAATAAACCTTACATATAATTTTGTAAATAAATAAGTAATATTTGTATGAAACGAAATGAAGTATTACAGTTCTTTACCACTGAATTTTCCACCTCCTTTCGGAGGTGGTTTCTCATTTTTCTTTTTTGGAAGGCCAAAAGAATCGGACTTTTGTGCATCATCAGGGATTGGTTGATAGGAACTAGGGATTTTATAGGAATGAGAAGTTTCAGGTACGGGTTTAGTAATATTATCTAGGGAAGTTTTTCTTGATCTTGGTTTTCCTTTAGGCCAACCTTTTTTTCTTTTAGATGAAGCAACTGAAATGTCACATTTTTGTGATGAATAAACATTGTCGGAATCGTCAGAAAAGTCGAGAGTTTTTCTTTTTTGTGATTCAACATGAGGTTCTTGAGATTTTTCTGATCTCTCTACCTGATATGATGCAGGTGAAACTACTTTTTGGTTTGTCAGTGCCGTATATAAGCCTTTCAGTTGGTTTTCAACAATTACAGAAATTTGAGGAATGATAGAACTGAGAATGGCTGTAAAAGTATTGTTGCTTTTAGTTTTGTCCGCGAAGGTTTCTTTGGATGGTTTCATTAACAAAACTTTTTTTTTGCTTCTCCATAACTGATTTTTTCATTAGTTTTTATTGTTTGAATATTTATTTCTTCTACCATGCGGGGACATTTCTTTGACCTAGCAGAGTGTGGACCTTCACAGTTTACACAAACACGTTCATTACAAACTTGCCCTTCATGGGGAGGTTTACCACAAACGCAAATTTTCTCTTCGTTACAGGATTTAGGTAAGTGACCAAATTTTTGACAATTAAAACAACGTATTGGGTTTGGAATATAGAGTCTAACTTCTAGTGAATAGAACGCTACTTTTATTTTTGGAGGAGGTTTTGGTTTATCAAAAGTGAGAATTAAACTAGCTGTATTCACGATATTACCATTTTGTCTGGTCTTGATTCTAGCTACGTCTATAACTCCTTCAGATTCTAATTCTACTTTCAATTCGTCTACCGAACAAATCAATAGATCTCTGCAGGTAATTACACCTTTGGCGTAGTTTAAAATTTTGTGTGGTTCAACTGCAACATCATAATTATCAAGTTTTTTCATATTTAATAAACGTTTGGCCTGTTGTTCAGAAACTGTTTCAAGTAATAAACCTTCCTTCACTTTTCGTACCGTCTTTAAAATACCAAATTGTCCGTTTAACACTTTAAATAATACAAAAGGACTAACTTTCTCGAAATTTCCATTATCAAGTCTTCTCACGACCAGGAACCGAGGAGTAACTCTTCTCTTTTCCAGGCTCTGTGAGTTTTCGGTGGTAGCTATTTTTGCTCTGCTACCCTGAGAGCTTATATTTTCTATTTCAGAAACTTCCATTGAAAGTCCCACGAGTAGGGCAGAAATATTAGTCCACCACAGCAGTGCTCCCTTACTGTGGCAGGGTCAACATACAAGTGAGTGTTACCTGGTACTCACAGGACATCGTTAAAGACTGTACACACAGGTCAGCCATTCATCCCTTCAGCACGATAGTTTCCACTTTGAGATTCTGGATTTTTTATCGAGGTTAACTCCTCTAGATCCTCGGGGATCAGAATGGGAGGAAGGAAAAGGTGAGGACAGCGGACAGCTGGACTAGGGTCCCGTGGGTTCGTCAAACCCTTGGTATACTGGTTCCAGGATGGGGTAAGTCCACCCCGAAACCAACATACCCCCATTCGGGGTATTATTATTATTATTATTATTATTATTATTATTATTATTATTATTATTATTATTATTATTATTATTATTATTATTATTATTATTATTATTATTATTATTATTTCCAACTCAAGTGTACTCTTGCTCAGCTATTGCTGGTAATGTTCACCTATCCCGAGCGTGTGTGAACGCAAATGGGATTGGGCACAGCAGTTACATATTTAGAAATTTACGGACAGTGTGACAAGTATTCAAAATTGCAGCCTTCTGCAGATCGATGTATGTGTTTTTGTGAAGACCTAGTTTGGTGAGGCTGTCTTGTAGAGTTTTGGGGATTAGTCCCGTAGATGAAACGATGACTGGCACCACCTCTACTTTCTCTGCCTGCCACATCTGTCCCACCTCAATTGCAAGATCGGTGTATTTTGCAATTTTCTCGTTGTATTTGTCTAACATATTGTTGTTATTGGGTACAGCAACATCCACTAGAAGAACCGAGTTAGCTTTTTTATCCACAACTACAATTATTATTATTATTATTATTTCCAACTCAAGTGTACTCTTGCTCAGCTCTTGCTGGTAATGTTCACCTATCCCGAGCGTGTGTAAACGCAAACGGGACTAGGCACAGCAGTTACATATTTAGAAATTTACGGACAGTGTGACAAGTATTCAAAATTGCAGCCTTCTGCAGATCGATGTATGTGTTTTTGTGAAGACCCAGTTTGGTGAGGCTGTCTTGTAGAGTTTTGGGGATTAGTCCCGTAGATGAAACAATGACCGGCACCACCTCTACTTTCTCTGCATGCCACATCTGTCCTACCTCAATTGCAAGATCGGTGTATTTTGCAATTTTCTCGTTGTATTTGTCTAAAATATTGTTGTTATTGGGTACAGCAACATCCACCAGGAGAACCGAGTTAGCTTTTTTATCCACAACTACAATATCAGGCCGGTTATTCGTCACCCGTCTATCGGTGATAATTGACCTATCGTAGTATAGTCTAAAATCAGCATTCTCTAGAACTGCATGCGGATGGTACTTGTAATAAGGCGTGTAGGTGTTAATTAATCCAAATTTGTTGGCCAACTTCTGATGGATGATGTTACAAAGTTGATTGTGCCTGCGTAGGTAATCAATGTTAGCTATGGCTGAACATCCCGACGTAATGTGTTGTATCGTCTCTGTTGTTTGTTGACACCTTCTGCACTTGTCCGACACGATGTTTGGATCTCTTATAACAAATTTCTTGTAATTATTGGTATTAATTACTTGGTCTTGGATCGCCATCATAAATCCTTCTGTTTCCGGGAACAATGTTCCATCAGAGAGCCACTTATTTGATGCTTCCTTGTCGATATATGGTTGATTGAGGTCGTGATGATGTCGACCATGGAGCGCTTTCTGGGCCCACTCTGCCTGTTTGTCAGAGTCTGAAACGATTTCAAGTTTATTATCAGGGTTTACAAGATCTAAGGGGGAATAGTTTTTATCTGCTTTCGCGACCAGCTCATGCAATTTAGATGTTTGAGCCTTGCCAATGAAGAATTTTTGACGATTTTACCCTTCTCGATATTCAAGGTTTTGCACTTGTCTAATCCAAATCCCATTTGTATATCACTGGAAAACTTTTCAGTGATATTAAGTAAATGTTGAATTTGACGCTGGTTTGATGCGTATATTTTGATGTCATCCATGTATAAAAGGTGGGAAACAGTGCAGCTAGTGTTCCTGTTGGCTTTGATTTTAAAGCCGTAATCCGTATCGTTAAGTAGCTTGGAAAGTGGATTCATTGCCAAACAAAACCAAAGTGGACTCAGGGAGTCGCCCTGGAAGATCCCCCTACGGATAGAAATTTCATCAGTTTCGAGATATTGACCATTTATTTGTAAATGAAGGTTCGTTCGCCAGTGCTTCATCGATGATTCAAGAAAAGTAACAAAAATGGGGTGTACTTTGTAAATTTGCAAAACTTTAACAAGCCAGGAATGTGGAACGCTATCAAATGCTTTCCTATAATCTACGAAAGCCGTGTAGATGTTGCGCTGTTCCTTCTGCGCCTGTTTTAGTATTACCGAATCGATGATAAGTTGTTCTTTGCAGCCTTGGTGATCTCGTCTGCACCCTTTCTGTTCTTCCGACAAGATGTTGTTATTATCCACATGTCTGTAAATACGGTTAGTAATGCAAGACGTTAATATTTTATATATAGTTGGAAGGCATGTTATAGGTCCATACTGCGTAGGATCGTGAGTTTGATGCGTTTTGGGAAGCAAATGGGTAGAACCCAGTGTCAGAAATGGTGGTGTATCTTCTGGATGTTGCAGAATATGTGTAAATGATTTTGCTATTGCTTCATGCAGACTGTCAAACTTCTTATACCAAAAGTTTTGGACATTGTCAACTCCTGGTGTCTTCCAACTACTGGTGCTTTTTATAGCTTCGGTTACCTCGCTTGTTGTCAAGTTAACGAAAGGCATTGGTTCAATGTTTATTTTTTCCTCCTCAGTTCTTATCCAGTGAGCGTTGGATTTATGTTCGATAGGGTTCGACCATAAAGAAGACCAGTACTCCGTTAGCTCATCTTTATTTGGAAGACTTTGGTTGTGATTGTTTACTGTACCGCTTAGTTGCCTGTAAAATAACTTCTGATTGTTATTGAATAAGTAGTTTTGTTGTTTCCTTTTCGTGCACTTGACATATCGTGACAAACGTTTGGATTTTGCCTTTAACTTTTGCCTGAGTAAATCCATATATTCACATACATGTTGTTTATGTTGTGGGTGACCTGTAAAAGTTTTGATTTTTCGATAGATCTTTCTCACTCTGTTTGTTAAGCGCCTAGACGGTTTCAAGTTGTTTTTAAACTCTGTTAGCTGCCCCAATTCCCTTCTGATGTCATCAATGGACTTTTCCAGCCGGCGTTGCCACCAAGGCTTGAGCTGTTTGTAGTCTTTGCCCCGATTGTTCTTTGGGGATTGGATTTGTTGATTGTGACTTCGAAGCACTGCTACCGCTCCACAATAGATGAGAGTGTGAAGTTGTTCCAGCGCTTCGCAGTCTTTAGCATGGTTCTGCAGTAGTAAGTTCACAGCTGCTAGTATGCTGTTAGTGCCCTTATTGGTTCGAAGCTTGGGTAGTTTTGGCCGGTGTATTGGGTTGGTGCCATTAAATTCCGCTAGTGCTTTACAAAGTTGGGTATTATAGTCATTATCGGTGGTTTTGTCGCAATCATTGTTTATTTTCTCAACGCCATTGTGGTCTCCTTGTGCATTCTCCGATTTATGTGTATCCTGATCGGTAATTATGTCATTCTCTCCATCTTGAAGGTCAAGAAGGACTTCACCTCGAATTTGTTGCAACGTCGGACCGGGTAGTAGATTGTTTCTCACAATACTTCGACGTTGGTCAGCAATACGCTGTTCCGTGAGATGGTGAAATTCTGGAAAATGTTCAATGAATGCACGGTGGAGGGCGTATCTGTATGTCGTCATATCAGTTTCCATCTTGGTGATTTTAAAGTAGGAGCGCATAATGAATGAGTTTAGCTCGATAGTCCACTTCATGCGCTTCCTGGGCTTTCCAGCTTTTGTGGTCGTAGATGTGCCGACTTGCGTCACTCCAGAAACATCAGAAGCCGGTGGCGGAGGATCGATGTTGTTTTCCCCCTGAGTGTGGTTCGCAGTAGCCCTACTCGGTGTCACGCTGCGCCTACCGCTAACCGAGGAAGAAGGTAAATCATTTTTCGAACAAGCCCTTCTAGCACCAACTTGAACGCGACAAGAGTTTAAGGTGTTGCAATGTCGATTCACCTGACGATTCCTGAGATTTAAGGTCCCGGAATTTACAATCGAATTATTGCTCCCCCCAGAATCCGTGGAGCAGACAGCCGATGTACTAGGTACACTAGCAGTGTGGGATTCTGAGCATTTAGCTCTACCCACCTGGGGTAATCTAGTTTTACAATTCGACATCGTGATTGTCGCATTTTAGACCTACTGCCAGGTGTTGATTCAGCCGCTCCTTACATGGAGAACAGACGCTGTCGGAGTACCGCTCCTCACATGGAGACCGTCGTGTCCTGAAACTAACTGGTTTTGGTTCGCTCCGAGGTATTTAATTTCCTCGATACCTTCTATATCTAAAAGGCATTCCCCGATCCACCACCTGGGGAAGCGCCCGATAGGGGACCAGTACCCCCACGGGTTATTATTATTATTATTATTATTATTATTATTATTATTATTATTATTATTATTATTATTATTATTATTATTTCCAATTCAAGTGTACTCTTGCTCAGCTTTTGCTGGTAATGTTCACCTATCCCGAGCGTTTGTAAACGCAAATGGGATTAGGCACAGCAGTTACATATTTAGAAATTTACGGACAGTGTGACAAGTATTCAAAATTGCAGCCTTCTGCAGATCGATGTATGTGTTTTTGTGAAGACCTAGTTTGGTGAGGCTGTCTTGTAGAGTTTTGGGGATTAGTACCGTAGATGAAACGATGACCGGCACCACCTCTACTTTCTCTGCCTGCCACATCTGTCCTACCTCAATTGCAAGATCAGAGTATTTTGCAATTTTTTCGTTGTATTTGTCTAAAATATTGTTGTTATTGGGTACAGCAACATCCACTAGGAGAACCGAGTTAGCTTTTTTATCCACAACTACAATATCAGGCCGGTTATTCGTCACCCGTCTATCGGTGATAATTGACCTATCGTAGTATAGTCTAAAATCAGCATTCTCTAGAACTGCATGCGGATGGTACTTGTAATAAGGCGTGTAGGTGTTAACTAATCCAAATTTGTTGGCCAACTTCTGATGAATGATGTTGCACAGTTGATTGTGCCTGCGTAGGTAATCAATGTTAGCTATGGCTGAACATCCCGACGTAATGTGTTGTATCGTCTCTGTTGTTTGTTGACAACTTCTGCACTTGTCCGACACGATGTTTGGATCTCTTATAACAAATTTCTTGTAATTATTGGTATTAATCACTTGGTCTTGGATCGCCATCATAAATCCTTCTGTTTCCGGAAACAATGTTCCATCAGAGAGCCACTTATTTGATGCTTCCTTGTCGATATATGGTTGATTGAGGTCGTGATGATGTCGACCATGGAGCGCTTTCTGGGCCCACTCTGCCTGTTTGTCAGAGTCTGTAACGATTTCAAGTTTATTATCAGGGTTTACAAGATCTAAGGGGGAATAGTTTTTATCTGCTTTCGCGACCAGCTCATGCAATTTAGATGTTTGAGCCTTGCCAATGAAGAATTTTTGGAGTTGGGATATTTGTTTGTAATGTAAATTAACTATGTCCGTTAGAGCTTTCCCTCCCTCTTTTCTTGGTAGAGTGGTCCTAATAACTGATGATGTCGGGTGGTGACATTTGTGTTTGGTCATCATGGTTCGCGTTGTTCTTTGGATATCTTCCAGTTCTGTTTTTGTCCACTTCAGAATTCCAAATGAGTATGTCAGGACCGGTATCGCGTAGGTGTTAATTGCTTTGGCAAGATTTCCTGCGTTCAACTGGGATTTCAATAAAGCAGTTATCCTTTGAGTGAACTGTCCTCGAATTTTGGTTCTTGCTTGCTTCTGGTCTAGTAGCTTAGCTTGCTGAAATCCTAGATATTTGTAGGTTTCACCATTTTGCATGGCATTTATAATGTTCCCATTAGGTAGTAACACATCTCCGTTAACGATTTTACCCTTCTCGATATTCAAGGTTTTGCACTTGTCTAATCCAAATCCCATTTGTATATCACTGGAAAATTTTTCAGTGATATTAAGTAAATGTTGAATTTGACGCTGGTTTGATGCGTATATTTTGATGTCATCCATGTATAAAAGGTGGGAAACAGTGCAGCTAGTGTTCCTGTTGGCTTTGATTTTGAAGCCGTAATCCGTATCGTTAAGTAGCTTGGAAAGTGGATTCATTGCCAAACAAAACCAAAGTGGACTCAGGGAGTCACCCTGGAAGATCCCCCTACGGATAGAAATTTCATCAGTTTCGAGGTATTGACCATTTATATGTAAATGAAGATTCGTTCGCCAGTGCTTCATCGATGATTCAAGAAAGGTAACAAGAGTGGGGTGTACTTTGTAAATTTGCAAAACTTTAACAAGCCAGGAATGTGGAACGCTATCAAATGCTTTCCTATAATCTACGAAAGCCGTGTAGATGTTGCGCTGTTCCTTCTGCGCCTGTTTTAGTATTACCGAATCGATGATGAGTTGTTCTTTGCAGCCTTGGTGATCTCGTCTGCACCCTTTCTGTTCTTCCGACAAGATGTTGTTATGATCCGCATGTCTGTAAATACGGTTAGTAATGCAAGACGTTAATATTTTATATATAGTTGGAAGGCATGTTATAGGTCTATATTGCGTAGGATCGTGAGTTTGATGCGTTTTGGGAAGCAAGTGGGTCGAACCCAGTGTCAGAAATGGTGGAGTATCTTCTGGATGTTGCAGAATATGTGAAAATGATGTTGCCATTGCTTCATGCAGACTGTCAAACTTCTTATACCAGAAGTTTTGGACATTGTCAACTCCTGGTGTCTTCCAACTACTGGTGCTCTTTATAGCTTCGGTTACCTCGCTTGTTGTCAAGTTAACGAAAGGCATTGGTTCAATGTTTATTTTTTCCTCCTCAGTTCTTATCCAGTGAACGTTGGATTTATGTTCGATAGGGTTCGACCATAAAGAAGACCAGTACTCCGTTAGCTCATCTTTATTTGGAAGACTTTGGTTGTGATTGTTTATTATTATTATTTCCAACTCAAGTGTACTCTTGCTCAGCTCTTGCTGGTAATGTTCACCTATCCCGAGCGTGTGTAAACGCAAATGGGATTAGGCACAGCAGTTACATATTTAAAAATTTACGGACAGTGTGACAAGTATTCAAAATTGCAGCCTTCTGCAGATCGATGTATGTGTTTTTGTGAAGACCTAGTTTGGTGAGGCTGTCTTGTAGAGTTTTGGGGATTAGTCCCGTAGATGAAACGATGATCGGCACCACCTCTACTTTCTCTGCATGCCACATCTGTCCTACCTCAATTGCAAGATCGGTGTATTTTGCAATTTTCTCGTTGTATTTGTCTAACATATTGTTGTTATTGGGTACAGCAGCATCCACTAGAAGAACCGAGTTAGCTTTTTTATCCACAACTACAATATCAGGCCGGTTATTCGTCACCCGTCTATCGGTGATAATTGACCTATCGTAGTATAGTCTAAAATCAGCATTCTCTAGAACTGCATGAGGATGGTACTTGTAATAAGGCGTGTAAGTCTTAACTAATCCAAATTTGTTGGCCAACTTCTGATGAATGATGTTGCACAGTTGGTTGTGCCTGCGTAGGTAATCAATGTTAGCTATGGCTGAACATCCCGACGTAATGTGTTGTATCGTCTCTGTTGTTTGTTGACACCTTCTGCACTTGTCCGACACGATGTTTGGATCTCTTATAACAAATTTCTTGTAATTGTTGGTATTAATAACTTGGTCTTGGATCGCCATCATAAATCCTTCTGTTTCTGGAAACAATGTTCCATCAGAGAGCCACTTATTTGATGCTTCCTTGTCGATATATGGTTGATTGAGGTCGTGATGATGTCGACCATGAAGCGCTTTCTGGGCCCACTCTGCCTGTTTGTCAGAGTCTGTAACGATTTCAAGTTTATTATCAGGGTTTACAAGATCTAAGGGGGAATAGTTTTTATCTGCTTTCGCGACCAGCTCATGCAATTTAGATGTTTGAGCCTTGCCAATGAAGAATTTTTGGAGTTGTGATATTTGTTTGTAATGTAAATTAACTATGTCCGTTAGAGCTCTCCCTCCGTCTTTTCTTGGTAGAGTGGTCCTAATAACTGATGATGTCGGGTGGTGACATTTGTGTTTGGTCATCATGGTTCGCGTTGTTCTTTGAATATCTTCCAGTTCTGTTTTTGTCCACTTCAGAATTCCAAATGAGTATGTCAGGACCGGTATGGCGTAAGTGTTAATTGCTTTGGCGAGATTTCCTGCGTTCAACTGGGATTTCAATAAAGCAGTTATCCTTTGAGTGAACTGTCCTCGAATTTTGGTTTTTGCTTGCTTCTGGTCTAGTAGCTTAGCTTGCTGAAATCCTAAGTATTTGTAGGTTTCACCATTTTGCATGGCATTTATAATATTCCCATTAGGTAGTAATACATCTCCGTTAACGATTTTACCCTTCTCGATATTCAAGGTTTTGCACTTGTCTAATCCAAATCCCATTTGTATATCACTGGAAAATTTTTCAGTGATATTAAGTAAATGTTGAATTTGACGCTGGTTTGATGCGTATATTTTGATGTCATCCATGTATAAAAGGTGGGAAACAGTGCAGCTAGTGTTCCTGTTGGCTTTGATTTTAAAGCCGTAATCCGTATCGTTAAGTATATTGGAGAGTGGATTCATTGCCAAACAAAACCAAAGTGGACTCAGGGAGTCGCCTTGGAAGATCCCCCTACGGATAGAAATTTCATCAGTTTCGAGGTATTGACCATTTATTTGTAAATGAAGGTTCGTTCGCCAGTGCTTCATCGATGATTCAAGAAAAGTAACAAGAATGGGGTGTACTTTGTAAATTTGCAAAACTTTAACAAGCCAGGAATGTGGAACGCTATCAAATGCTTCCCTACAATCTACGAAAGCCGTGTAGATGTTGCGCTGTTCCTTCTGCGCCTGTTTTAGTATTACCGAATCGATGATGAGTTGTTCTTTGCAGCCTTGGTGATCTCGTCTGCACCCTTTCTGTTCTTCCGACAAGATGTTGTTATGATCCGCATGTCTGTAAATACGGTTAGTAATGCAAGACGTTAATATTTTATATATAGTTGGAAGGCAAGTTATAGGTCTATACTGCGTAGGATCGTTCTTTTGATGCGTTTTGGGAAGCAAGTGGGACGAACCCAGTGTCAGAAAAGGTGGTGTATCTTCTGGATGTTGCAGAATATGTGTAAATGATCTTGCTATTGCTTCATGCAGACTGTCAAACTTCTTATACCAGAAGTTTTGGACATTGTCAACTCCTGGTGTCTTCCAACTACTGGTGCTCTTTATAGCTTCGGTTACCTCGCTTGTTGTCAAGTTAACGAAAGGCATTGGTTCAATGTTTATTTTTTGTTGGTATTAATAACTTGGTCTTGGATCGCCATCATAAATCCTTCGAATCGATGATGAGTTGCTCTTTGCAGCCTTGGTGATCTCGTCTGCACCCTTTTTGTTCTTCCGACAAGATGTTGTTTTGATCGGCATGTTTGGTCTTGGATCGCCATCATAAATCCTTCTGTTTCTGGAAACAATGTTCCATCAGAGAGCCACTTATTTGATGCTTCCTTGTCGATATATGGTTGATATTATTATTATTATTATTATTATTTCCAATTCAAGTGTACTCTTGCTCAGCTTTTGCTGGTAATGTTCACCTATCCCGAGCGTTTGTGAACGCAAATGGGATTAGGCACAGCAGTCACATATTTAGAAATTTACGGACAGTGCGACAAGTATTCAAAATTGCAGCCTTCTGCAGATCGATATATGTGTTTTTGTGAAGACCTAGTTTGGTGAGGCTGTCTTGTAGAGTTTTGGGGATTAGTCCCGTAGATGAAACGATGACCGGCACCACCTCTACTTTCTCTGCATGCCACATCTGTCCTACCTCAATTGCAAGATCGGTGTATTTTGCAATTTTCTCGTTGTATTTGTCTAACATATTGTTGTTATTGGGTACAGCAACATCCACTAGGAGAACCGAGTTAGCGTTTTTATCCACAACCACAATATCAGGCCGGTTATTCGTCACCCGTCTATCGGTGATAATTGACCTATCGTAGTATAGTCTAAAATCAGCATTCTCTAGAACTGCATGCGGATGGTACTTGTAATAAGGCGTGTAAGTGTTAACTAATCCAAATTTGTTGGCCAACTTCTGATGAATGATGTTGCACAGTTGGTTGTGCCTGCGTAGGTAATCAATGTTAGCTATGGCTGAACATCCCGAGGTAATGTGTTGTATCGTCTCTGTTGTTTTTGACACCTTCTGCACTTGTCCGACACGATGTTTGGATCTCTTATAACAAATTTCTTGTAATTGTTGGTATTAATAACTTGGTCTTGGATCGCCATCATAAATCCTTCTGTTTCTGGAAACAATGTTCCATCAGAGAGCCACTTATTTGATGCTTCCTTGTCGATATATGGTTGATTGAGGTCGTGATGATGTCGACCATGAAGCGCTTTCTGGGCCCACTCCGCCTGTTTGTCAGAGTCTGTATTGATTTCAAGTTTTTTATCAGGGTTTACAAGATCTAAGGGGGAATAGTTTTTATCTGCTTTCGCGACCAGCTCATGCAATTTAGATGTTTGAGCCTTGCCAATGAAGAACTTTTGGAGTTTAGATATTTGATTATAATGTAAATTAACTATGTCCGATAAAGCTCTCCCTCCCTCTTTTCTTGGTAATGTGGTCCTAATAACTGATGATGTCGGGTGGTGACATTTGTGTTTGGTCATCATGGTTGGCGTTGTTCTTTGAATATCGTCCAGTTCCGTTTTTGTCCACTTCAGAATTCCAAATGAGTACGTGAGGATCGGTATGGCGTAGGTGTTAATTGCTTTGGCAAGATTTCCTGCGTTCAACTGGGATTTCAATAAAGCAGTTATCCTTTGAGTGAACTGTCCTCGAATTTTGGTTCTTGCTTGCTTCTGGTCTAGTAGCTTAGCTTGCTGAAATCCTAGATATTTGTGGGTTTCACCATTTTGCATGGCATTTATAATGTTCCCATTAGGTAGTAATACATCTCCGTTAACGATTTTACCCTTCTCGATATTTAAGGTTTTGCACTTGTCTAATCCAAATCCCATTTGTATATCACTGGAAAATTTTTCAGTAATATTAAGTAAATGTTGAATTTGACGCTGGTTTGATGCGTATATTTTGATGTCATCCATGTATAAGAGGTGGGAAACAGTGCAGCTAGTGTTTCTGTTGGCCTTGATTTTAAAGCCGTAATTCGTATCGTTAAGTAGATTGGAGAGTGGATTCATTGCCAAACAAAACCAAAGTGGACTCAGGGAGTCGCCTTGGAAGATCGCCCTACGGATAGAAATTTCATCAGTTTCGAGGTATTGTCCATTTATTTGTAAATGAAGGTTCGTTCGCCAGTGCTTCATCGATGACTCAAGAAAAGTAACAAGAGTGGGGTGTACTTTGTAAATTTGCAAAACTTTAACAAGCCAGGAATGTGGAACGCTATCAAATGCTTTCCTATAATCTACGAAAGCCGTGTAGATGTTGCGCTGTTCCTTCTGCGCCTGTTTTAGTATTACCGAATCGATGATGAGTTGCTCTTTGCAGCCTTGGTGATCTCGTCTGCACCCTTTTTGTTCTTCCGACAAGATGTTGTTTTGATCGGCATGTCTGTAAATACGGTTAGTAATGCAAGACGTTAATATTTTATATATAGTTGTAAGGCATGTTATAGGTCTATACTGCGTAGGATCGTGAGTTTGATGCGTTTTGGGAAGCAAGTGGGTCGAACCCAGTGTCAGAAATGGTGGTGTATCTTCTGGATGCTGCAGAATATGTGTAAATGATCTTGCCATTGCTTCATGCAGACTGTCAAACTTCTTATACCAGAAGTTTTGGACATGGTCAACTCCTGCTGTCTTCCAATTACTGGTGCTCTTTATAGCTTCGGTTACCTCGCTTGTTGTCAAGTTAACGAAAGGCATTGGTTCAATGTTAATTTTTTCCTCCTCAGTTCTTATCCAGTGAGCGTTGGATTTATGTTCGATAGGGTTCGACCATAAAGAAGACCAGTACTCCGTTAGCTCATCTTTATCTGGGAGACTTTGTTTGTGATTGTTTACAGTACCGCTTAGTTGCCTGTAAAATAACTTCTGATTGTTATTCAATAAGTAGTTCTGTTGTTTCCTTTTCGTGCACTTGACATATCGTGACAAACGTTTTGATTTTGCCTTTAACTTTTGCCTGAGTGAATCGATATATTCACATACATGTTGTTTATGTTGTGGGTGACCTGTGAAAGTTTTGATTTTTCGGAAGATCTTTCTCACTCTGTTTGTTAAGCGCCTAGACGGTTTCGAGTGGTTTTTAAACTCTGTTAGCTGCCCCAATTCCCTTCTGATGTCATCAATGGACTTTTCCAGCCGGCGTTGCCACCAAGGCTTGAGCTGTTTGTAGTCTTTACCCCGATTGTTCTTTGGAGATTGGATTTGTTGATTGTGACTTCGAAGCACTGCTACCGCTCCACAATAGATGAGAGTGTGAAGTTGTTCCAGCGCTTCGCAGTCTTTAGCATGGTTCTGCAGTAGTAAGTTCACAGCTGCTAGTATGCTGTTGGTGCTCTTATTGGTTCGAAGCTTGGGAAGTTTTGGCCGGTGTATTGGGTTGGTGCCATTAAATCCCGCTAGTGCTTTACAAAGTTCGGTATTATAGTCATTATCGGTGGTTTTGTCGCAATCATTGTTTATTTCTTCAACGCCATTGTGGTCTCCTTGTGCATTCTCCGATTTATGTGTATCCTGATCGGTAATTATGTCATTCTCTCCATCTTGAAGGTCAAGAAGGACTTCACCTCGAATTTGTTGCAACGTCGGACCGGGTCGGACCACAATACTTCGACGTTGGTCAGCAATACGCTGTTCCGTGAGATGGTGAAATTCTGGAAAATGTTCAATGAATGCACGGTGGAGGGCGTATCTATATGTCGTCATATCAGTTTCCATCTTAGTGATTTTAAAGTAGGAGCGCATAATGAATGAGTTTAGCTCGATAGTCCACTTCATGCGCTTCCTGGGCTTTCCGGCTTTTGTGGTCGTAGATGTGCCGACTTGCGTCACTCCAGAAACATCAGAAGCCGGTGGCGGAGGATCGATGTTGTTTTCCCCATGAGTGTGGTTCGCAGTAGCCCTACTCGGTGTCACGCTGCGCCTACCGCTAACCGAGGAAGAAGGTGAATCATTTTTCGAACAAGCCCTTCTAGCACCAACTTGAACGCGACAAGAGTTTAAGGTGTTGCAATGTCGATTCACCTGACGATTCCTGAGATTTAAGGTCCCGGAATTTACAATCGAATTATTGCTCCCCCCAGAATCCGTGGAGCAGACAGCCGATGTACAAGGTACACTAGCAGTGTGGGATTCTGAGCATTTAGCTCTACCCACCTGGGGTAATCTAGTTTTACAATTCGACATCGTGATTGTCGCATTTTAGACCTACTGCCAGGTGCTGATTCAGCCGCTCCTTACATGGAGAACAGACGCTGTCGGAGTACCGCTCCTTACATGGAGACCGTCGTGTCCTGAAACTAACTGGTTTTGGTTCGCTCCGAGGTATTTAATTTCCTCGATACCTTCTATATCTAAAAGGCATTCCCCGATCCACCACCTGGGGAAGCGCCCGATAGGGGACCAGTACCCCCACGGGTTATTATTATTATTATTATTATTATTATTATTATTATTATTATTATTATTATTATTATTATTATTATTATTATTATTATTATTTCCAACTCAAGTGTACTCTTGCTCAGCTCTTGCTGGTAATGTTCACCTGTCCCGAGCGTGTGTAAACGCAAATGGGATTAGGCTCAGCAGTTACATATTTAGAAATTTACGGACAGTGTGACAAGTATTCAAAATTGCAGCCTTCTGCAGATCGATGTATGTGTTTTTGTGAAGACCTAGTTTGGTGAGGCTGTCTTGTAGAGTTTTGGGGATTAGTCCCGTAGATGAAACGATGATCGGCACCACCTCTACTTTCTCTGCATGCCACATCTGTCCTACCTCAATTGCAAGATCGGTGTATTTTGCAATTTTCTCGTTGTATTTGTCTAACATATTGTTGTTATTGGGTACAGCAACATCCACTAGAAGAACCGAGTTAGCTTTTTTATCCACAACTACAATATCAGGCCGGTTATTCTTTACCCGACTATCGGTGATAATTGACCTATCGTAGTATAGTCTAAAATCAGCATTCTCTAGAACTGCATGAGGATGGTACTTGTAATAAGGCGTGTAAGTGTTAACTAATCCAAATTTGTTGGCCAGCTTCTGATGAATGATGTTGCACAGTTGGTTGTGCCTGCGTAGGTAATCAATGTTAGCTATGGCTGAACATCCCGACGTAATGTGTTGTATCGTCTCTGTTGTTTGTTGACACCTTCTGCACTTGTCCGACACGATGTTTGGATCTCTTATAACAAATTTCTTGTAATTGTTGGTATTAATAACTTGGTCTTGGATCGCCATCATAAATCCTTCTGTTTCTGGAAACAATGTTCCATCAGAGAGTCACTTATTTGATGCTTCCTTGTCGATATATGGTTGATTGAGGTCGTGATGATGTCGACCATGAAGCGCTTTCTGGGCCCACTCCGCCTGTTTGTCAGAGTCTGTAACGATTTCAAGTTTTTTATCAGGGTTTACAAGATCTAAGGGGGAATAGTTTTTATCTGCTTTCGCGACCAGCTCATGCAATTTAGATGTTTGAGCCTTGCCAATGAAGAACTTTTGGAGTTTAGATATTTGATTATAATGTAAATTAACTATGTCCGTTAAAGCTCTCCCTCCCTCTTTTCTTGGTAATGTGGTCCTAATAACTGATGATGTCGGGTGGTGACATTTGTGTTTGGTCATCATGGTTCGCGTTGTTCTTTGAATATCTTCCAGTTCTGTTTTTGTCCACTTCAGAATTCCAAATGAGTATGTCAGGATCGGTATGGCGTAGGTGTTAATTGCTTTGGCGAGATTTCCTGCGTTCAACTGGGATTTCAATAAAGCAGATATCCTTTGAGTGAACTGTCCTCGAATTTTGGTTTTTGCTTGCTTCTGGTCAAGTAGCTTAGCTTGCTGAAATCCTAGATATTTGTAGGTTTCACCATTTTGCATGGCATTTATAATGTTCCCATTAGGTAGTAATACATCTCCGTTAACGATTTTACCCTTCTCGATATTTAAGGTTTTGCACTTGTCTAATCCAAATCCCATTTGTATATCACTGGAAAAATTTTCAGTAATATTAAGTAAATGTTGAATTTGACGCTGGTTTGATGCGTATATTTTGATGTCATCCATGTATAAGAGGTGGGAAACAGTGCAGCTAGTGTTTCTGCTGGCCTTGATTTTAAAGCCGTAATCCGTATCGTTAAGTAGATTGGAGAGTGGATTCATTGCCAAACAAAACCAAAGTGGACTCAGGGAGTCGCCTTGGAAGATCCCCCTACGGATAGAAATTTCATCAGTTTCGAGGTATTGACCATTTATTTGTAAATGAAGGTTCGTTCGCCAGTGCTTCATCGATGATTCAAGAAAAGTAACAAGAGTGGGGTGTACTTTGTAAATTTGCAACACTTTAACAAGCCAGGAATGTGGAACGCTATCAAATGCTTTCCTATAATCTACGAAAGCCGTGTAGATGTTGCGCTGTTCCTTCTGCGCCTGTTTTAGTATTACCGAATCGATGATGAGTTGCTCTTTGCAGCCTTGGTGATCTCGTCTGCACCCTTTTTGTTCTTCCGACAAGATGTTGTTTTGATCGGCATGTCTGTAAATACGGTTAGTTATGCAAGACGTTAATATTTTATATATAGTTGGAAGGCATGTTATAGGTCTATACTGCGTAGGATCGTGAGTTTGATGCGTTTTGGGAAGCAAGTGGGTCGAACCCAGTGTCAGAAATGGTGGTGTATCTTCTGGATGCTGCAGAATATGTGTAAATGATCTTGCCATTGCTTCATGCAGACTGTCAAACTTCTTATACCAGAAGTTTTGGACATTGTCAACTCCTGGTGTCTTCCAACTACTGGTGCTCTTTATAGCTTCGGTTACCTCGCTTGTTGTCAAGTTAACGAAAGGCATTGGTTCAATGTTAATTTTTTCCTCCTCAGTTCTTATCCAGTGAGCGTTGGATTTATGTTCGATAGGGTTCGACCATAAAGAAGACCAGTACTCCGTTAGCTCATCTTTATCTGGGAGACTTTGGTTGTGATTGTTTACAGTACCGCTTAGTTGCCTGTAAAATAACTTCTGATTGTTATTGAATAAGTAGTTCTGTTGTTTCCTTTTCGTGCACTTGACATATCGTGACAAACGTTTTGATTTTGCCTTTAACTTTTGCCTGAGTGAATCGATATATTCACATACATGTTGTTTATGTTGTGGGTGACCTGTATAAGTGTTGATTCTTCGATAGACCTTCCTCACTCTGTTTGTTAAGCGCCTAGACGGTTTCAAGTTGTTTTTAAACTCTGTAAGCTGCCCCAATTCCCTTCTGATGTCATCAATGGTCTTTTCCAGCCGGCGTTGCCACCAAGGCTTGAGCTGTTTGTAGTCTTTACCCCGATTGTTCTTTGGGAATTGGATTTGTTGATTGTGACTTCGAAGCACTGCTACCGCTCCACAATAGATGAGAGTGTGAAGTTGTTCCAGCGCTTCGCAGTCTTTAGCATAGTTCTGCAGTAGTAAGTTCACAGCTGCTAGTATGCTGTTAGTGCTCTTATTGGTTCGAAGCTTGGGTAGTTTTGGCCGGTGTATTGGGTTGGTGCCATTAAATTCCGCTAGTGCTTTACAAAGTTCGGTATTATAGTCATTATCGGTGGTTTTGTCGCAATCATTGTTTATTTCCTCAACGCCATTGTGGTATCCTTGTGCATTCTCCGATTTATGTGTATCCTGATCGGTAATTATGTCATTCTCTCCATCTTGAAGGTCAAGAAGGACTTCACCTCGAATTTGTTGCAACGTCGGACCGGGTAGTAGATTGTTTTTCACAATACTTCGACGTTGGTCAGCAATACGCTGTTCCGTGAGATGGTGAAATTCTGGAAAATGTTCAACGAATGCACGGTGGAGGGCGTATCTGTATGTCGTCATATCAGTTTCCATATTCGTGATTTTAAAGTAGGAGCGCATAATGAATGAGTTTAGCTCGATAGTCCACTTCATGCGCTTCCTGGGCTTTCCGGCTTTTGTGGTCGTAGATGTGCCGACTTGCGTCACTCCAGAAACATCAGAAGCCGGTGGCGGAGGATCGATGTTGTTTTCCCCCTGAGTGTGGTTCGCAGTAGCCCTACTCGGTGTCACGCTGCGCCTACCGCTAACCGAGGAAGAAGGTAAATCATTTTTCGAACAAGCCCTTCTAGCACCAACTTGAACGCGACAAGAGTTTAAGGTGTTGCAATGTCGATTCACCTGACGATTCCTGAGATTTAAGGTCCCGGAATTTACACTCGAATTATTGCTCTCCCCAGAATCCGTGAAGCAGACAGCCGATGTACTAGGTACACAAGCAGTGTGGGATTCTGAGCATTTAGCTCTACCCACCTGGGGTAATCTTGTTTTACAATTCGACATCGTGATTGTTGCATTTTAGACCTACTGCCAGGTGCTGATTCAGCCGCTCCTTACATGGAGAACAGGCGCTGTTGGAGTACCGCTCCTTACATGGAGACCGTCGTGTCCTGAAACTAACTGGTTTTGGTTCGCTCCGAGGTATTTAATTTCGTCGATACCTTCTATATCTAAAAGGCATTCCCCTATCCACCACCTGGGGAAGCGCCCGATAGGGGACCAGCACCCCACGGGTTATTATTATTATTATTTCCAATTCAAGTGTACTCTTGCTCAGCTTTTGCTGGTAATGTTCACCTATCCCGAGCGTTTGTAAACGCAAATGGGATTAGGCACAGCAGTTACATATTTAGAAATTTACGGACAGTGTGACAAGTATTCAAAATTGCAGCCTTCTGCAGATCGATATATGTGTTTTTGTGAAGACCTAGTTTGGTGAGGCTGTCTTGTAGAGTTTTGGGGATTAGTCCCGTAGATGAAACAATGACCGGCACCACCTCTACTTTCTCTGCCTGCCACATCTGTCCTACCTCAATTGCAAGATCGGTGTATTTTGCAATTTTTTCGTTGTATTTGTCTAAAATATTGTTGTTATTGGGTACAGCAACATCCACCAGGAGAACCGAGTTAGCTTTTTTATCCACAACCACAATATCAGGCCGGTTATTCGTCACCAGTCTATCGGTGATAATTGACCTATCGTAGTATAGTCTAAAATCAGCATTCTCTAGAACTGCATGCGGATGGTACTTGTAATAAGGCGTGTAGGTGTTAATTAATCCAAATTTGTTGGCCAACTTCTGATGAATGATGTTGCACAGTTGGTTGTGCCTGCGTAGGTAATCAATGTTAGCTATGGCTGAACATCCCGACGTAATGTGTTGTATCGTCTCTGTTGTTTGTTGACACCTTCTGCACTTGTCCGACACGATGTTTGGATCTCTGATAACAAATTTCTTGTAATTGTTGGTATTAATAACTTGGTCTTGGATCGCCATCATAAATCCTTCTGTTTCTGGAAACAATGTTCCATCAGAGAGCCACTTATTTGATGCTTCCTTGTCGATATATGGTTGATTGAGGTCGTGATGATGTCGACCATGAAGCGCTTTCTGGGCCCACTCCGCCTGTTTGTCAGAGTCTGTAACGATTTCAAGTTTATTATCAGGGTTTACAAGATCTAAGGGGGAATAGTTTTTATCTGCTTTCGCGACCAGCTCATGCAATTTAGATGTTTGAGCCTTGCCAATGAAGAACTGTTGGAGTTTAGATATTTGTTTGTAATGTAAATTAACTATGTCCGTTAAAGCTCTCCCTCCCTCTTTTCTTGGTAATGTGGTCCTAATAACTGATGATGTCGGGTGGTGACATTTGTGTTTGGTCATCATGGTTCGCGTTGTTCTTTGAATAGCTTCCAGTTCTGTTTTTGTCCACTTCAGAATTCCAAATGAGTATGTCAGGATCGGTATGGCGTAGGTGTTAATTGCTTTGGCGAGATTTCCTGCGTTCAACTGGGATTTCAATAAAGCAGATATCCTTTGAGTGAACTGTCCTCGAATTTTGGTTTTTGCTTGCTTCTGGTCAAGTAGCTTAGCTTGCTGAAATCCTAGATATTTGTAGGTTTCACCATTTTGCATGGCATTTATAATGTTCCCATTAGGTAGTAATACATCTCCGTTAACGATTTTACCCTTCTCGATATTTAAGGTTTTGCACTTGTCTAATCCAAATCCCATTTGTATATCACTGGAAAATGTTTCAGTAATATTAAGTAAATGTTGAATTTGACGCTGGTTTGATGCGTATATTTTGATGTCATCCATGTATAAGAGGTGGGAAACAGTGCAGCTAGTGTTTCTGTTGGCCTTGATTTTAAAGCCGTAATCCGTATCGTTAAGTAGATTGGAGAGTGGATTCATTGCCAAACAAAACCAAAGTGGACTCAGGGAGTCGCCTTGGAAGATCCCCCTACGGATAGAAATTTCATCAGTTTCGAGGTATTGACCATTTATTTGTAAATGAAGGTTCGTTCGCCAGTGCTTCATCGATGATTCAAGAAAAGTAACAAGAGTGGGGTGTACTTTGTAAATTTGCAAAACTTTAACAAGCCAGGAGTGTGGAACGCTATCAAATGCTTTCCTATAATCTACGAAAGCCGTGTAGATGTTGCGCTGTTCCTTCTGCGCCTGTTTTAGTATTACCGAATCGATGATGAGTTGCTCTTTGCAGCCTTGGTGATCTCGTCTGCACCCTTTTTGTTCTTCCGACAAGATGTTGTTTTGATCGGCATGTCTGTAAATACGGTTAGTAATGCAAGACGTTAATATTTTATATATAGTTGGAAGGCATGTTATAGGTCTATACTGCGTAGGATCGTGAGTTTGATGCGTTTTGGGAAGCAAGTGGGTCGAACCCAGTGTCAGAAATGGTGGTGTATCTTCTGGATGCTGCAGAATATGTGTAAATGATCTTGCCATTGCTTCATGCAGACTGTCAAACTTCTTATACCAGAAGTTTTGGACATGGTCAACTCCTGGTGTCTTCCAATTACTGGTGCTCTTTATAGCTTCGGTTACCTCGCTTGTTGTCAAATTAACGAAAGGCATTGGTTCAATGTTAATTTTTTCCTCCTCAGTTCTTATCCAGTGAGCATTGGATTTATGTTCGATAGGGTTCGACCATAAAGAAGACCAGTACTCCGTTAGCTCATCTTTATCTGGGAGACTTTGGTTGTGATTGTTTACAGTACCGCTTAGTTGCCTGTAAAATAACTTCTGATTGTTATTGAATAAGTAGTTCTGTTGTTTCCTTTTCGTGCACTTGACATATCGTGACAAACGTTTTGATTTTGCCTTTAACTTTTGCCTGAGTGAATCGATATATTCACATACATGTTGTTTATGTTGTGGGTGACCTGTAAAAGTTTTGATTTTTCGATAGATCTTCCTCACTCTGTTTGTTAAGCGCCTAGACGGTTTCAAGTTGTTTTTAAATTCTGTAAGCTGCCCCAATTCCCTTCTGATGTCATCATTATTATTATTATTATTATTATTATTATTATTATTATTATTATTATTATTATTATTATTATTATTATTATTATTATTATTATTATTATTATTATTATTATTATTATTATTATTATTATTATTATTATTATTATTATTATTTCCAATTCAAGTGTACTCTTGCTCAGCTTTTGCTGGTAATGTTCACCTATCCCGAGCGTTTGTAAACGCAAATGGGATTAGGCACAGCAGTTACATATTTAGAAATTTACGGACAGTGTGACAAGTATTCAAAATTGCAGCCTTCTGCAGATCGATGTATGTGTTTTTGTGAAGACCTAGTTTGGTGAGGCTGTCTTGTAGAGTTTTGGGGATTAGTCCCGTAGATGAAACGATGACCGGCACCACCTCTACCCTCTCTGCATGCCACATCTGTCCTACCTCAATTGCAATTATTATTATTATTATTATTATTATTATTATTATTATTATTATTATTATTATTATTATTATTATATTATTTTTTCATTGTTTAGTCGAGTTGTGTGAATGTCAGTTAATTTTGTGGTCCGAGAAAAGGTCAAATTTGAGTGGAATTCAGTGTTTTTAATTCTTGGAAAGTGCATCAAATCAATTTTTAACCTCCATTACTGCAGTATTAGTAC
The DNA here is from genome assembly GCA_947563755.1 of Lochmaea crataegi. NCBI lineage: Eukaryota > Metazoa > Arthropoda > Insecta > Coleoptera > Chrysomelidae > Lochmaea > Lochmaea crataegi. The sequence continues at coordinate 35,158,085 of OX387427.1, read as the reverse complement.
TTGTAAGTAAAATAATATACATTTACTAGTGATTTGCTGCATATTTACATTGGATTCTTCCGTAAATCGTGCTATCTGGTTAAAACTGATAAGTTTTTATTAGGCCAAGTGTGTAGACCATTCCACCACGGTAAAACTTTTGAGTTAAATTTCCACGATTAGTGCCTCATATTTAATTAAATCTATTGTCATTGTGTTAATCAGTGTAGTTCATCTTAATTGATATCTAAGATGGGTAAGGAAATTAATGAAGCAGTTAGTGAATGTAAGAGGTGTAGAAAACCTGCTAAAGTGGGCTTGCGTTGTGTTGTATGTGGGAATGTATCGCATGAAAGTTGCTTGAAACAACTTAAAGGCATTCTATATTTGGAAAATCAAACAATAAATTGCTGCTCTGATATCAAGGAAAACAGCTCTCAATCTCAAGTACTGAGTACTGCGACGAATGCAATACTAGATTTAAAATTGAAGCATTCTGAAGAATTGTTAGCACAAAAGGACCTTACAATCGAAAATCAACGGATTGCCATACGTTCGCTCCAAGCGCAAGTAGATTTTTTAAATAGGGAGATAAATCTCATGAAAAAAACCAGTAATCTTGCGGAAAAAGGAAAATCACATGTATTATATGCGTCAAATATTGGTGCAAGTACCTCTCAAGATACTTCAAATGTCACATTACAGAAAGTTTCCGCTGCTGTTCATCAAGCTACGACCTCTGGTATGTGTACAGATATTATAAATTTAGCTAGCAGCGAACAAAATCGTACTTCTAACGAAAACCTGCAGAAAAAACCAAAGAACGTACTCGTTGGTACTATGTCAGGCTCAAATCCCAATTTAAAAGCAGCTAGACAGGAACATATGCAACATTTTCATTCAACGAACTGGAGCCCAAAAGCGAATGTAGACGTTGTTAAAAAACATTTAGAAGAAATAGATTCTCGTATTGAAGTTTATCAATTAAAAACAAGAGCACCGGATCGTTATACCTCATATAAAATATCGGTACCCATTAGTGTCGTACCAAAAATTGTTAAACCCGAAGTCTGGCCAGAGGGAGTATTTTTGAATGAGTTTTTTCGCCTCAGCGGCAGATATAAAAGTACAGATGGAAATGGAGCTTAGAACAAAAACTGATAACCTTTCTAAACATTATTTTAATTTAATTTATATAAACTGTCAAAGTATTTCCAATAAGATAGATGACCTAGAAGTATTAATAAGTGAGATTAATTTTGATGTCTTATGTATTGCTGAGCATTGGCTTTCCACTGATAAGTTAACAACCCTTAATATTAAAATGTATAAATTAATTTCATACTTTTGTAGAGACAGCATAAGCCATGGGGGTGTTGCCATATACGCAAGATCTCACATTGAAATTAAACCAGTAGATGTGAACAATTTCTGTATTCCTGTGCATGCAGAATTTTGTTGTGCAAAAATTCTGAATACAAGTATAGTCCTTTTAACTGTTTACAGATCATCCAGTAGTGGTGATCTAAATGTATTTCAAACAAAACTTATTGATCTTCTGGATCATCTATTTTTTAAATTTAAAAAAATTATTTTAGTTGGTGATTTTAATCTTGATTTGGATGGTCCTAGTAATCACTCTACTGAGATTAGGAACATGTTACATATGTATGGCCTTTCATCCCTAATCCATATTCCAACAAGGATCACGCCAACTACTAAATCACGGCTTGATAATGTAGTTACCAATGTTGATCTAAAAGACATCGATGTCGGTGTTTTGGATGTGGATATTGGGGATCATCAGGCACTTTATATTAAGTTACTAAATTTCTGTAGTCCTGATATGCCAGTTGTAAAAAAACGTATAATTAACACAAACAACATCAAATACTTTACAAACCAATTAAGTAAAATTAATTGGTTTGATTACAATTTACAATGTCTGAATTCAAATGATCTTGCTAATCATATATTGAGTACGTTACAGGAAATTGCGCAAGTAGCTTTTCCATTGAAATCAAAAATTCAGAATCGCAAAATAAAATGGTTCAATGATCATCTCAGAGAAATGAGAAAATCAATATTCACTTTAAAAAATAAATTTAAAAAAACAAACTGCTTATCGGACTGGAATGCATACACAGCTCTCCGTTCGTCATATAAGAAATCTCTTAAGCAACATAAAAGGGAAGCTTATTCAAAAATTATAGAACAAGCCGATAACAAAAATAAAATAATTTGGAATTTAGTTAACTCAGAGAGAACTGTAAAAAATAAAAAACCAATACAAACAAATATTACGCCAGATGAATTTAATGAATTCTTTAGTACAGTTGCACAAAAAATTACTAATATTATTTTAGATTCAAGAAATGATCCGATGGAGTATTTAAATAATATGGCAAAACCATCAACTTCATTTTTCATGGGGCCAATTTTGCAATCTGATGTACGGGAAGCAGTACTAAGTTTGAAAAATAAGCCATGTCTAGATTTCTTTGATTTGAATGGGAAAATAATAATAAATTCTATTGAGTATATCATTGAACCACTTACAACTCTTTACAATCAATGTCTTCAAGAGGGCATTTGGCCTGATTTGTTTAAAATTACCAAAATTTTACCCACCTTTAAGAAGGGAGATTCTGATAACACTGACAACTATAGGCCAATTGCGATTGTACCAGTCCTAAGTAAAATTTTGGAAATATTGATCAAACAGAAATTAGTTAGCTACTGTGAACATAGTAATATTTTTTCACCTGCGCAGTTTGGATTTCGTAAGAATAGATCCACAACTAACGCATTACTGGATCTGATTGAGTATGCTACTGAGTCACTTGATATGAAAACAAGTGTTGATATTACATTTTGTGATCTCAGCAAAGCATTCGACTGTGTAGATCTGGACTTGCTAATAAAAAAAATGGAATATTACGGGATAAGATCCAAAGAATTACTCTTGTTTCGCTCCTATCTCTCAAACAGAAGACAATATGTCCATTGTGATGGTATAAATTCGAGTATCCTTTCTGTTGAAAAAGGTGTTCCGCAGGGCTCAGTTTTGGGACCTGTATTATTTATTTTATACATAAATGACCTGCCAGGCGCGGTGGAGTATTCTAAATGCCTTTTGTTTGCAGATGATACAACAATTAGCTCTCGCACGAATATACCGGAGTGTAAGGAAAGTATGCAATCCGTGAAAAATTGGTTCTCAGCAAATCATCTTAAGCTTAATGAAACTAAAACTCAATCCCTATTAGTAAGTTCTAGTAGATTAGTTGAGAATTCAGATCCTGTGGTATATTTAGGTTTAATGTTAGATACTCACCTGAATTGGCAACCTCATCTGAATTCTTTATGTTCAAAATTGGCATCACAAGTTTTTGCACTACGACAACTAAGATCATCTTTATCGTCCAATATTCTAAGTACTGTGTACTTTGCAATTGTTCATTCCCACCTAAGTTATGGTATATTATTATGGGGCAATGCAGCTGGAGCTGGAGCTGAAGAAGCATTCCGACTGCAAAAATCTGCTTTGCGAATCATTGATGGTGCAAAGTGGGATGCGCATTGTAAACCCCTGTTTTCAAAGTACAAAGTTCTACCTTTACCTTGTATGTATATCTTTGAAGTAGCAAAATTCATTCATCAGCATCGTGAAAAATTTATGACTCACTCGAATTTACATAATTACTCTACTAGGTCTGCCAACAACTTAGTTGTTGAGATATCTAGGATTGAAACCACTAAACGTAATAAGCTTGATGTGGGTATATACAACAAAATAATATATATATTGGATGGGGAAAATATTGTAAATATGTCAATCAATTTATTTGTACGTAAAGTCAAGGAGTTTTTACTGAAACATTGTTTTTATTCTATTCAGCAATTCATGTGTTACCACTTTTAATGTTTATTATTTTATTTCATTATTTTTATAAAGATTTAATTTGTGGATCATCCAGTCAAAATTTTATATAGCATACGTGTTCTATGTTATTTTGTAATTGTAATTTAAAGTACTGTAAGTCAATTTTTCAAAAATTTTTTAAACATTTCAATATAATTTTTAGTTATTGTGTAAACGACCTATAGATACATGTTTGTATACTGTGTTTTCATATATTTAGGACCTAGACGTACTTTCGTATGTAAATATATTATATTTGGTCAATAAATGGTATGGTATGGTATTATTATTATTATTATTATTATTTCCAACTCAAGTGTACTCTTGCTCAGCTCTTGCTGGTAATGTTCACCTATCCCGAGCGTGTGTAAACGCAAACGGGACTAGGCACAGCAGTTACATATTTAGAAATTTACGGACAGTGTGACAAGTATTCAAAATTGCAGCCTTCTGCAGATCGATGTATGTGTTTTTCTGAAGACCCAGTTTGGTGAGGCTGTCTTGTAGAGTTTTGGGGATTAGTCCCGTAGATGAAACGATGACCGGCACCACCTCTACTTTCTCTGCATGCCACATCTGTCCTACCTCAATTGCAAGATCGGTGTATTTTGCAATTTTCTCGTTGTATTTGTCCAACATATTGTTGTTATTGGGTACAGCAACATCCACTAGAAGAACCGAGTTAGCTTTTTTATCCACAACTACAATATCAGGCCGGTTATTCGTCACCAGTCTATCGGTGATAATTGACCTATCGTAGTATAGTCCAAAATCAGCATTCTCCAGAACTGCATGGGGATGGTACTTGTAATAAGGCGTGTAGGTGTTAACTAATCCAAATTTGTTGGCCAACTTCTGATGAATGATGTTGCACAGTTGGTTGTGCCTGCGAAGGTAATCAATGTTAGCTATGGCTGAACATCCCGACGTAATGTGTTGTATCGTCTCTGTTGTTTGTTGACACCTTCTGCACTTGTCCGACACGATGTTTGGATCTCTTATAACAAATTTCTTGTAATTGTTGGTATTAACAACTTGGTCTTGGATCGCCATCATAAATCCTTCTGTTTCTGGAAACAATGTTCCATCAGAGAGCCACTTATTTGATGCTTCCTTGTCGATATATGGTTGATTGAGGTCGTGATGATGTCGACCATGAAGCGCTTTCTGGGCCCACTCCGCCTGTTTGTCAGAGTCTGTAACGATTTCAAGTTTTTTATCAGGGTTTACAAGATCTAAGGGGGAATAGTTTTTATCTGCTTTCGCGACCAGCTCATGCAATTTAAATGTTTGAGCCTTGAAAATGAAGAACTTTTGTAGTTTAGATATTTGATTATAATGTAAATTAACTATGTCCGTTAAAGCTCTCCCTCCCTGTTTTCTTGGTAATGTGGTCCTAATAACTGATGATGTCGGGTGGTGACATTTGTGTTTGGTCATCATGGTTCGCGTTGTTCTTTGAATATCTTCCAGTTCTGTTTTTGTCCACTTCAGAATTCCAAATGAGTATGTCAGGACCGGTATGGCGTAGGTGTTAATTGCTTTGGCAGGATTTCCTGCGTTCAACTGGGATTTCAATAAAGCAGATATCCTTTGAGTGAACTGTCCTCGAATTTTGGTTTTTGCTTGCTTCTGGTCAAGTAGCTTAGCTTGCTGAAATCCTAGATATTTGTAGGTTTCACCATTTTGCGTGGCATTTATAATGTTCCCATTAGGTAGTAATACATCTCCGTTAACGATTTTACCCTTCTCGATATTTAAGGTTTTGCACTTGTCTAATCCAAATCCCATTTGTATATCACTGGAAAATTTTTCAGTAATATTAAGTAAATGTTGAATTTGACGCTGGTTTGATGCGTATATTTTGATGTCATCCATGTATAAGAGGTGGGAAACAGTGCAGCTAGTGTTTCTGTTGGCCTTGATTTTAAAGCCGTAATCCGTATCGTTAAGTAGATTGGAGAGTGGATTCATTGCCAAACAAAACCAAAGTGGACTCAGGGAGTCGCCTTGGAAGATCCCCCTACGGATAGAAATTTCATCAATTTCGAGGTATTGGCCATTTATTTGTAAATGAAGGTTCGTTCGCCAGTGCTTCATCGATGATTCAAGAAAAGTAACAAGAGTGGGGTGTACTTTGTAAATTTGCAAAACTTTAACAAGCCAGGAATGTGGAACGCTATCAAATGCTTTCCTATAATCTACGAAAGCCGTGTAGATGTTGCGCTGTTCCTTCTGCGCCTGTTTTAGTATTACCGAAACGATGATGAGTTGTTCTTTGCAGCCTTGGTGATCTTGTGTGCACCCTTTTTGTTCTTCCGACAAGATGTTGTTTTGATCGGCATGTCTGTAAACACGGTTAGTAATGCAAGACGTTAATATTTTATATATAGTTGGAAGGCATGTTATAGGTCTATACTGCGTAGGATCGTGAGTTTGATGCGTTTTGGGGAGCAAGTGGGTCGAACCCAGCGTCAGAAATGGTGGTGTATCTTCTGGATGCTGCAGAATATGTGTAAATGATCTTGCCATTGCTTCATGCAGACTGTCAAACTTCTTATACCAGAAGTTTTGGACATGGTCAACTCCTGGTGTCTTCCAATTACTGGTGCTCTTTATAGCTTCGGTTACCTCGCTTGTTGTCAAGTTAACGAAAGGCATTGGTTCAATGTTAATTTTTTCCTCCTCAGTTCTTATCCAGTGAGCGTTGGATTTATGTTCGATAGGGTTCGACCATAAAGAAGACCAGTACTCCGTTAGCTCATCTTTATCTGGGAGACTTTGGTTGTGATTGTTTACAGTACCGCTTAGTTGCCTGTAAAATAACTTCTGATTGTCATTGAATACGTAGTTCTGTTGTTTCCTTTTCGTGCACTTGACATATCGTGACAAACGTTTTGATTTTGCCTTTAACTTTTGCCTGAGTGAATCGATATATTCACATACACGTTGTTTATGTTGTGGGTGACCTGTATAAGTGTTGATTCTTCGATAGATCTTCCTCACTATGTTTGTTAAGCGCCTAGACGGTTTCAAGTTGTTTTTAAACTCTGTAAGCTGCCCCAATTCCCTTCTGATGTCATCAATGGACTTTTCCAGCCGGCGTTGCCACCAAGGCTTGAGCTGTTTGTAGTCTTTACCCCGATTGTTCTTAGGGGATTGGATTTGTTGATTGTGACTTCGAATCACTGCTACCGCTCCACAATAGATGAGAGTGTGAAGTTGTTCCAGCGCTTCGCAGTCTTTAGCATAGTTCTGCAGTAGTAAGTTCACAGCTGCTAGTATGCTGTTAGTGCTCTTATTGGTTCGCAGCTTTGGTAATTTTGGCCGGTTTATTGGGTTGGTGCCATTAAATTCCCCTGGTGCTCTACAAAGTTCGGTATTATAGTCATTATCGGTGGTTTTGTCGCAATCATTGTTTATTTCCTCAACGCCATTGTGGTATCCTTGTGCATTCTCCGATTTATGTGTATCCTGATCGGTAATTATGTCATTCTCTCCATCTTGAAGGTCAAGAAGGACTTCACCTCCAATTTGTTGCAACGTCGGACCGGCTAGTAGATTGTTTTTCACAATACTTCGACGTTGGTCAGCATTACGCTGTTCCGTGAGATGGTGAAATTCTGGAAAATGTTCAACGAATGCACGGTGGAGGGCGTATCTGTATGTCGTCATATCAGTTTCCATATTCGTGATTTTAAAGTAGGAGCGCATAATGAATGAGTTTAGCTCGAAAGTCCACTTCATGCGCTTCCTGGGCTTTCCGGCTTTTGTGGTCGTAGATGTGCCGACTTGCGCCACTCCAGAAACATCAGAAGCCGGTGGCGGAGGATCGATGCTATTTTCCCGCTGAGTGTGGTTTGCAGTAGCCCTACTCGGTGTCACGCTGCGCCTACCGCTAACCGAGGAAGAAGGTAAATCATTTTTCGAACAAGCCCTTCTAGCACCAACTTGAACGCGACAAGAGTTTAAGGTGTTGCAATGTCGATTCACCTGACGATTTCTGAGATTTAAGGTCCCGGAATTTACACTCGAATTATTGCTCCCCCCAGAATCCGTGGAGCAGACAGCCGATGTACTAGGTACACAAGCAGTGTGGGATTCTGAGCATTTAGCTCTACCCACCTGGGGTAATCTTGTTTTACAATTCGACATCGTGATTGTTGCATTTTAGACCTACTGCCAGGTGCTGATTCAGCCGCTCCTTACATGGAGAACAGACGCTGTCGGAGTACCGCTTCTAACATGGAGACCGTCGTGTCCTGAAACTAACTGGTTTTGGTTCGCTCCGAGGTATTTAATTTCCTCGATACCTTCTATATCTAAAAGGCATTCCCCTATCCACCACCTGGGGAGGCGTCATTAAAAAGACGTAAAAGATATGTATTTGAGAAAAAAACTCTCAATGAAACCACCGTTTTGTAGTTCCATGCACTGCCTGGAATGTAATGTATTGTCAAAGTTGTAAAATAAAGCTCTTGAAATAGAGCACATGTCTCATAACCTGTATTCTTGGACTTCAGCAGAGGCAGGTTATACAGTAATTGGTACCAAATGTATTAGGACATTTCCCACATCTATATATGGAAACTGGATAATTAAACAAAAGTTCAAGTCCAAACATAATGTATATTCTTTACTCTATTTTTTATTACAAAATATAAATAAAACAAAAAATATATCTATTCTAATAGGAATCATCTATAAAAACAAAGTTATAAAAAATGTAAATTTTTACGTAATCTTGATATTTTTTATTTTAAATAAATAAATTATATTACTAAAGATCCTATTAGAGTTTTTTCAATTAACATTTTTTTCTTGGGCCCTTCAATTTTTTTGTAAGTACTCACATGTACATACAGGGTTGTTTCGAAATTTGACCCATTAGAAAATGTTCAATTTTCTTATGAACTTGAGATTCCATATAAGCCATCCACCATAATTGGTGCTTATAAGAGTCTGAATAAAACATCAAGCAGAGACCAACTTAAAAAATTAGCCTGTATGGACAACATAACAGGCTAAATTAAGCAATGCAAGTGTGTAGAAGAGGAATTGAAACAAAAATATCTTGACACTGAACACTGTTTACACTACCACTACACCAACACTAACACTTTACACTATCTTACGCGCGTTTCGATAACCAAGTTATCTTCTTCAGAGACTGAAGATAAACTTACCTTCAGTCTATGAAGAAGATAACTTGGTTATCGAAACGCGCGTAAGATATTGTAAAGTGTTAGTGTTGGTGTAGTGGTAGTGTAAACAGTGTTCAGTGTCAAGTATCGCCAACGGTTCCAGAATTCCCAACTTAAAAATATCTTGGTATGGCAAAATCATACATTTTTCAATTATTTCAGTAGTGTGCCAGGTTTTTGAGAAATCAGATAAGCCCGAGACCAAAAGAATATGTAAATCACTAGAATCAAATGGATAATCATAAAATGAAGTATAGGAAGTAAAAAACTTTCCTGAAATATTTACATTATTATTTCTTTCACCAATGAAATCTTCTATTTGAATAACACAGGTGTTGGTAAAACAGTAATAATTGGCTTTTGAATACGAATAAATGGTCAGAAAATAATTTTTGAGAGATAATTTTTTATAACTTTTTTGAATATTACCAAGTGTTTAAATTCTAATTTCAATTCTTGATTTAAAAATTCACAATTAGTTATAGGTGTACTTCCTGCTTCCAATTCAATTATTCGTCTACAAATTTGTTGAAGTGGATTTTTAGAAGACCGAACTAAATTTTTCATGGTTCCTAAATAATTTTCGAATGGAAAAGCAGAAAAATTGTCTAGTGGACCAAACCTTAAAACATCATCTGGAAGATGCGTTAAAACATGAATATTGTAAATTGGAAATTCAGGCCCATATAACTTTTGTCCGTGACTAATAAACGTTTGAAGAATTCTTTTAGAGTTTTCACAATTTTTTGTTTTGGAGGAATTATCTTCAGATATTAAAAGTATTATAGCTGTATGAAACAAAAGAAAGTGCTTATAAATAGCTTCATCAACAATGCCCCATATTACTACAATTCCTGTATAAAAAAGAAAGGTTCTAAATTCAGTATCCTTAAATCTTGACAACTCAGACAAAGACCTTGGCTTACTTTTAATTTCTCCAGGAATAAAATCTTTGTAACTTATCAGATTATTTGAAATAACAGTTACTAACCTATTTGATAAACGTACATTTAAATGGCCCCCAATAATTCAGAAGCTTTTTCATTACACCCAGGCATACATTATGCATATAATCAATTGGGAAAATATTTACTAAGTCGATTTCCAAATCAACCAAAGGAGAAGTTCCAACATGGTGATCTTCATCAAGCTGTTCTCTAAAAGACTTATTATTCCTTTTAGCACTATTTGTATTTTTGAATACTACTCTGCCATTGACATAATTTCTAATTTCTATGCATTTATCTCAACTGGAATATCCACCATGTGACTTTATACATTTGATATATGCCTTAGCAGGAGCATCACAGATAAAACTGTGTATAAAGATGGAGTATTTTTTGTTTTCAAACAATAAACCCTCAGCTTTTAACTGATTATATTCACTAATAAAAGCATCAAAATATAAATTTAGAGGGGAAGGTTTAGACGTTCCACAAAATATACCAACAGCAGAGGGATTCATATTATTGATGTTTTTAATTAAGCCTAATATAGGCCAAGCTTGCGTATTGGAGCTCCTATACAATGGAAGACCATCAATATTAAAACTAATATTTATAAAATCTCCAGTAAAATTCTTATGGTTTTTTTAAAAAAGTCTCAGTGCCCGCTCTAAGCCTAAATGTATGTATGATCCAGTCTCTAATTTTACTATATTAAAGTGTTGTGGGGTGGATAGAAGCGTACGGCTGTCAAGAGGAAGTTGTTGATGATAAGGTTTCAAAATGTACAAAAGTTTGGTTAAAGCAGAATGGGTCACTTTTTGTGATACTGCCCAATTTGCTAAAGTCGATTTTAAGCAGTTTTGATTACTGATATTTAAAACTTCTTCAGTCCACAGATTATATTCAGTTGGACAATCAATTTCAGTTCCACTGAGAAAATAATCGACACTTTGTATGGAATTTGACTCCAATGTGTCATGGGTATATCAGAATGTTGATTACTAGTACCGGGATTTAAAATTATTTTTCCTAATTCAGAATTCACACGTCTGTACATTTGTCTTTGGGAAACCACCTTTTTCAATTTAAGTTTTGGCATTTTCAATGAAGTTAAAATGTTTAGTAATAGAAAAGTAAATATGAAGATTGCCGTAATATAACAAAATAATAAATACTCACAGAATATTTTTCAAGTATAAATATTGAACAATAAAAATGATAATTCTACCCTTCTTGTTTTTCTTTCTTTCTAACTGTAACCTTTTGGGAGCATGCTTCAGCCAAATTTTAATACAGTCATCGATTTCTGCCGCATCTCCTTCACTTTTGGATAAAATGGCATCTTAAATTAACAACAAAGAAAAAACGTGAAAATGTTTTCTTAATAAATATACAAGGTGTCCCAAAACATGGCAATATTGGTAGGATTAAGACAAAACACAAAAATAAATAGGGTGTGCTTAATAAAGTCCAGTATTGAGATACAGAGGGTTGACGTTTGAAATTTAAAAATGAATATATGTTTTGTGAAAAATATCAAGAGATGTAGAAGTTATAGCCATAATTCTGAAAACTGGGGCACACCAGGCGACTAAAGTTTAAAATGCAAACCCCATTTATTTTTGATTTTGTCTTAATCCTACCAATCTTGTTATGTATGCTTTAAACACCTTGTATAGTGCCCATTACTTATAAATAAGAACTAACAACTCCCAAGTTCTACCTTTGTGAACGAAAAAATAGGCTATAACATTGTAAATGAAATCGGTTTGAGTATCGCTAGCTCTTGATATATTATTATAGGTAAGGTTTTAAAGAAACTTCCTCAAAGGTAATTAGTCATAATATGTAGATATTTGAATTTACCCCTGAGTTATTAATAAATAATAAAAAGTTACACTTACTGACAACTACTTTCCGTAGATTTAGTTTTGCAAATGCTTGCTTTTCGTTTCTTGATCCCAAAAAACTATATTTGGCTGCAACTTGATTAGAGACTAGACTTCGAAGAATATTGTTGACTTTTCCAACTTTATCTCGACCACCCAAGGTCTCACAATATGTAGCCTACAAACATATAAAGGGTGTCAGGTGTTACAAAAACTTGTTAGAAAAATTCGAGGGTATTAAACTAATTCACACAATTTTTTTTTTAAATGAACTTCAATAAGAAAGTTTATAGAGCAAAATGTTGTCTTCATTATAATAATTGCCAGTTATATATGGGTTGATCAAATACTGATCAGGGATTAAATATTGAATATTGATGATAATTCTATCAATCTATGTGATAAGACAATAAAAATTTATAATCAAACATGGATTCAAACTATACAGTATGTAATTTTATATGTATATGGTATAAATATGACAGCAATATCAATTATTTTCAAAATTTAATCCTGAGATCAATTTTTGATTGGCTTTTATATAACTGTTTATGAGATTTTTTTAAGACAAGAACTTGTATCATTGTAGGAAAAATTATTTTGCCACAATTGTGGATAAAACTCAACAAAAATTATAATAATTTTAACTACCACTCACCAAAGCAGAAAGATTTTTCTCTGCTCCAAGATACTCCTCGATTGTGTCCAAATCTGTAGTATTTTTAATTGGAAGCTCCACTGGAGTATCTTTGGGTGGGGCCAATTTTAATTTGGTCCCATCCTGTCTCTCCTCAAGAATACTCAAAATTTGTTTGTTTTGCTGCTTTATTTGCAGCATAATATTAAGTATATTTTTTTGGAAATCTAAATATTTAAAAATTAACCAGGATTGTTCAATGTATGTAAGGTAAAATGTTAATACCTGAAACTATTGTGTTATCCACTTCTCTATTGACATGAATTTAAGCCATTTGATAATCGGGAATGATCACCAAAATTACCACTTTGGCTTGCTGTTGGCTTATGGGCTTTCTCTTTTTCAATAGCTTTCTCTTTTTCAATAACCTCTAAAGAAAATCTCTCTAAAAAAATAAATAACACTAATTGAACCACTATAAAAATTTAATTTATTTCTTTACTATACCTGACTTTTCTAGCAATTGTACTTCTGGTGGTAACTCCTTTAAAGTTTTTGGGTAGGATTTAGCTTTTACAAAGTGTTCTGGAAGTTGAAAATGTTTTTAAAGAAATTATAGTTTTATCACCCATTGTTCAAAATTTTTTTTCTGGCTTCAACTCGATTTGGGATGGGATATCGAATTTTTGAAAGAGTGAAGCCTCTAATTGACTTAGAATTTTTTCCAACAGGAATGTTTTTTTATATATTAATGATCAGATTTACAGGTAGGACAGAAAAAAATATTGCCTGAAAGTGTAACACCCTAGTGTGGTGTATACAGATTATGCATTACGGTAAATGATTACTGATTACATTCTACCTGAATTATTTCAATTAAAAATATATCTTACTGTTTTGTGCCTGAGCCTAAGATAAACATAAAATTATCCAGTCATTTAAATTTATGAGAGGTAGGTATGTATTTGTCCAAGGATTATTAATTATTATCTGGGCAAACACCACAAATTCTACATAACAGTATAAGGTGTGCACAATAAAAGTATCTAGTTTACTAGTGTCTTTTGATACACTTACCTCCGAATTTAGTTCTTTTCCTCCATTTACTATTTGAATAATGCAATTTGTGTGCAATATTACTTTTCTGTTTATTTGAAGCATTACCCTTACATTCTTCCAAAGTTATATAAGTATTCAAATCGACTTTTACCACTTTTTTAATTGGACTTATGCCATTCGTTTCTCCAATTAAATCATTTTCTATAACATTCACACTATGCTCATATTCATCAAGTTCTTGTTTAACGTCGATATTAAAAGTGTGTTCTTCAATTTCAATGATTTCCTCTTTAATTGTATTTGTCTCCATTGTATTAATAATTAACGGATACCTACGCAGTAGGTAGATAACTATTTACATCTATGCTATTTACCTTCTATTTACTTACAACTATCAACAGCATAGGTAACTGATCAACAGGAAAATTTCAGTCTTTCCATTAAATAGGTCTCGACCATAGAGAAATTAAAAAGAAAAAGATTTCAAGTTAATAGGCAGAAACGGAACAATGTTTCTGCGATGGCCAGTTGAGTCAGACCAATCAGAATCTTACGTACCCTTCTACTCAACCGGGGACCGGCTGTAAAGTGTACACTCGCCTGAGGTGATCTGTGGTTCAGACGATGCCAGAGATAAGATACACAGGGACGAGGCCGTTGATCGTTTGCTCTCGGTTCGAATCGGCTTTTTGGTTTTGCGCCACCTATATCTTGCCAATTGAAGCAATTTCAATTTGCGAGGAACATATTTGCATTTTTTGCTATTGGTTATTGCCGTTTGGCACGAAATACAAATTATTTCTGAAATATACAATACAAATCGATACTTATTTACAAGAACTATAAAGTTGAAATCATTGAAATCACGTGATAGTGACGTGAGCTTTTAACCAGATTAAGGTTGATCCAAATTCGTGTTCAAAATGACGTTCACCTATCCCGAGCGTGTGTAAACGCAAATGGGATTAGGCACAGCAGTTACATATTTAGAAATTTACGGACAGTGTGACAAGTATTATTAGTATTAGTATCCAACTCAAGTGTACTCTTGCTCAGCTCTTGCTGGTAATGTTCACCTATCCCGAGCGTTTGTAAACGCAAATGGGATTAGGCAGAGCAGTTACATATTTAGAAATTTACGGACAGTGTGACAAGTATTCAAAATTGCAGCCTTCTGCAGATCGATGTATGTGTTTTTGTGAAGACCTAGTTTGGTGAGGCTGTCTTGTAGAGTTTTGGGGATTAGTCCCGTAGATGAAACGATAACCGGCACCACCTCTACTTTCTCTGCATGCCACATCTGTCCTACCTCAATTGCAAGATCGGTGTATTTTGCAATTTTCTCGTTGTATTTGTCTAACATATTGTTGTTATTGGGTACAGCAACATCCACTAGAAGAACCGAGTTAGCTTTTTTATCCACAACTACAATATCAGGCCGGTTATTCGTCACCCCTCTATCGGTGATAATTGACATATCGTAGTATAGTCTAAAATCAGCATTCTCTAGAACTGCATGAGGATGGTACTTGTAATAAGGCGTGTAAGTGTTAACTAATCCAAATTTGTTGGCCAACTTCTGATGAATGATGTTGCACAGTTGGTTGTGCCTGCGTAGGTAATCCCGACGTAATGTGTTGTATCGTCTCTGTTGTTTGTTGACACCTTCTGCACTTGTCCGACACGATGTTTGGATCTCTTATAACAAATTTCTTGTAATTGTTGGTATTAATAACTTGGTCTTGGATCGCCATCATAAATCCTTCTGTTTCTGGAAACAATGTTCCATCAGAGAGCCACTTATTTGATGCTTCCTTGTCGATATATGGTTGATTGAGGTCGTGATGATGTCGACCATGAAGCGCTTTCTGGGCCCACTCCGCCTGTTTGTCAGAGTCTGTAACGATTTCAAGTTTTTTATCAGGGTTTACAAGATCTAAGGGGGAATAGTTTTTATCTGCTTTCGCGACCAGCTCATGCAATTTAGATGTTTGAGCCTTGCCAATGAAGAACTTTTGGAGTTAAGATATTTGATTATAATGTAAATTAACTATGTCCCTTAAAGCTCTCCCCCCCTCTTTTCTTGGTAATGTGGTCCTAATAACTGATGATGTCGGGTGGTGACATTTGTGTTTGGTCATCATGGTTCGCGTTGTTCTTTGAATATCTTCCAGTTCTGTTTTTGTCCACTTCAGAATTCCAAATGAGTATGTCAGGATCGGTATGGCGTAGGTGTTAATTGCTTTGGCGAGATTTCCTGCGTTCAACTGGGATTTCAATAAAGCAGTTATCCTTTGAGTGAACTGTCCTCGAATTTTGGTTTTTGCTTGCTTCTGGTCAAGTAGCTTAGCTTGCTGAAATCCTAGATATTTGTAGGTTTCACCATTTTGCATGGCATTTATAATGTTCCCATTAGGTAGTAATACATCTCCGTTAACGATTTTACCCTTCTCGATCTTTAAGGTTTTGCACTTGTCTAATCCAAATCCCATTTGTATATCACTTGAAAATTTTTCAGTAATATTAAGTAAATGTTGAATTTGACGCTGGTTTGATGCGTATATTTTGATGTCATCCATGTATAAGAGGTGGGAAACAGTGCAGCTAGTGTTTCTGTTGGCCTTGATTTTAAAGCCGTAATCCGCATCGTTAAGTAGATTGGAGAGTGGATTCATTGCCAAACAAAACCAAAGTGGACTCAGGGAGTCGCCTTGGAAGATCCCCCTACGGATAGAAATTTCATCAGTTTCGAGGTATTATTATTATTATTATTATTATTATTATTATTATTATTATTATTATTATTATTATTTCCAATTCAAGTGTACTCTTGCTCAGCTTTTGCTGGTAATGTTCACCTATCCCGAGCGTTTGTAAACGCAAATGGGATTAGGCACAGCAGTTACATATTTAGAAATTTACGGACAGTGTGACAAGTATTCAAAATTGCAGCCTTCTGTAGATCGATGTATGTGTTTTTGTGAAGACCTAGTTTGGTGAGGCTGTCTTGTAGAGTTTTGGGGATTAGTCCCGTAGATGAAACGATGACCGGCACCACCTCTACCCTCTCTGCATGCCACATCTGTCCTACCTCAATTGCAAGATCGGTGTATTTTGCAATTTTCTCGTTGTATTTGTCTAACATATTGTTGTTATTGGGTACAGCAACATCCACTAGAAGAACCGAGTTAGCTTTTTTATCCACAACTACAATATCAGGCCGGTTATTCGTCACCCGTCTATCGGTGATAATTGACCTATCGTAGTATAGTCTAAAATCAGCATTCTCTAGAACTGCATGAGGATGGTACTTGTAATAAGGCGTGTAAGTGTTAACTAATCCAAATTTGTTGGCCAACTTCTGATGAATGATGTTGCACAGTTGGTTGTGCCTGCGTAGGTAATCAATGTTAGCTATGGCTGAACATCCCGACGTAATGTGTTGTATCGTCTCTGTTGTTTGTTGACACCTTCTGCACTTGTCCGACACGATGTTTGGATCTCTGATAACAAATTTCTTGTAATTGTTGGTATTAATAACTTGGTCTTGGATCGCCATCATAAATCCTTCTG
This sequence comes from Lochmaea crataegi, assembly GCA_947563755.1. NCBI lineage: Eukaryota > Metazoa > Arthropoda > Insecta > Coleoptera > Chrysomelidae > Lochmaea > Lochmaea crataegi. The sequence continues at coordinate 35,140,872 of OX387427.1, read as the reverse complement.
TTTCTGGAAACAATGTTCCATCAGAGAGCCACTTATTTGATGCTTCCTTGTCGATATATGGTTGATTGAGGTCGTGATGATGTCGACCATGAAGCGCTTTCTGGGCCCACTCCGCCTGTTTGTCAGAGTCTGTAACGATTTCAAGTTTATTATCAGGGTTTACAAGATCTAAGGGGGAATAGTTTTTATCTGCTTTCGCGACCAGCTCATGCAATTTAGATGTTTGAGCCTTGCCAATGAAGAACTGTTGGAGTTTAGATATTTGTTTGTAATGTAAATTAACTATGTCCGTTAGAGCTCTCCCTCCCTCTTTTCTTGGTAGTGTGGTCCTAATAACTGATGATGTCGGGTGGTGACATTTGTGTTTGGTCATCATGGTTCGCGTTGTTCTTTGAATATCTTCCAGTTCTGTTTTTGTCCACTTCAGAATTCCAAATGAGTATGTCAGGACCGGTATGGCGTAGGTGTTAATTGCTTTGGCAAGATTTCCTGCGTTCAACTGGGATTTCAATAAAGCAGTTATCCTTTGAGTGAACTGTCCTCGAATTTTGGTTTTTGCTTGCTTCTGGTCTAGTAGCTTAGCTTGCTGAAATCCTAGATATTTGTAGGTTTCACCATTTTGCATGGCATTTATAATGTTCCCATTAGGTAGTAACACATCTCCGTTAACGATTTTACCCTTCTCGATATTCAAGGTTTTGCACTTGTCTAATCCAAATCCCATTTGTATATCACTGGAAAAATTTTCAGTGATATTAAGTAAATGTTGAATTTGACGCTGGTTTGATGCGTATATTTTGATGTCATCCATATATAAAAGGTGGGAAACAGTGCAGCTAGTGTTCCTGTTGGCTTTGATTTTAAAGCCGTAATCCGTATCGTTAAGTAGCTTGGAAAGTGGATTCATTGCCAAACAAAACCAAAGTGGACTCAGGGAGTCGCCCTGGAAGATCCCCCTACGGATAGAAATCTCATCAGTTTCGAGGTATTGACCATTTATTTGTAACTGAAGGTTCGTTCGCCAGTGCTTCATCGATGATTCAAGAAAAGTAACAAGAATGGGGTGTACTTTGTAAATTTGCAAAACTTTAACAAGCCAGGAATGTGGAACGCTATCAAATGCTTTCCTATAATCTACGAAAGCCGTGTATATGTTGCGCTGTTCCTTCTGCGCCTGTTTTAGTATTACCGAATCGATGATGAGTTGTTCTTTGCAGCCTTGGTGATCTCGTCTACACCCTTTCTGTTCTTCCGACAAGATGTTGTTGTGATCCGCATGTCTGTAAATACGGTTAGTAATGCAAGACGTTAATATTTTATATATAGTTGGAAGGCATGTTATAGGTCTATACTGCGTAGGATCGTGAGTTTGATGCGTTTTGGGAAGCAAGTGGGTCGAACCCAGTGTCAGAAATGGTGGTGTATCTTCTGGATGTTGCAGAATATGTGTTATTATTATTATTATTATTATTATTATTATTATTATTATTATTATTATTATTATTATTATTATTATTATTATTATTATTATTATTATTATTATTATTATTATTATTATTATTATTATTATTATTATTATTATTATTATTATTATTATTATTATTATTATTATTATTATTATTATTATTATTATTATTATTATTATTATCATCTTATCTGACAAACCGTATGCAATATGTTAGCTGCAATAATGTAGATTCGAATCTATTACCCATTCACAGGGGAGTACCACAGGGTTCTGTATTGGGCCCTTTGTTGTTTCTAATATATGTGAACGATCTTTCAGCCAATTTACAGTCTGGCAAATGTCTACAGTTCGCGGATGATACTTCCTTCGTAGCTGACGAGGAGTCTGACACGAGCGAATGCATCTCTGCTATAGAAGAATGGTTCTCAAGTAATGAGCTGAAGCTGAATAAACAAAAAACACAGCAGATTACGTTTACTTCAAATAAACGAATATGTGCATCAGAACCAGTGAAGCTCTTGGGCATCACACTTGATACACGATTACATTGGACTCCTCAAATTAATACTTTGGCAAATAAATTATCTTCTCAGCTGTTCGCACTGAGACAACTTAGTTATTCTCTGAATAAGCAAGTTATAAGATCAGTGTATTTTGCAACTATCCACAATGTACTAAATTACGGTGTACTTTTGTGGGGTAACAGTTCATCAGCGAACAAAATTTTTTCATTGCAGAAGGCAGCAATTCGCACAATCGATAACGCGGATTATAATGCCACGTGTCGTCCTCTCTTTAAAAAATTCGAGATTCTTCCGCTCCCATGTGTGTATATTTTACAGACAATCTTATACATCCATGAACACAAGGATGCGTTGGTTTCCCACTCTGATGTTCATAATTACGACACAAGGAACGCAATGAGTTTATTACCCTTGAAATCTAAATTACACGTTTCACAAAATAATAAATGTGATGTGAGATTGTACAACAAACTACAGAAATACACCAATAGTAATTTTAAAAAGTATACACGGAGAAGATTGCATTCGCTTGTAAAAGATTTTCTTCAGGCTAACTGTTTTTACAGTGTCGATGAGTTCATTAATTTTGTTCATTAGTTTTATTCACCAATTTTGTTCAATAGTTTCATTTATTAATTAAGTTCATTGATTTGTTAATTGAGTAACATGTTTTTCAAGTTTCTGTATTAAATATTTCGTTTACATTATTTTTAATATGTTTGTAACAAAATCAACCCAAATTATTATATGCATTTTGAAGTTTTTTATACAGGTATTGTAGATTTTATATCATATTATCCAATGTGAAATTGTAAAATTATGACTATGTACTTCATGTATGGACGTCAATAAAGCTATCTATCTATCTATCTATCTATTATTATTATTATTATTATTATTATTATTATTATTATTATTATTTTTTTTTTTTTTTTTTTTTTTTTTTCGTTTGAATATGGGCATCAACTACTTGGAATTATTAGCCCATGCACAGATGAATTTAGTTCCAGTTTTTAAATATCTCTATAAAGGTTATTTGATCTAAGAAAGGTAAGTACTTTTTTTGCCGCATTTTTATTATTCAAACTTTTTTTTATATTTTCAGGTAAGCATAGCTGCCGCCTGCTAATTGCATATTTGGGGCAATCAATCAGAACAAGCTGCACTGTTAATGAGATTCGACAGGTGTTGCATAGAGGTTGCCTTTGTCCTCTCAGCAAATAGCACGAAGTAAGTCTTGTATGACCTATTCTTAGTCTTGTAATTATGGTTTGTTCCTTTCGGCTAAATTCTGTAAATGTGTTTTCTCTTTCGATTGATGACTTTATTTCTTTAAGTTGTGTTTGTTGACTCATCCATTCCCTTTTCCACTTTTGTAATATTTTTTGTTTCAAGTGATTTTGTTGATCTTGGAATCTTACAGGTATGTCTTCAACTTCCTCTCTTTTCGCTGCCTGCTTGGCGGCTTCGTCTACAATTTCGTTGCCTTGAATCCCCACGTGACTGGGTATCCACATAAACTTTACTGTCTTAGCTTGTTCTTGAAGCCAACTTAATGAAGCATGGTTTCTTCTGACTAAAGAATCTTTGTTGAAAGTGTTTTCTATCGCTTGAAGTGAACTAAGGGAGTCACAAAATATTAGTGTTGTCTGGATACCCAGTTGATCAATATATTTCAAGGATTGCCATATTGCATATAATTCGCACGTATAAACACTCGAATTCTGGGGGAGAGTCCAAGAGAACTTTTGATTGTTACACACAAAAGCGCTTCCACAACCTTCATCTGTTTTTGAACCATCCGTATAGATAAGATGACATCGTCCCTGCTGTTCCAGTATGAGATTAATTTCTGTCAGATAAATGTCTTTTGTGTTATCTTGTTTTTTGTAAATAGTACATTCCTTGTAGACATGTGGTTTATTATTTGCCCATGGCGCAATCTCATACTCATCAATAGGGTATGTGCTGGTCAATTCTTCCTGTAAGCTTTCAATTAGTTCATGAAGTCTTCGAGTTGCTGGTCTGGTAATAGTGCTACGACCGTCAAACACGTCCAACTGCTCTTTTGAGAACATCTTAGTATATACTGGGTGTGACTGTTGAGACCACATTTTAATTGCGTAGTTACTTAACAGGGTTTGTCTTCGATATTTTAAAGGAGGTACACCCGTTTCACTGCATAAAGAAAAATATGGGCTTGTTCGGAATGCTCCCAATGCAAATCTTAAAGCTTTTCCTTGTATTGATTCTAAAATTTGTAGTTTTGATTTTCGTGCGGATGAATATATGATCGACCCGTAATCAATTTTAGAGAGAATTATAGATTTGTATAATGTTATTAGCATTTTCCTGTCGCAGCCCCAAGTTAAATGTGCCATCACTTTTATGAAGTTTAACCTTCTATTACATTTATCTGCAATATATTGAATATGTTCCTTCCAGTATAACTTTCTATCCAATATTAGACCCAAAAATTTTGTTGATTTTTTTTGAATAATCCCTGCCTCATATAAGTTAATGTTAGGTTCCTGATGTCGTTTTCTCAGTCTGCAAAAGTGAACGAGGTGGGTTTTATCTGTAGAAAATTTAAAACCACTTCTCTCTGCATTTTGCGCGATTTGGTCCACTGCCTGCTGAATTTTATTTTCTAAATGTTCGGTTGGATCTCCTTTAACAAATATGGCTATGTCATCCACAAACAAACTTCGTCCTACTTCTTCGGATACGTTTTCGAAGATACCGTTTATAGCTATTGTAAATAGAATAGCACTCAAAGGGGAACCTTGAGTGACACCATTTTGCAGTATTCTTGTCTCTGAAAACGTTTGATTGAATTGAACTTTGAATAATCTATCAGAGAGAAAACTCTCAATGAATTTTGGCAACTCCCCTCTAAAGCCCCAATCATACTTTTTTCTCAATATTCCGTACCTCCATGTTGTGTCGTATGCTTTCTCCAAATCAAAAAATACTGCCAGAATATGTTTCCTTTCGGCAAAGGCAGTTTGGATTTCGTGTTCCATGTAGACCAATTGGTCCGTTGTTGAACGGTTTTTTCTAAAGCCCATTTGATATTCTGTTAATAGTTTCTTGTTTTCCAAAGTCCACATTAGCCTAGTAGCGACCATTTTTTCCAGTACTTTTCCTAAACAACAAGCTAGTGATATAGGTCGATAGCTTGAGGGGTTTTGCAGATCTTTGCCAAATTTAGGAATAGGTTTCACTATGGCTGTTTTCCATTTGCTTGGGTAAGTATGTGTTTTCCATATTTTATTATAGATATAAACCAACTGGTTTTTTATGTTTTCAGGAAGGTGTTCAATTAATTCGTACGTGATGTCATCACAACCCGGAGCAGTGTTTTTTGATGAGTGAAGTGCTTCTTCCACTTCCACTAATGTGAAAGGAGCATTATACAAGTAGTTGTGCCTGCCAGAGAAGTCTAAACATATATTTTCTTGTTGAAATTTAATATTTTTAAATATTTGACTGTAGTTATCTGTCGCGCTTACTTCTTCAAACTGTTTGCTAAAACATTCAGCTATTTGTTGAGGGTCACATATGGAAGTATTATTTATAGTTAGAGAAGGGCTCAGTGACTGAAAGCTTTTCCCAATTATCTTCCTAGTTTTCTGCCAAACCTCTGTCATTGGAGTATCATGTCTAACGGTTACTAAATATTCGTTCCAGCTATTCCTTTTGCTCTTTACAACAATATATCTTGCTTTCGCTTTCAATCTTTTGAAATCTAGCAGATTTTCTATTGTTGGACGCTTCTTGAAAATATTATATGCCTGATGTCTATTTTTAATAGCAATAGCAACATCTTTGTTCCACCAGGGGACATTTCTTTTTCTTTGTATACCTCCTGATTTTGGTATTGATTCGTTCGCAGCTAAAGTTATACTTTTTGTGAAAGATTCGACTTGTGCCGCAACTGACGTGAAATGTTGTATACTATTCTGATGTTCGAATACGCTTGTATATTTACCCCAGTCGGCTTTCTTCAAGATCCACCTTTGAATAGTTATATCTTTTGTAAACCTATTCGCAAATTCTAGAGATATTGGTAAATGTTCATCTGCATATTTTCCTAGTGTACTCCATTTTACTAAGGGGGTTATATCTGGTGTACATATTGATAGATCTATTGCTGACATATTATTTGATCTTGTGTTTATGTATGTACCTTCCCCTGTATTTAGTATGGTTAAATCGAAGTCATCTACCAATTGTTTTACTGATCTTCCCCTCGCATCTGTTTTATTTGATCCCCACAATGTGTTGTGAGAGTTAAAGTCACCTACTATTAGGAAAGGAGGTGTTAGCTGTTGAATCAGATTTTCCATTTCAGCATAGCTCCATTGAATATCAGGTAGATAAATATTACAAATCGTCATTTGTTGTGGGTATTGCACACGGATTGCAGCTGCTTGAAGGTTTGTGTTTAGTCCGACTTCACTGACGTTCAAGTTATCTTTTACTAAGATCATCACTCCTCCTCTAGCCCTCATGTTTGGGGCTACATCACAACGGTAAGAGTTATATCCTCTTGTTGAGAACCTTTCTCCTGGCTTCAAATGTGTCTCCTGTAAGCACATAATTATTGGTGATTTCTCCACCAGCATTTGTTTTATTTCAGGATAGTGTGTCTTACATCCGTTACAATTCCACTGAACTATATTAATTGGGTTATCGAAAATTGGCATAAAATTTTATATTTTTTGGCAGAGATTCTTTTAAGAGTTTGAAAAGTGTATAAAAGAAATATTATATATAGTATAAAAATGTGTAGTATAAATAAAATAATCGATAAAAATTATAATTAATAAATATATCTTTGTAAATAATGAATATCTTTGTAAAATAATTGATAAAAATATCTTTGTATGAATAAATGGTTAAAATAATATTCAATATTTCAACTGAACAGTTCAAAAGGACATATCTGACCTTTGACTGCTTGCTGGATTATTTTCATTGACATGTTTGCTTCGCCGAGGCTTGCCTTTGGGCCAGCCCGGTTTCTTTTTTTTGCTACTATTACTCTGTGTTTCACTTGTTACTGACTCAACCTCAGAGCTGTCTGTTCTATTTCGTTTTGGATATTGTGACTGGGATAATTCGTGTTGTGATAAGTTAGAGACGGGTTTGGGGTACTGGGTCGGGATTATGGGGTTTATTTGTAATTGTTTTTTTATCTCGTTGATTATCATGGGAACAATGTCGTTTACTATATCTTTGATATTGGTACTCACAGTGTTTGTAGAGGAGCGATTCATGCTGGCTTGAGCATATGAAATGTTTGGTTTAGGAGTATCAATCACTACCTTCCTTCGTGCTTAAATATATGACAGATTTTCTTTAACCTTGAGTTCCTGAATTGCGACCTCTCGTTTATATATTGGACAGTCCTTGGATCTGGCAGAGTGAGGACCATTACAGTTTGCGCATTTTATTGGAGGTTGACATGGATTACCGGTATGTAAAGGATGTCCACATATACAAATTTGTTCTTTTGTAGCTTGCTGAAATCCTAGATATTTGTAGGTTTCACCATTTTGCATGGCATTTATAATGTTCCCATTAGGTAGTAACACATCTCCGTTAACGATTTTACCCTTCTCGATATTCAAGGTTTTGCACTTGTCTAATCCAAATCCCATTTGTATATCACTGGAAAATGTTTCAGTGATATTAAGTAAATGTTGAATTTGACGCTGGTTTGATGCGTATATTTTGATGTCATCCATGTATAAAAGGTGGGAAACAGTACAGCTAGTGTTCCTGTTGGCTTTGATTTTAAAGCCGTAATCCGTATCGTTAAGTAGCTTGGAAAGTGGATTCATTGCCAAACAAAACCAAAGTGGACTCAGGGAGTCGCCCTGGAAGATCCCCCTACGGATATAAATTTCATCAGTTTCGAGGTATTGACCATTTATTTGTAAATGAAGGTTCGTTCGCCAGTGTTTCATCGATGATTCAAGAAAAGTAACAAGAATGGGGTGTACTTTGTAAATTTGCAAAACTTTAACAAGCCAGGAATGTGGAACGCTATCAAATGCTTTCCTATAATCTACGAAAGCCGTGTAGATGTTGCGCTGTTCCTTCTGCGCCTGTTTTAGTATTACCGAATCGATGATGAGTTGTTCTTTGCAGCCTTGGTGATCTCGTCTGCACCCTTTCTGTTCTTCCGACAAGATGTTGTTATGATCCGCATGTCTGTAAATACGGTTAGTAATGCAAGACGTTAATATTTTATATATAGTTGGAAGGCATGATATAGGTCTATACTGCGTAGGATCGTGAGTTTGATGCGTTTTGGGAAGCAAGTGGGTCGAACCCAGTGTCAGAAATGGTGGTGTATCTTCTGGATGTTGCAGAATATGTGTAAATGATCTTGCTATTGCTTCATGCAGACTGTCAAACTTCTTATACCAGAAGTTTTGGACATTGTCAACTCCTGGTGTCTTCCAACTACAGGTGCTCTTTATAGCTTCGGTTACCTCGCTTGTTGTCAAGTTATCGAAAGGCATTGTTTCAATGTTTATTTTTTCCTCCTCAGTTCTTATCCAGTGAGCGTTGGATTTATGTTCGATAGGGTTCGACCATAAAGAAGACCAGTACTCCGTTAGCTCATCTTTATTTGGAAGACTTTGGTTGTGATTGTTTACTGTACCGCTTAGTTGCCTGTAAAATAACTTCTGATTGTTATTGAATAAGTAGTTTTGTTGTTTCCTTTTCGTGCACTTGACATATCGTGACAAACGTTTGGATTTTGCCTTTAACTTTTGCCTGAGTAAATCCATATATTCACATACATGTTGTTTATGTTGTGGGTGACCTGTAAAAGTTTTGATTTTTCGGTAGTATTATTATTATTATTATTATTATTAATATTATTATTATTTCCAACTCAAGTGTACTCTTGCTCAGCTCTTGCTGGTAATGTTCACCTATCCCGAGCGTGTGTAAACGCAAACGGGACTAGGCACAGCAGTTACATATTTAGAAATTTACGGACAGTGTGACAAGTATTCAAAATTGCAGCCTTCTGCAGATCGATGTATGTGTTTTTGTGAAGACCCAGTTTGGTGAGGCTGTCTTGTAGAGTTTTGGGGATTAGTCCCGTAGATGAAACAATGACCGGCACCACCTCTACTTTCTCTGCATGCCACATCTGTCCTACCTCAATTGCAAGATCGGTGTATTTTGCAATTTTCTCGTTGTATTTGTCTAACATATTGTTGTTATTGGGTACAGCAACATCCACTAGAATAACCGAGTTAGCTTTTTTATCCACAACTACAATATCAGGCCGGTTATTCGTCACCCGTCTATCGGTGATAATTGACCTATCGTAGTATAGTCTAAAATCAGCATTCTCTAGAACTGCATGAGGATGGTACTTGTAATAAGGCGTGTAGGTGTTAACTAATCCAAATTTGTTGGCCAACTTCTGATGAATGATGTTGCACAGTTGGTAATCAATGTTAGCTATGGCTGAACATCCCGACGTAATGTGTTGTATCGTCTCTGTTGTTTGTTGACACCTTCTGCACTTGTCCGACACGATGTTTGGATCTCTTATAACAAATTTCTTGTAATTTTTGGTATTAATAACTTGGTCTTGGATCGCCATCATAAATCCTTCTGTTTCTGGAAACAATGTTCCATCAGAGAGCCACTTATTTGATGCTTCCTTGTCGATATATGGTTGATTGAGGTCGTGATGATGTCGACCATGAAGCGCTTTCTGGGCCCACTCCGCCTGTTTGTCAGAGTCTGTAACGATTTCAAGTTTTTTAATTATTATTATTATTATTATTATTATTATTATTATTATTATTATTATTATTATTATTATTATTATTATTATTATTATTATTATTATTATTATTATTATTATTATTATTATTATTATTATTATCATTATTATTATTTCCCAACTCAAGTGTACTCTTGCTCAGCTCTTGCTGGTAATGTTCACCTATCCCGAGCGTGTGTAAACGCAAATGGGATTAGGCACAGCAGTTACATATTTAGAAATTTACGGACAGTGTGACAAGTATTCAAAATTGCAGCCTTCTGCAGATCGATGTATGTGTTTTTGTGAAGACCTAGTTTGGTGAGGCTGTCTTGTAGAGTTTTGGGGATTAGTCCCGTAGATGAAACGATGACCGGCACCACCTCTACTTTCTCTGCATGCCACATCTGTCCTACCTCAATTGCAAGATCGGTGTATTTTGCAATTTTCTCGTTGTATTTGTCTAACATATTGTTGTTATTGGGTACAGCAACATCCACTAGAAGAACCGAGTTAGCTTTTTTATCCACAACTACAATATCAGGCCGGTTATTCGTCACCCGTCTATCGGTGATAATTGACCTATCGTAGTATAGTCTGAAATCAGCATTCTCTAGAACTGCATGCGGATGGTACTTGTAATAAGGCGTGTAGGTGTTAACTAATCCAAATTTGTTGGCCAACTTCTGATGGATGATGTTGCAAAGTTGATTGTGCCTGAGTAGGTAATCAATGTTAGCTATGGCTGAACATCCCGACGTAATGTGTTGAATCGTCTCTGTTGTTTGTTGACACCTTCTGCACTTGTCCGACACGATGTTTGGATCTCTTATAACAAATTTCTTGTAATTATTGGTATTAATTACTTGGTCTTGGATCGCCATCATAAATCCTTCTGTTTCTGGAAACAATGTTCCATCAGAGAGCCACTTATTTGATGCTTCCTTGTCGATATATGGTTGATTGAGGTCGTGATGATGTCGACCATGGAGCGCTTTCTGGGCCCACTCTGCCTGTTTGTCAGAGTCTGTAACGATTTCAAGTTTATTATCAGGGTTTACAAGATCTAAGGGGGAATAGTTTTTATCTGCTTTTGCGACCAACTCATGCAATTTAGATGTTTGAGCCTTGCCAATGAAGAATTTTTGGAGTTGGGATATTTGTTTGTAATGTAGATTAACTATGTCCGTTAGAGCTCTCCCTCCCTCTTTTCTTGGTAGAGTGGTCCTAATAACTGATGATGTCGGGTGGTGACATTTGTGTTTGGTCATCATGGTTCGCGTTGTTCTTTGGATATCTTCCAGTTCTGTTTTTGTCCACTTCAGAATTCCAAATGAGTATGTCAGGACCGGTATGGCGTAGGTGTTAATTGCTTTGGCAAGATTTCCTGCGTTCAACTGGGATTTCAATAAAGCAGTTATCCTTTGAGTGAACTGTCCTCGAATTTTGGTTTTTGCTTGCTTCTGGTCTAGTAGCTTAGCTTGCTGAAATCCTAGATATTTGTAGGTTTCACCATTTTGCATGGCATTTATAATGTTCCCATTAGGTAGTAACACATCTCCGTTAACGATTTTACCCTTCTCGATATTCAAGGTTTTGCACTTGTCTAATCCAAATCCCATTTGTATATCACTGGAAAATTTTTCAGTGATATTAAGTAAATGTTGAATTTGACGCTGGTTTGATGCGTATATTTTGATGTCATCAATGTATAAAAGGTGGGAAACAGTGCAGCTAGTGTTCCTGTTGGCTTTGATTTTAAAGCCGTAATCCGTATCGTTAAGTAGCTTGGAAAGTGGATTCATTGCCAAACAAAACCAAAGTGGACTCAGGGAGTCGCCCTGGAAGATCCCCCTACGGATAGAAATTTCATCAGTTTCGAGATATTGACCATTTATTTGTAAATGAAGGTTCGTTCGCCAGTGCTTCATCGATGATTCAAGAAAAGTAACAAAAATGGGGTGTACTTTGTAAATTTGCAAAACTTTAACAAGCCACGAATGTGGAACGCTATCAAATGCTTTCCTATAATCTACGAAAGCCGTGTAGATGTTGCGCTGTTCCTTCTGCGCCTGTTTTAGTATTACCGAATCGATGATGAGTTGTTCTTTGCAGCCTTGGTGATCTCGTCTGCACCCTTTCTGTTCTTCCGACAAGATGTTGTTATGATCCGCATGTCTGTAAATACGGTTAGTAATGCAAGACGTTAATATTTTATATATAGTTGGAAGACATGTTATAGGTCTATACTGCGTAGGATCGTGAGTTTGATGCGTTTTGGGAAGCAAGTGGGTCGAACCCAGTGTCAGAAATGGTGGTGTATCTTCTGGATGTTGCAGAATATGTGTAAATGATCTTGCTATTGCTTCATGCAGACTGTCAAACTTCTTATACCAAAAGTTTTGGACATTGTCAACTCCTGGTGTCGTCCAACTACTGGTGCTCTTTATAGCTTCGGTTACCTCGCTTGTTGTCAAGTTAACGAAAGGCATTGGTTCAATGTTTATTTTTTCCTCCTCAGTTCTTATCCAGTGAGCGTTGGATTTATGTTCGATAGGGTTCGACCATAAAGAAGACCAGTACTCCGTTAGCTCATCTTTATTTGGAAGACTTTGGTTGTGATTGTTTACTGTACCGCTTAGTTGCCTGTAAAATAACTTCTGATTGTTATTGAATAAGTAGTTTTGTTGTTTCCTTTTCGTGCACTTGACATATCGTGACAAACGTTTGGATTTTGCCTTTAACTTTTGCCTGAGTAAATCTATATATCCACATACATGTTGTTTATGTTGTGGGTGACCTGTAAAAGTTTTGATTTTTCGATAGATCTTTCTCACTCTGTTTGTTAAGCGCCTAGACGGTTTCAAGTTGTTATTAAACTCTGTTAGCTGCCCCAATTCCCTTCTGATGTCATCAATGGACTTTTCCAGCCGGCGTTGCCACCAAGGCTTGAGCTGTTTGTAGTCTTTACCCCGATTGTTCTTTGGGGATTGGATTTGTTGATTGTGACTTCGAAGCACTGCTACCGCTCCACAATAGATGAGAGTGTGAAGTTGTTCCAGCGCTTCGCAGTCTTTAGCATGGTTCTGCAGTAGTAAGTTCACAGCTGCTAGTATGCTGTTAGTGCTCTTATTGGTTCGAAGCTTGGGTAGTTTTGGCCGGTGTATTGGGTTGGTGCCATTAAATTCCGCTAGTGCTTTACAAAGTTCGGTATTATAGTCATTATCGGTGGTTTTGTCGCAATCATTGTTTATTTCCTCAACGCCATTGTGGTCTCCTTGTGCATTCTCCGATTTATGTGTATCCTGATCGGTAATTATGTCATTCTCTCCATCTTGAAGGTCAAGAAGGACTTCACCTCGAATTTGTTGCAACGTCGGACCGGGTAGTAGATTGTTTCTCACAATACTTCGACGTTGGTCAGCAATACGCTGTTCCGTGAGATGGTGAAATTCTGGAAAATGTTCAATGAATGCACGGTGGAGGGCGTATCTGTATGTCGTCATATCAGTTTCCATCTTGGTGATTTTAAAGTAGGAGCGCATAATGAATGAGTTTAGCTCGATAGTCCACTTCATGCGCTTCCTGGGCTTTCCGGCTTTTGTGGTCGTAGATGTGCCGACTTGCGTCACTCCAGAAACATCAGAAGCCGGTGGCGGAGGATCGATGCTGTTTTCCCCCTGAGTGTGGTTCGCAGTAGCCCTACTCGGTGTCACGCTGCGCCTACCGATAACCGAGGAAGAAGGTAAATCATTTTTCGAACAAGCCCTTCTAGCACCAACTTGAACGCGACAAGAGTTTAAGGTGTTGCAATGTCGATTCACCTGACGATTCCTGAGATTTAAGGTCCCGGAATTTACAATCGAATTATTGCTCCCCCCAGAATCCGTGGAGCAGACAGCCGATGTACTAGGTACACTAGCAGTGTGGGATTCTGAGCATTTAGCTCTACCCACCTGGGGTAATCTAGTTTTACAATTCGACATCGTGATTGTCGCATTTTAGACCTACTGCCAGGTGCTGATTCAGCCGCTCCTTACATGGAGAACAGACGCTGTCGGAGTACCGCTCCTTACATGGAGACCGTCGTGTCCTGAAACTAACTGGTTTTGGTTCGCTCCGAGGTATTTAATTTCCTCGATACCTCCTATATCTAAAAGGCATTCCCCGATCCACCACCTGGGGAAGCGCCCGATAGGGGACCAGTACCCCCACGGGTTATTATTATTATTATTATTATTATTATTATTATTATTATTATTATTATTATTATTATTATTATTATTATTTCCAACTCAAGTGTACTCTTGCTCAGCTCTTGCTGGTAATGTTTACCTATCCCGAGCGTGTGTAAACGCAAATGGGATTAGGCACAGCAGTTACATATTTAAAAATTTACGGACAGTGTGACAAGTATTCAAAACTGCAGCCTTCTGCAGATCGATGTATGTGTTTTTGTGAAGACCTAGTTTGGTGAGGCTGTCTTGTAGAGTTTTGGGGATTAGTCCCGTAGATGAAACGATGACCGGCACCACCTCTACTTTCTCTGCATGCCACATCTGTCCTACCTCAATTGCAAGATCGGTGTATTTTGCAATTTTCTCGTTGTATTTGTCCAACATATTGTTGTTATTGGGTACAGCAACATCCACTAGAAGAACCGAGTTAGCTTTTTTATCCACAACTACAATATCAGGCCGGTTATTCGTCACCCGTCTATCGGTGATAATTGACCTATCGTAGTATAATCTAAAATCAGCATTCTCTAGAACTGCATGAGGATGGTACTTGTAATAAGGCGTGTAAGTGTTAACTAATCCAAATTTGTTGGCCAACTTCTGATGAATGATGTTGCACAGTTGGTTGTGCCTGCGTAGGTAATCAATGTTAGCTATGGCTGAACATCCCGACGTAATGTGTTGTATCGTCTCTGTTGTTTGTTGACACCTTCTGCACTTGTCCGACACGATGTTTGGATCTCTTATAACAAATTTCTTGTAATTGTTGGTATTAATAACTTGGTCTTGGATCGCCATCATAAATCCTTTTGTTTCTGGAAACAATGTTCCATCAGAAAGCCACTTATTTGATGCTTCCTTGTCGATATATGGTTGATTGAGGTCGTGATGATGTCGACCATGAAGCGCTTTCTGGGCCCACTCCGCCTGTTTGTCAGAGTCTGTAACGATTTCAAGTTTTTTATCAGGGTTTACAAGATCTAAGGGGGAATAGTTTTTATCTGCTTTCGCGACCAGCTCATGCAACTTAGATGTTTGAGCCTTGCCAATGAAGAACTTTTGGAGTTTAGATATTTGATTATAATGTAAATTAACTATGTCCGTTAAAGCTCTCCCTCCCTCTTTTCTTGGTAATGTGGTCCTAATAACTGATGATGTCGGGTGGTGACATTTGTGTTTGGTCATCATGGTTCGCGTTGTTCTTTGAATATCTTCCAGTTCTGTTTTTGTCCACTTCAGAATTCCAAATGAGTATGTCAGGATCGGTATGGCGTAGGTGTTAATTGCTTTGGCGAGATTTCCTGCGCTCAACTGGGATTTCAATAAAGCAGTTATCCTTTGAGTGAACTGTCCTCGAATTTTGGTTTTTGCTTGCTTCTGGTCAAGTAGCTTAGCTTGCTGAAATCCTAGGTATTTGTAGGTTTCACCATTTTGCATGGCATTTATAATGTTCCCATTAGGTAGTAATACATCTCCGTTAACGATTTTACCCTTCTCGATATTTAAGGTTTTGCACTTGTCTAATCCAAATCCCATTTGTATATCACTGGAAAATGTTTCAGTAATATTAAGTAAATGTTGAATTTGACGCTGGTTTGATGCGTATATTTTGATGTCATCCATGTATAAGAGGTGGGAAACAGTGCAGCTAGTGTTTCTGTTGGCCTTGATTTTAAAGCCGTAATCCGTATCGTTAAGTAGATTGGAGAGTGGATTCATTGCCAAACAAAACCAAAGTGGACTCAGGGAGTCGCCTTGGAAGATCCCCCTATTATTATTATTATTATTATTATTATTATTATTATTATTATTATTATTATTATTATTATTATTATTATTATTATTATTATTATTATTATTATTATTATTATTATTATTATTATTATTATTATTATTATTATTATTATTATTATGATTTTTTTTCCAATTATAGAGCGTCGGCTGCAAAGGCCATTGGCTCTGTACGTCGAAGGTCAGGGGGAAAAACTCATGTTCACTTGTAGTGTTGGACTTCATTTACATGACCTACCAACCAAAAACCCCCTGTGTATATTATTTAATGTTGCTTGAGTTTTGTCATATATTTTAGATTTTATTGAATAATTTTATCCTTCTTAAATAGTTTAAGGTTTTATCAATATTTGAAATATCGTTGTCGAGGCAAACCTCCAGATCCTCGTGAATACCACTTACCCATCTAATCCTACTATATTGTGTACATTCTGTCATTATATGTTTTACTGTTAAGGTTTTGTTACATGCTTCGCAAATTGGTTGTCTACCACCCCTTAGCATGTACATAGATGTTAGGTTAGTATGGCCCAGTCTCAATCGATCCAGTACAACTTGTTCTCTCTTGTGTAGTTGGATTTTGTGCTTTCTTGGTTCGACTCTGGGCTTAGCCGATTTCAGCTTAGCCTCGAGAGAGTTCCATTCCTCCTGCCATCGTTCCCATATTAATGCCTTCAGCTTATTTTTGACATCTTCTTTGCGTATCAGGATACCTGTGTCTTCTGAGTTTAATGTTGATGCTTTGGCAGACTGATCTACTGTTTTATTAATCTCTATTCCTGCGTGACTGGGTATCCACACAATCGTTACTTCGGTACTGTTTTCTTCTAGATCAAATAATTGTGCGAATATTGTAGAGATCAGTGGGTCACTTATATTACATTTGCCGAGTGCCTGAACTAGACTAAGTGAGTCTGTGTATAATAAAAACCGGTTGAATTTCAGGGTTCTCATATATAACAAGGCCTGCCATACTGCGTACATTTCGGCTGTGAACACCGATGACATCTTATTTAGTGTCCAACTATGCGTATTTCCTATATGGTAGAATGCACAACCGACTCCATTTGCTGTTTTCGACCCATCCGTGCCTATAATTTGCACATTTGGATATTTTTGCAATAGTTTATCGATATGTGTCTGTAGCGCATTTCCGGATAAGTTTTGTAGGCCTAAATGTGTTTTAATTCTAGTTCGTTTCCAAGGCGGTATTTCGCAAAGCTCCAGTGGCATAATTTTTGGCAATAAGAAATTAGTTTCGTCGAAAAGTTTTTTCAGCCTTGCTCCACTTGGTTTTGTTATGGTGGGCCTAGATAGGTATACATTCTCATTCAGGTTATTAAACAATAAATTGAAGTTCTGGTGCTCCGGTTGTGCCCAAACATTAGTTGCGTAGCTACAGAGCATTTGCTCTCTTCTATACTTTAGCGGTAATATACCTGCTTCACAGCATAAAGCTAGAAGCGGAGAGGTACGGAAGGCTCCTAGAGCAATTCGGAGAGCTATTCCTTGTATGGAATCCAATATTTTAAGTGTTGAGGGTCTTGCTGCTCCATATATTGTGCAGCCGTAATCGATTTTTGATAATATGAGTGTTTTATAGAGTCTCAATAGGACTTCTCTATCGCAGCCCCAGTTTATGCTACTTAAAGCTTTTAAGGGGTTAAGTGCTTTTTTACATCTCGAAGCGAGCTCCTGAATATGTGGTTTCCATGACAACTTGCTATCAAATATTAGACCAAGAAACTTGGCTGATTCTCTGACCGTTATTGTATTGTTATATAAGCGTAGTTTTGGCTCATTATGTGGGGTTTTTAGTCTGCAAAAATGAATACAGAACGTTTTTGTAGTAGAGAATCTAAAGCCTATTTTGTTAGCCTGATTTGCAATATTATCAATTGCTGTTTGAATCTTTTCTTCAACCTCTGTTATGCTTGCTGCCCCGTAGTATATAGCAATGTCATCTACATATAAGCTAGCTCCTATGTCTGGATCAAGGCTGTTTACAATTGTGTTTATTGCGATTATGAAGAGGATCACACTCAGTGTAGATCCTTGCGGTATGCCGTTTTCTAACATGTGTTTCTCAGAAAAAGAGAATCGGGTTTTCACTCGGAACGATCTATTCTCAAGAAATGCTTTTATAAAAATCGGTAGCTTTCCCGTCAGCTTCCAATCGCTTAGTGTAAGAAGTATATTATATCTCCAAGTCATATCGAAGGCTTTTTCTATATCAAAAAATACTGCCACTAAGTGCTCTCTCCTGCTAAATCGATCTTGGATTTCTGTTTCTAGTTTTGTAAGGTGATCTAGGGTCGATCTGTATTTTCTAAACCCTGCCTGAGCTGGATACAGAAGCTTCTGATCTTCTAGAAGCCAGATAAGTCTGTTGGAGGCTATTTTTTCTAGAGTTTTGCTTAAGCAGCATATAAGAGAAATAGGTCGGTAGTTTTCTGCGTACCTCATGTCTTTTCCACCCTTGTGGATGGGTATTATAATGGACTCTGACCAAGTTTCAGGAAAAATACCTTTTTGCCAGATGAAATTGAATAATTCCAGAATTGTGTATTTAGCCTCGCGTGGAAGTTGCTTGATAAATTCGTAGGGGATATTGTCTGTTCCCACTGCCAAACTCTTTGATTCTTTGAGTGCATTTTCCATCTCTTCCATTGTTAATGGTTTGATGTATGGTTGATCATTGTCATCGTCAAATGCAATAGGTATCTCCGAGGTTACCTTGTGCTTCAAAAAGGAGTTATCGTAATTGGCAGTTTTACTGACCGATTCGAACTGGTTTGCTAAGATTTCTCCTATTTCATTGGGATCAGTTATATGATGACCATTTTGTTCTAAAACTTGAGATATACTTTTAGTTTTCTTGCCCATTATTGCTCTCATTTTTATCCACATTTCTCCGGTAGGTGTGTCTTTTGTTATCGTAGACACATACTTTTCCCATGCAGTTTTCTTGCTATTAACCACTGATCTTCTAGCTCTGGCTCTTTGTTGTTTAAATCTGATTAGGTTTTCTTGTGTGAAGTGTCGTTTCAGTAGATTAAAAGTGCGTTTCTTTTCTTTAATTTCATATTCAACATCTTTATTCCACCAGGGTATTCTTTTTAAATTGCTTCCTGGATATAATTTTGGGATTGCTTCCGCTGCTGCAACTGTGATTTTCTTAGTTATATGTTCGACCATTTCATTAACATTTTCGTTGGAAGGTAGAGCAAGCGAGATTGTATGTTGTCGGAATAAATTCCAGTTGGCTCTTTTTAGATTCCATCGCTCTTGTGAGAGCTCGTCATCGAACTGGTGTGCACACTCAATACATATTGGGGAGTGATCAGTATTAAATTCCTGGGGACAATCCCATGACAATAAAGGTGCGAGTGCTGGTGAACAAATAGACAAGTCAATAGCCGATAGAGCATTCGACCTAGTATTTAAAAATGTACCCTTGCCGTTATTTAGTATTACCAAATTTAGATTGTCAGTTAGATTCTCTATAATTCTACCTCGCGTGTCAGTGTTTTGTGAGCCCCATACAACATTATGCGCATTGAAATCTCCTGATAGGATAAAAGGGCGGGGAAGTTGATGTATCAAGTCTTCTATATCCTCATATCTCCAATTCCTATCTGGTAAATATATATTACAAATAGTCATTGACACTGGATAATGTATTTGTACTGCTCTAGCAATTAGGTTGGTATTTACTGGAATGCTGGTTGCTGGTATAGTATCCTTAATGAAAGTAACCACACCTCCTTTAGCTCTTAACTCTCTTCGGGAGTCTTTTCGAAATGTAGTATAGCCTCTCAGTGAAAATGTATCGTTTTCGGTCAGATGGGACTCTTGAATACATATACAGTATGGATCATATTGTTTAATAAATAGTTGTAACTCACCTAGATGGGTTTTAATACCGTTACAGTTCCATTGGAGTATGTACCTTGTAGTCGCCATTGTAGGTTTTCTATATATTATATTTGCACTGAAGTCATTATGGTGAGTACTTGGTTATGAATTGAGGGTTGAGTTATAACGAGTGTATGAATAAATAAGATTTTATCTAAAGAGACTTAGAAACCTTCTTGTGAATGAAGGCTCTCCTGTGATGGAGGGACCTCCGACAGGTTATCCGCATCAGCAGATAGGGTTAGGTCTGTGTCCATTACATTTGGTACGTTTTTTTTTTCGAGGTTTGCCCTTAGGCCAGCCTTTCTTTTTCCTTTTGCAACCTTTTGATGACGTCTCACTTAAAAGGGATTCAGTTTCAGAGGAATCATTTCTTTGAGGAGGAATGGTAATTTGTTTGTCCGGTAAATTGCGGGTGCGGGAGTAGGTAAGGGATGAGGGTGGACATGGGAAAATATATTGAGGATCGACTTTTGGGTGAGTTGAGTTTATTGAGGATAACTCATTAATTGCCTTAATAATGTGGGGAACTAATGCTTTAACAAGGTCATCAGTATTAATATTGGTGGAATTTGTCGCTTGAGCATAACTTGTATTAGGTCTAGGTGTCACACGGACTACCTTACTCTTGGCTTCGAAATACGAGATATTCTCTTTAACTTTTACTTCCTGTATAGCTGCTTCTTGCTCATATACAGGACATTCTTTAGATCTTGCCGAATGTGATCCTTCACAATTTACACATGTGACTGGAGGTGTGCACGGATTTCCGGCGTGTATGGGTTTGCCGCAAACGCACACTTGGGGTTTATCACATTTAGCAGATGTGTGTCCAAAGCGCTGGCATGTGAAACATCGGAGGGGGGATGGTATAAAAAGTCTTACATTTAAGGAGTAGAACGCAACTTTAACCTTTTTCGGAAGGACAGAAGTATTAAAGGTGAGTACGTGATTTGGAGTATCAGTGAGTTGGTCATTTCTTTTTGATTTTATTCTGTACACCGATATAACTCCTTGGTCTTGTAACTCGTCTTCAATTTCCTTAACAGTACAGTTCAACAAATCTGGGCAATAAATAATTCCTTTTGACTGGTTTAAGGACCCATGGGGTACAACTTCGACTTCTACATCGTTAAATCTGTGCACGGACAAAAGCTTCCTGGCTTGCCCTGGAGACACAGTTTCAACCAAGAGGCCATCTTTAATTTTTTTTACCATTTTAGGGTCACCACATAAACCATTCAACGTCTTCTGGATTAGAAAAGGGCTATCTTTGTTAAAATCTCCTTCTTTCTTCTTCACGACCAGAAACCGGGGCAGTACCTCCTTTTTCTGGTTCGTGTTAATTGTGCCTCTGTTTTGAGAGGGAGGCACCTCTTTGTTTTGGGATTCAGGGCTTGACATACCATTCCCACGAGTAGGGACGAAATATACTTCCGGCACGGCAGTGCGCCCTTACCGCGCTACGGTCTTTTGTACGACTGGATGCGACCTGGTGTCCAGAAGGAATCGTTAGCGACCAACTTCGTATGGCCATGCATCCCAAGGCACGATATCTTCCACCATCAGATTACGCTAGGAAATTTCTACTTAGTGGGCCCGTTCCTAGTCAGGGATTAGGTATGGAAGGGACAGGAGATGTTAGCATAGGAATTTTAATGGGTCAGGGGTGGAGAGGATAGGACGAGTTAGTGAAGGAGTAAACATTATTGCGATGAGGTGGGATAAAAGGAGGGGACAGCGGAAATGCTGCTCCAGATAGTCGCCTTTTACGACAGGCAGGAGATTCCGTGGGCATATTCTAAGACCCGTATCCCACACGGGATTATTATTATTATTATTATT
Organism: Lochmaea crataegi; assembly: GCA_947563755.1. Lineage (NCBI taxonomy): Eukaryota > Metazoa > Arthropoda > Insecta > Coleoptera > Chrysomelidae > Lochmaea > Lochmaea crataegi. The sequence goes on along the minus strand of OX387427.1, from coordinate 35,119,278 downwards.
ATTATTATTATTTCCAACTCAAGTGTACTCTTGCTCAGCTCTTGCTGGTAATGTTCACCTATCCCGAGCGTGTGTAAACGCAAACGGGACTAGGCACAGCAGTTACATATTTAGAAATTTACGGACAGTGTGACAAGTATTCAAAATTGCAGCCTTCTGCAGATCTTATTATTATTATTATTATTATTATTATTTCCAACTCAAGTGTACTCTTGCTCAGCTCTTGCTGGTAATGTTCACCTATCCCGAGCGTGTGTAAACGCAAATGGGATTAGGCACAGCAGTTACATATTTAGAAATTTACGGACAGTGTGACAAGTATTCAAAATTGCAGCCTTCTGCATAAATCCTCATAAATCCTTCTGTTTCTGGAAACAATGTTCCATCAGAGAGCCACTTATTTGATGCTTCCTTGTCGATATATGGTTGATTGAGGTCGTGATGATGTCGACCATGAAGCGCTTTCTGGGCCCACTCCGCCTGTTTGTCAGAGTCTGTAACGATTTCAAGTTTTTTATCAGGGTTTACAAGATCTAAGGGGGAATAGTTTTTATCTGCTTTCGCTTATTATTATTATTATTATTATTATTATTATTATTATTATTATTATTATTATTATTATTATTATTATTATTATTATTATTATTATTATTATTATTATTATTATTATTATTATTATTATTATTATTATTATTATTATTATTATTATTATTTCCAATTCAAGTGTACTCTTGCTCAGCTCTTGCTGGTAATGTTCACCTATCCCGAGCGTTTGTAAACGCAAATGGGATTAGGCACAGCAGTTACATATTTAGAAATTTACGGACAGTGTGACAAGTATTCAAAATTGCAGCCTTCTGCAGATCGATGTATGTGTTTTTGTGAAGACCTAGTTTGGTGAGGCTGTCTTGTAGAGTTTTGGGGATTAGTCCCGTAGATGAAACGATGACCGGCACCACCTCTACCCTCTCTGCATGCCACATCTGTCCTACCTCAATTGCAAGATCGGTGTATTTTGCAATTTTCTCGTTGTATTTGTCTAACATATTGTTGTTATTGGGTACAGCAACATCCACTAGAAGAACCGAGTTAGCTTTTTTATCCACAACTACAATATCAGGCCGGTTATTCGTCACCCGTCTATCGGTGATAATTGACCTATCGTAGTATAGTCTAAAATCAGCATTCTCTAGAACTGCATGAGGATGGTACTTGTAATAAGGCGTGTAAGTGTTAACTAATCCAAATTTGTTGGCCAACTTCTGATGAATGATGTTGCACAGTTGGTTGTGCCTGCGTAGGTAATCAATGTTAGCTATGGCTGAACATCCCGACGTAATGTGTTGTATCGTCTCTGTTGTTTGTTGACACCTTCTGCACTTGTCCGACACGATGTTTGGATCTCTGATAACAAATTTCTTGTAATTGTTGGTATTAATAACTTGGTCTTGGATCGCCATCATAAATCCTTCTGTTTCTGGAAACAATGTTCCATCAGAGAGCCACTTATTTGATGCTTCCTTGTCGATATATGGTTGATTGAGGTCGTGATGATGTCGACCATGAAGCGCTTTCTGGGCCCACTCCGCCTGTTTGTCAGAGTCTGTAACGATTTCAAGTTTATTATCAGGGTTTACAAGATCTAAGGGGGAATAGTTTTTATCTGCTTTCGCGACCAGCTCATGCAATTTAGATGTTTGAGCCTTGCCAATGAAGAACTGTTGGAGTTTAGATATTTGTTTGTAATGTAAATTAACTATGTCCGTTAGAGCTCTCCCTCCCTCTTTTCTTGGTAGTGTGGTCCTAATAACTGATGATGTCGGGTGGTGACATTTGTGTTTGGTCATCATGGTTCGCGTTGTTCTTTGAATATCTTCCAGTTCTGTTTTTGTCCACTTCAGAATTCCAAATGAGTATGTCAGGACCGGTATGGCGTAGGTGTTAATTGCTTTGGCAAGATTTCCTGCGTTCAACTGGGATTTCAATAAAGCAGTTATCCTTTGAGTGAACTGTCCTCGAATTTTGGTTTTTGCTTGCTTCTGGTCTAGTAGCTTAGCTTGCTGAAATCCTAGATATTTGTAGGTTTCACCATTTTGCATGGCATTTATAATGTTCCCACTAGGTAGTAACACATCTCCGTTAACGATTTTACCCTTCTCGATATTCAAGGTTTTGCACTTGTCTAATCCAAATCCCATTTGTATATCACTGGAAAAATTTTCAGTGATATTAAGTAAATGTTGAATTTGACGCTGGTTTGATGCGTATATTTTGATGTCATCCATATATAAAAGGTGGGAAACAGTGCAGCTAGTGTTCCTGTTGGCTTTGATTTTAAAGCCGTAATCCGTATCGTTAAGTAGCTTGGAAAGTGGATTCATTGCCAAACAAAACCAAAGTGGACTCAGGGAGTCGCCCTGGAAGATCCCCCTACGGATAGAAATCTCATCAGTTTCGAGGTATTGACCATTTATTTGTAACTGAAGGTTCGTTCGCCAGTGCTTCATCGATGATTCAAGAAAAGTAACAAGAATGGGGTGTACTTTGTAAATTTGCAAAACTTTAACAAGCCAGGAATGTGGAACGCTATCAAATGCTTTCCTATAATCTACGAAAGCCGTGTATATGTTGCGCTGTTCCTTCTGCGCCTGTTTTAGTATTACCGAATCGATGATGAGTTGTTCTTTGCAGCCTTGGTGATCTCGTCTGCACCCTTTCTGTTCTTCCGACAAGATGTTGTTGTGATCCGCATGTCTGTAAATACGGTTAGTAATGCAAGACGTTAATATTTTATATATAGTTGGAAGGCATGTTATAGGTCTATACTGCGTAGGATCGTGAGTTTGATGCGTTTTGGGAAGCAAGTGGGTCGAACCCAGTGTCAGAAATGGTGGTGTATCTTCTGGATGTTGCAGAATATGTGTAAATGATCTTGCTATTGCTTCATGCAGACTGTCATTATTAGATATGTATTATTATTATTATTATTATTATTATTATTCCCAATTCAAGTGTACTCTTGCTCAGCTTTTGCTGGTAATGTTCACCTATCCCGAGCGTTTGTAAACGCAAATGGGATTAGGCACAGCAGTTACATATTTAGAAATTTACGGACAGTGTGACAAGTATTCAAAATTGCAGCCTTCTGCAGATCGATGTATGTGTTTTTGTGAAGACCTAGTTTGGTGAGGCTGTCTTGTAGAGTTTTGGGGATTAGTCCCGTAGATGAAACGATGACCGGCACCACCTCTACTTTCTCTGCATGCCACATCTGTCCTACCTCAATTGCAAGATCGGTGTATTTTGCAATTTTTTCGTTGTATTTGTCTAAAATATTGTTGTTATTGGGTACAGCAACATCCACCAGAAGAACCGAGTTAGCTTTTTTATCCACAACCACAATATCAACATTATTATTATTATTATTATTATTATTATTATTATTATTATTATTATTATTATTATTATTATTATTATTATTATTATTATTATTATTATTATTATTATTATTATTATTATTATTATTATTATTATTATTATTATTATTATTATTATTATTATTATTTCCAACTCAAGTGTACTCTTGCTCAGCTCTTGCTGGTAATGTTCACCTATCCCGAGCGTTTGTAAACGCAAATGGGATTAGGCACAGCAGTTACATATTTAGAAATTTACGGACAGTGTGACAAGTATTCAAAATTGCAGCCTTCTGCAGATCGATGTATGTGTTTTTGTGAAGACCTAGTTTGGTGAGGCTGTCTTGTAGAGTTTTGGGGATTAGTCCCGTAGATGAAACGATGACCGGCACCACCTCTACTTTCTCTGCATGCCACATCTGTCCTACCTCAATTGCAAGATCGGTGTATTTTGCAATTTTTTCGTTGTATTTGTCTAAAATATTGTTGTTATTGGGTACAGCAACATCCACCAGCAGAACCGAGTTAGCTTTTTTATCCACAACCACAATATCAGGCCGGTTATTCGTCACCCGTCTATCGGTGATAATTGACCTATCGTAGTATAGTCTAAAATCAGCATTCTCTAGAACTGCATGCGGATGGTACTTGTAATAAGGCGTGTAGGAGTTAACTAATCCAAATTTGTTGGCCAACTTCTGATGGATGATGTTGCAAAGTTGATTGTGCCTGCGTAGGTAATCAATGTTAGCTATGGCTGAACATCCCGACGTAATGTGTTGTATTGTCTCTGTTGTTTGTTGACACCTTCTGCACTTGTCCGATACGATATTTGGATCTCTTATAACAAATTTCTTGTAATTGTTGGTAGTAATTACTTGGTCTTGGATCGCCATCATAAATCCTTCTGTTTCTGGAAACAATGTTCCATCAGAGAGCCACTTATTTGATGCTTCCTTGTCGATATATGGTTGATTGAGGTCGTGATGATGTCGTCCATGGAGCGCTTTCTGGGCCCACTCTGCCTGTTTGTCAGAGTCTGTAACGATTTCAAGTTTATTATCAGGGTTTACAAGATCTAAGGGGGAATAGTTTTTATCTGCTTTCGCGACCAGCTCATGCAATTTAGATGTTTGAGCCTTGCCAATGAAGAATTTTTGGAGTTGGGATATTTGTTTGTAATGTAAATTAACTATGTCCGTTAGAGCTCTCCCTCCCTCTTTTCTTGGTAGAGTGGTCCTAATAACTGATGATGTCGGGTGGTGACATTTGTGTTTGGTCATCATGGTTCGCGTTGTTCTTTGAATATCTTCCAGTTCTGTTTTTGTCCACTTCAGAATTCCAAATGAGTATGTCAGGACCGGTATGGCGTAGGTGTTAATTGCTTTGGCAAGATTTCCTGCGTTCAACTGGGATTTCAATAAAGCAGTTATCCTTTGAGTGAACTGTCCTCGAATTTTGGTTTTTGCTTGCTTCTGGTCTAGTAGCTTAGCTTGCTGAAATCCTAGATATTTGTAGGTTTCACCATTTTGCATGGCATTTATAATGTTCCCATTAGGTAGTAATACATCTCCGTTAACGATTTTACCCTTCTCGATATTCAAGGTTTTGCACTTGTCTAATCCAAATCCCATTTGTATATCGCTGGAAAATTTTTCAGTGATATTAAGTAAATGTTGAATTTGACGCTGGTTTGATGCGTATATTTTGATGTCATCCATGTATAAAAGGTGGGAAACAGTGAAGCTAGTGTTCCTGTTGGCTTTGATTTTAAAGCCGTAATCCGTATCGTTAAGTAGCTTGGAAAGTGGATTCATTGCCAAACAAAACCAAAGTGGACTCAGGGAGTCGCCCTGGAAGATCCCCCTACGGATAGAAATTTCATCAGTTTCGAGGTATTGACCATTTATTTGTAAATGAAGGTTCGTTCGCCAGTGCTTCATCGATGATTCAAGAAAAGTAACAAGAGTGGGGTGTACTTTGTAAATTTGCAAAACTTTAACAAGCCAGGAATGTGGAACGCTATCAAATGCTTTCCTATAATCTACGAAAGCCGTGTAGATGTTGCGCTGTTCCTTCTGCGCCTGTTTTAGTATTACCGAATCGATGATGAGTTGTTCTTTGCAGCCTTGGTGATCTCGTCTGCACCCTTTCTGTTCTTCCGACAAGATGTTGTTATGATCCGCATGTTTGTAAATACGGTTAGTAATGCAAGACGTTAATATTTTATATATAGTTGGAAGGCATGTTATAGGTCTATACTGCGTAGGATCGTGAGTTTGATGCGTTTTGGGAAGCAAGTGGGTCGAACCCAGTGTCAGAAATGGTGGACTATCTTCTGGATGTTGCAGAATATGTGAAAATGATGTTGCCATTGCTTCATGCAGACTGTCAAACTTCTTATACCAGAAGTTTTGGACATTGTCAACTCCTGGTGTCTTCCAACTACTGGTGCTCTTTATAGCTTGGGTTACCTCGCTTGTTGTCAAGTTAACGAAAGGCATTGGTTCAATGTTTATTTTTTCCTCCTCAGTTCTTATCCAGTGAGCGTTGGATTTATGTTCGATAGGGTTCGACCATAAAGAAGACCAGTACTCCGTTAGCTCATCTTTATTTGGAAGACTTTGGTTGTGATTGTTTACTGTACCGCTTAGTTGCCTGTAAAATAACTTCTGATTGTTATTGAATAAGTAGTTTTGTTGTTTCCTTTTCGTGCACTTGACATATCGTGACAAACGTTTGGATTTTGCCTTTAACTTTTGCCTGAGTAAATCCATATATTCACATACATGTTGTTTATGTTGTGGGTGACCTGTAAAAGTTTTGATTTTTCGATAGATCTTTCTCACTCTGTTTGTTAAGCGCCTAGACGGTTTCAAGTTGTTTTTAAACTCTGTTAGCTGCCCCAATTCCCTTCTGATGTCATCAATGGACTTTTCCAGCCGGCGTTGCCACCAAGGCTTGAGCTGTTTGTAGTCTTTACCCCGATTGTTCTTTGGGGATTGGATTTGTTGATTGTGACTTCGAAGCACTGCTACCGCTCCACAATAGATAAGAGTGTGAAGTTGTTCCAGCGCTTCGCAGTCTTTGGCATGGTTCTGCAGTAGTAAGTTCATAGCTGCTAGTATGCTGTTAGTGCTCTTATTGGTTCGAAGCTTGGGTAGTTTTGGCCGGTGTATTGGGTTGGTGCCATTAAATTCCGCTAGTGCTTTACAAAGTTCGGTATTATAGTCATTATCGGTGGTTTTGTCGCAATCATTGTTTATTTCCTCAACGCTATTGTGGTCTCCTTGTGCATTCTCCGATTTATGTGTATCCTGATCGGTAATTATGTCATTCTCTCCATCTTGAAGGTCAAGAAGGACTTCACCTCGAATTTGCTGCAGCGTCGGACCGGGTAGTAGATTATTTCTCACAATACTTCGACGTTGGTCAGCAATACGCTGTTCCGTGAGATGGTGAAATTCTGGAAAATGTTCAATGAATGCACGGTGGAGGGCGTATCTGTATGTCGTCATATCAGTTTCCATCTTGGTGATTTTGAAGTAGGAGCGCATAATGAATGAGTTTAGCTCGATAGTCCACTTCATGCGCTTCCTGGGCTTTCCGGCTTTTGTGGTCGTAGATGTGCCGACTTGCGTCACTCCAGAAACATCAGAAGCCGGTGGCGGAGGATCGATGTTGTTTTCCCCCTGAGTGTGGTTCGCAGTAGCCCTACTCGGTGTCACGCTGCGCCTACCGCTAACCGAGGAAGAAGGTAAATCATTTTTCGAACAAGCCCTTCTAGCACCAACTTGAACGCGACAAGAGTTTAAGGTGTTGCAATGTCGATTCACCTGACGATTTCTGAGATTTAAGGTCCCGGAATTTACAATCGAATTATTGCTCCCCCCAGAATCCGTGGAGCAGACAGCCGATGTACTAGGTACACTAGCAGTGTGGGATTCTGAGCATTTAGCTCTACCCACCTGGGGTAATCTAGTTTTACAATTCGACATCGTGATTGTCGCATTTTAGACCTACTGCCAGGTGCTGATTCAGCCGCTCCTTACATGGAGAACAGACGCTGTCGGAGTACCGCTCCTTACATGGAGACCGTCGTGTCCTGAAACTAACTGGTTTTGGTTCGCTCCGAGGTATTTAATTTCCTCGATACCTTCTATATCTAAAAGGCATTCCCCGATCCACCACCTGGGGAAGCGCCCGATAGGGGACCAGTACCCCCACGGGTTATTATTATTATTATTATTATTATTATTATTATTATTATTTCAATAGTGAATGTCAGTTAATTTTGTGGTCCGAGAAAAGGTCAAATTTGAGTGGAATTCAGTGTTTTTAATTCTTGGAAAGTGCATCAAATCAATTTTTAACCTCCATTACTGCAGTATTAGTACTTGTAAGTAAAATAATATACATTTACTAGTGATTTGCTGCATATTTACATTGGATTCTTCCGTAAATCGTGCTATCTGGTTAAAACTGATAAGTTTTTATTAGGCCAAGTGTGTAGACCATTCCACCACGGTAAAACTTTTGAGTTAAATTTCCACGATTAGTGCCTCATATTTAATTAAATCTATTGACATTGTGTTAATCAGTGTAGTTCATCTTAATTGATATCTAAGATGGGTAAGGAAATTAATGAAGCAGTTAGTGAATGTAAGAGGTGTAGAAAACCTGCTAAAGTGGGCTTGCGTTGTGTTGTATGTGGGAATGTATCGCATGAAAGTTGCTTGAAACAACTTAAAGGCATTCTATATTTGGAAAATCAAACAATAAATTGCTGCTCGGATATCAAGGAAAACAGCTCTCAATCTCAAGTACTGAGTAATACGACGAATGCAATACTAGATTTAAAATTGAAGCATTCTGAAGAATTGTTAGCACAAAAGGACCTTACAATCGAAAATCAACGGATTGCCATACGTTCGCTCCAAGCGCAAGTAGATTTTTTAAATAGGGAGATAAATCTCATGAAAAAAACCAGTAATCTTCCGGAAAAAGGAAAATCACATGTGTTATATGCGTCAAATATTGGTGCAAGTACCTCTCAAGATACTTCAAATGTCACATTACAGAAAGTTTCCGCTACTGTTCATCAAGCTACGACCTCTGGTATGTGTACAGATATTATAAATTTAGCTAGCAGCGAACAAAATCGTACTTCTAACGAAAACCTGCAGAAAAAACCAAAGAACGTACTCGTTGGTACTATGTCAGGCTCAAATCCCAATTTAAAAGCAGCTAGACAGGAACATATGCAACATTTTCATTCAACGAACTGGTGCCCAAAAGCGAATGTAGACGTTGTTAAAAAACATTTAGAAGAAATAGATTCTCGTATTGAAGTTTATCAGTTAAAAACAAGAGCACCGGATCGTTATACCTCATATAAAATATCGGTACCCATTAGTGTAGTACCAAAAATTGTGAAACCCGTCTGGCCAGAGGGAGTATTTTTGAATGAGTTTTTTCGCCTCAGCGGCAGATATAAAAGTACAGATGGAAATGGAGCTTAGAACAAAAACTGATAACCTTTCTAAACATTATTTTAATTTAATTTATATAAACTGTCAAAGTATTTCCAATAAGATAGATGACCTAGAAGTATTAACAAGTGAGATTAATTTTGATGTCTTATGTATTGCTGAGCATTGGCTTTCCACTGATAAGTTAACAACCCTTAATATTAAAATGTATAAATTAATTTCATACTTTTGTAGAGACAGCATAAGCCATGGGGGTGTTGCCATATACGCAAGATCTCACATTGAAATTAAATCAGTAGATGTGAACAATTTCTGTATTCCTGTGCATGCAGAATTTTGTTGTGCAAAAATTCTGAATACAAGTATAGTCCTTTTAACTGTTTACAGATCATCCAGTAGTGGTGATCTAAATGTATTTCAAACAAAACTTATTAATCTTCTGGATCATCTATTTTTTAAATTTAAAAAAATTATTTTAGTTGGTGATTTTAATCTTGATTTGGATGGTCCTAGTAATCACTCTACTGAGATTAGGAACATGTTACATATGTATGGCCTTTCATCCCTAATCCATATTCCAACAAGGATCACGCCAACTACTAAATCACGGCTTGATAATGTAGTTACCAATGTTGATCTAAAAGACATCGATGTCGGTGTTTTGGATGTGGATATTGGGGATCATCAGGCACTTTATATTAAGTTACTAAATTTCTGTAGTCCTGATATGCCAGTTGTAAAAAAACGTATAATTAACACAAACAACATCAAATACTTTACAAACCAATTAAGTAAAATTAATTGGTTTAATTACAATTTACAATGTCTGAATTCAAATGATCTTGCTAATCATATATTGAGTACGTTACAGGAAATTGCGCAAGTAGCTTTTCCATTGAAATCAAAAATTCAGAATCGCAAAATAAAATGGTTCAATGATCATCTCAGAGAAATGAGAAAATCAGTATTCACTTTAAAAAATAAATTTAAAAAAACAAACTGCTTATCGGACTGGAATGCATACACAGCTCTCCGTTCGTCATATAAGAAATCTCTTAAGCAACATAAAAGGGAAGCTTATTCAAAAATTATAGAACAAGCCGATAACAAAAATAAAATAATTTGGAATTTAGTTAACTCAGAGAGAACTGTAAAAAATAAAAAACCAATACAAACAAATATTACGCCAGATGAATTTAATGAATTCTTTAGTACAGTTGCACAAAAAATTACTAATATTATTTTAGATTCAAGAAATGATCCGATGGAGTATTTAAATAATATGGCAAAACCATCAACTTCATTTTTCATGGGGCCAATTTTGCAATCTGATGTACGGGAAGCAGTACTAAATTTGAAAAATAAGCCATGTCTAGATTTCTTTGATTTGAATGGGAAAATAATAATAAATTCTATTGAGTATATCATTGAACCACTTACAACTCTTTACAATCAATGTCTTCAAGAGGGCATTTGGCCTGATTTGTTTAAAATTACCAAAATTTTACCCACCTTTAAGAATGGAGATTCTGATAACACTGACAACTATAGGCCAATTGCGATTGTACCAGTCCTAAGTAAAATTTTGGAAATATTGATCAAACAGAAATTAGTTAGCTACTGTGAACATAGTAATATTTTTTCACCTGCGCAGTTTGGATTTCGTAAGAATAGATCCACAACTAACGCATTACTGGATCTGATTGAGTATGCTACTGAGTCACTGGATATGAAAACAAGTGTTCATATTACATTTTGTGATCTCAGCAAAGCATTCGACTGTGTAGATCCGGACTTGCTAATAAAAAAAATGGAATATTACGGGATAAGATCCAAAGAATTACTCTTGTTTCGCTCCTATCTCTCAAACAGAAGACAATATGTCCATTGTGATGGTATAAATTCGAGTATCCTTTCTGTTGAAAAAGGTGTTCCGCAGGGCTCAGTTTTGGGACCTGTATTATTTATTTTATACATAAATGACCTGCCAGGCGCGGTGGAGTATTCTAAATGCCTTTTGTTTGCAGATGATACAACAATTAGCTCTCGCACGAATATACCGGAGTGTAAGGAAAGTATGCAATCCGTGAAAAATTGGTTCTCAGCAAATCATCTTAAGCTTAATGAAACTAAAACTCAATCCCTATTAGTAAGTTCTAGTAGATTAGTTGAGAATTCAGATCCTGTGGTATATTTAGGTTTAATGTTAGATACTCACCTGAATTGGCAACCTCATCTGAATTCTTTATGTTCAAAATTGGCATCACAAGTTTTTGCACTACGACAACTAAGATCATCTCTATCGTCCAATATTCTAAGTACTGTGTACTTTGCAATTGTTCATTCCCACCTAAGTTATGGTATATTATTATGGGGCAATGCAGCTGGAGCTGAAGCAGCATTCCGACTGCAAAAATCTGCTTTGCGAATCATTGATGGTGCAAAGTGGGATGCGCACTGTAAACCCCTGTTTTCAAAGTACAAAGTTCTACCTTTACCTTGTATGTATATCTTTGAAGTAGCAAAATTCATTCATCAGCATCGTGAAAAATTTATGACTCACTCGAATTTACATAATTACTCTACTAGGTCTGCCAACAACTTAGTTGTTGAGATATCTAGGATTGAAACCACTAAACGTAATAAGCTTGATGTGGGTATATACAACAAAATAATATATATATTGGATGGGGAAAATATTGTAAATATGTCAATCAATTTATTTGTACGTAAAGTCAAGGAGTTTTTACTGAAACATTGTTTTTATTCTATTCAGCAATTCATGTGTTACCACTTTTAATGTTTATTATTTTATTTCATTATTTTTATAAAGATTTGAAGTGTGGATCATCCAGTCAAAATTTTATATAGCATACGTGTTCTATGTTATTTTATAATTGTATTCTAAAGTACTGTAAGTCAATTTTTCAAAAAATTTTTAAACATTTCAATATAATTTTTAGTTATTGTGTAAACGACCTATAAATACATGTTTGTATACTGTGTTTTCATATATTTAGGACCTAGACGTACTTTCGTATGTAAATATATTATATTTGGTCAATAAATGGTATGGTATGGTATGGTATTATTATTATTATTATTATTATTATTTCCAATTCAAGTGTACTCTTGCTCAGCTCTTGCTGGTAATGTTCACCTATCCCGAGCGTTTGTAAACGCAAGTGGGATTAGGCACAGCAGTTACATATTTAGAAATTTACGGACGGTGTGACAAGTATTCAAAATTGCAGCCTTCTGCAGATCGATGTATGTGTTTTTGTGAAGACCTAGTTTGGTGAGGCTGTCTTGTAGAGTTTTGGGGATAAGTCCCGTAGATGAAACGATGACCGGCACCACCTCTACTCTCTCTGCCTGCCACATCTGTCCTACCTCAATTGCAAGATCGGTGTATTTTGCAATTTTCTCGTTGTATTTGTCTAAAATATTGTTGTTATTGGGTACAGCAACATCCACTAGGAGAACCGAGTTAGTGTTTTTATCCACAACCACAATATCAGGCCGGTTATTCGTCACCCGTCTATGGGTGATAATTGACCTATCATAGTATAGTCTAAAATCAGCATTCTCTAGAACTGCATGCGGATGGTACTTGTAATAAGGCGTGTAGGTGTTAACTAATCCAAATTTGTTGGCCAACTTCTGATGGATGATGTTGCAAAGTTGATTGTGCCTGCGTAGGTAATCAATGTTAGCTATGGCTGAACATCCCGACGTAATGTGTTGTATCGTCTCTGTTGTTTGTTGACACCTTCTGCACTTGTCCGATACGATATTTGGATCTCTTATAACAAATTTCTTGTAATTGTTGGTATTAATTACTTGGTCTTGGATCGCCATCATAAATCCTTCTGTTTCTGGAAACAATGTTCCATCACAGAGCCACTTATTTGATGCTTCCTTGTCGATATATGGTTGATTGAGGTCGTGATGATGTCGACCATGGAGCGCTTTCTGGGCCCACTCTGCCTGTTTGTCAGAGTCTGTAACGATTTCAAGTTTATTATCAGGGTTTACAAGATCTAAGGGGGAATAGTTTTTATCTGCTTTCGCTACCAGCTCATGCAATTTAGATGTTTGAGCCTTGCCAATGAAGAATTTTTGGAGTTGGGATATTTGTTTGTAATGTAAATTAACTATGTCCGTTAGAGCTCTCCCTCCCTCTTTTCTTGGTAGAGTGGTCCTAATAACTGATGATGTCGGGTGGTGACATTTGTGTTTGGTCATCATGGTTCGCGTTGTTCTTTGGATATCTTCCAGTTCTGTTTTTGTCCACTTCAGAATTCCAAATGAGTATGTCAGGACCGGTATCGCGTAGGTGTTAATTGCTTTGGCAAGATTTCCTGCGTTCAACTGGGATTTCAATAAAGCAGTTATCCTTTGAGTGAACTGTCCTCGAATTTTGGTTTTTGCTTGCTTCTGGTCTAGTAGCTTAGCTTGCTGAAATCCTAGATATTTGTAGGTTTCACCATTTTGCATGGCATTTATAATGTTCCCATTAGGTAGTAACACATCTCCGTTAACGATTTTACCCTTCTCGATATTCAAGATTTTGCACTTGTCTAATCCAAATCCCATTTGTATATCACTGGAAAATTTTTCAGTGATATTAAGTAAATGTTGAATTTGACGCTGGTTTGATGCGTATATTTTGATGTCATCCATGTATAATAGGTGGGAAACAGTGCAGCTAGTGTTCCTGTTGGCTTTGATTTTAAAGCCGTAATCCGTATCGTTAAGTAGCTTAGAAAGTGGATTCATTGCCAAACAAAACCAAAGTGGACTCAGGGAGTGGCCCTGGAAGATCCCCCTACGGATAGCAATTTCATCAGTTTCGAGGTATTGACCATTTATTTGTAAATGAAGGTTCGTTCGCCAGTGCTTCATCGATGATTCAAGAAAAGTAACAAGAGTGGGGTGTACTTTGTAAATTTGCAAAACTTTAACAAGCCAGGAATGTGGAACGCTATCAAATGCTTTTCTATAATCTACGAAAGCCGTGTAGATGTTGCGCTGTTCCTTCTGCGCCATGTTTTAGTATTACCGAATCGATGATGAGTTGTTCTTTGCAGCCTTGGTGATCTCGTCTGCACCCTTTCTGTTCTTCCGACAAGATGTTGTTATGATCCGCATGTCTGTAAATACGGTTAGTAATGCAAGACGTTAATATTTTATATATAGTTGGAAGGCATGTTATAGGTCTATACTGCGTAGGATCGTGAGTTTGATGCGTTTTGGGAAGCAAGTGGGTCGAACCCAGTGTCAGAAATGGTGGAGTATCTTCTGGATGTTGCAGAATATGTGAAAATGATGTTGCCATTGCTTCATGCAGACTGTCAAACTTCTTATACCAGAAGTTTTGGACATTGTCAACTCCTGGTGTCTTCCAACTACTGGTGCTCTTTATAGCTTCGGTTACCTCGCTTGTTGTCAAGTTAACGAAAGGCATTGGTTCAATGTTTATTTTTTCCTCCTCAGTTCTTATCCAGTGAGCGTTGGATTTATGTTCGATAGGGTTCGACCATAAAGAAGACCAGTACTCCGTTAGCTCATCTTTATTTGGAAGACTTTGGTTGTGATTGTTTACTGTACCGCTTAGTTGCCTGTAAAATAACTTCTGATTGTTATTGAATAAGTAGTTTTGTTGTTTCCTTTTCGTGCACTTGACATATCGTGACAAACGTTTGGATTTTGCCTTTAACTTTTGCCTGAGTAAATCCATATATTCACATACATGTTGTTTATGTTGTGGGTGACCTGTAAAAGTTTTGATTTTTCGATAGATCTTTCTCACTCTGTTTGTTAAGCGCCTAGACGGTTTCAAGTTGTTTTTAAACTCTGTTAGCTGCCCCAATTCCCTTCTGATGTCATCAATGGACTTTTCCAGCCGGCGTTGCCACCAAGGGTTGAGCTGTTTGTAGTCTTTACCCCGATTGTTCTTTGGGGATTGGATTTGTTGATTGTGACTTCGAAGCACTGCTACCGCTCCACAATAGATGAGAGTGTGAAGTTGTTCCAGCGCTTCGCAGTCTTTGGCATGGTTCTGCAGTAGTAAGTTCACAGCTGCTAGTATGCTGTTAGTGCTCTTATTGGTTCGAAGCTTAGGTAGTTTTGGCCGGTGTATTGGGTTGGTGCCATTAAATTCCGCTAGTGCTTTACAAAGTTCGGTATTATAGTCATTATCGGTGGTTTTGTCGCAATCATTGTTTATTTCCTCAACGCCATTGTGGTTTCCTTGTGCATTTCCCGATATATGTGTATCCTGATCGGTAATTATGTCATTCTCTCCATCTTGAAGGTCAAGAAGGACTTCACCTCGAATTTGTTGCAACGTCGGACCGGGTAGTAGCTTGTTTCTCACAATACTTCGACGTTGGTCAGCAATACGCTGTTCCGTGAGATGGTGAAATTCTGGAAAATGTTCAATGAATGCACGGTGGAGGGCGTATCTGTATGTCGTCATATCAGTTTCCATCTTGGTGATTTTAAAGTAGGAGCGCATAATGAATGAGTTTAGCTCGATAGTCCACTTCATGCGCTTCCTGGACTTTCCGGCTTTTGTGGTCGTAGATGTGCCGACTTGCGTCACTCCAGAAACATCAGAAGCCGGTGGCGGAGGATCGATGTTGTTTTCCCCCTGAGTGTGGTTCGCGCCTACCGCTAACCGAGGAAGAAGGTAAATCATTTTTCGAACAAGCCCTTCTAGCACCAACTTGAACGCGACAAGAGTTTAAGGTGTTGCAATGTCGATTCACCTGACGATTCCTGAGATTTAAGGTCCCGGAATTTACAATCGAATTATTGCTCCCCCCAGAATCCGTGGAGCAGACAGCCGATGTACTAGGTACACTAGCAGTGTGGGATTCTGAGCATTTAGCTCTACCCACCTGGGGTAATCTAGTTTTACAATTCGACATCGTGATTGTCGCATTTTAGACCTACTGCCAGGTGCTGATTCAGCCGCTCCTTACATGGAGAACAGACGCTGTCGGAGTACCGCTCCTTACATGGAGACCGTCGTGTCCTGAAACTAACTGGTTTTGGTTCGCTCCGAGGTATTTAATTTCCTCGATACCTTCTATATCTAAAAGGCATTCCCCGATCCACCACCTGGGGAAGCGCCCGATAGGGGACCAGTACCCCCACGGGTTATTATTATTATTATTATTATTATTATTATTATTATTATTATTATTATTATTATTACTCCATCCATGACATATTTTTATCGATGTGCTATCAAATGTGCTCAAAAACACTGTTCCTTTGAGTTTTTAATTTGTGCAAGTTAGTGTAATCGTCTTATAACAATATTAAACCTCGGTGTGAATATTGGCAAGTACCAATTCCTAATTTTTACATCATAATTCAATATTCAGACCTGTTTGACTTTTATTTTTGTGTGACTTTTGCATTGGTTTTTATTTCTAGTTACCTATAAAGCAGAGGACCTATTCCACCAGTGGTTCGGAAATTATTTCGTATTTATTAACTTTGTTGAAATCGTGTTTAAAATGACAGATTCAAATGCTAATAGTTCAAATGGTATTAGTAATAATGATTTACCTTGTTTAAGGTGTAATAAAATTGTAACTACTGGTATTACGTGTATAAGATGTGGTAGACTTTCTCACAAATGTTGTTTAGCTTATCTGAAGATAAAACTGTTGAATAAAGACACTACTATTTGTTGCAACGATGTTTCTGCAGAGAAAGATATGCCAATTGAAAATGTAGTATCAGTTGGTGAACATGAAAACACCAATAATAATGATAGTCTTAAAGTTGGTTTTCTTGAAAAAATTATTAAAGATAAAGATTTGATCATTGAAAACCAGAAAATTGCTATTCATGCACTCACAGAGCAGATTGCTCTATTGAAACAAGTTAAGCAGTTGAATGATTCATCGAGCCACCCAGCGATATCGAACATTCCTGCAATAAACATGGATATATCCACTAAGCAACCGGCCTCGAAAAATTCCCATTTCAACATATCTGCGGCTGCAGTAGCTGGTGCTGTACAAAACGCGACAGCTCAGAATATTTGTGATACAATTATAAACGTGAAGGAGCATCCAGTTAATAAAAAGTTGATACCTAATTATTTGAGAAAACCGACTAATAAAACAAGAAATTTATTAGTGGGGTCTCTCAATAATGCTGAGGACTGTAAGTTAACCGCAGCTGTTATAAATAAGAAGTCCTATCACTACCATGCTTCTAAATTTTCCACCGACACTTCAGAAGAAGAGCTAACAAAGCATCTTTGTCAATTCTCTGCAAATGTGAAAGTGTTAAAATTGAACTCTCGCTATCCAAATGACTATACTTCATTCAAAATATCTCTACCAGCTGATGAATCACAAAATATTTTAAAATCTGAGGTGTGGCCTTCTGGTGTCGTCCTTAATCGTTTTTTTCCGTCAAGAAAATTCAATTCAACCGAAAGATAGTGGCAGTTTCAAGGTTTCTTTAGACCTATTAGATAATAGAATAATTGTTTCAGTATTACATATCAATGTACAGAGTTTGGCTAATAAGATTGATGAGATACATTTGATTCTTGAAGACTTTATTGTTGACATTTTTTGTGTTTCTGAGCATTGGCTCACCAATGATAAACTAAAAATGATTAATATAAACAATTTTAAACTAGAATCATCCTTTTGTCGCGACAAGAAACAACACGGAGGTGTTGCAATTTTTAGTAATGGAAAACTTATGGTAAGAAAAGTTGATTGCTCTAAATTTTGTATGCCCGTTCATGCTGAGTTCTGTGGTATTGAATTAACTAACCAAAATACGTTAATAGTAACAGTCTACAGGTCATCATCAAATGGTGATATTAAAATTTTTAAAGATAAGTTTCATGATTTGTTGTATACTTTCTCAAAAATTTATAAAAATATCAATATATTGGGGGATATTAATGTGGAACTGGGTATTAATACTGAACATGTGAAGGATCTTCACAATATCATGAAAATGTATGGCTTTAGACATTATATAAATGATCCAACAAGAATCACGCCAACAACTAGATCATGCTTGGATAATATCCTTTCCAATATGAGCCCGGAAGTGATTTCCACTGGAATTTATGATCCAAGTTTAGCTGATCATACTGGTATTTTCCTTAAAATCGGGAATTCAACCACAATGACTAGTAGCAAATTAGCAAACAAAAGATTAGTTAACAACAAAAGAATCAGTAATTTCTCTAACAAACTATGTGATATTGATTGGCATGATCTGAATTTGAAAAATTGTGATCCAAATGTAATAGCCCATAAGCTAATGAGTGTATTAGCATCAAATGTGGACATGTGTTTTCCCGTAACAAAATTTAAACCAAAAATGCGTAAGTGTGAATGGTTCAATGATACTCTTCGTGGAATGAAAAGAGAAGTTTTTAAACTTAACGTTACACGTAAAAACACTAATACTTTTACTGATTGGATTAAATACCGTAATGCTCGTAAAAATTATAAAAAGGCTATAAAAAAACAAAAACGTGTCTTTTATACTGGTAAGATACATGAATCTGATAATAAAAGCAAAGCTATATGGAACATAGTAAATTCTGAAAAAAATACTAAAACTCATGGTAATGTTGCTACAGAATTGACTTCGGCTGACTTGAATACATTTTTTGTTACTATAGCAGATAAAATCACTATGAGTATTACTGACGAATCCATTCATCCACTTGAATATCTACGTAATGTTTCGAAACCTTCTGGTTCATTTTTTATTAGTCCTATTTTGAAATCTGATATCAGACTGGCAATGTCAAGTTTAAAAAATTCAACTTGCTTAGATTTTTATGGGCTGAATAGCCATATGATGAAAGCCTCGTTTGAAGCACTTGTTGGACCATTAGAAATACTTTTTAATAAATGTTTATTGGAGGGCTGCTGGCCTGAAGCATTAAAAATAACCAAAATTATACCCATACATAAAAAGGGAGATTTGAATAACCCTGATAACTTCAGGCCAATTGCAATTGTACCAATAGTGGGTAAAATTTTTGAAATTCTAATTAAAGATAAACTTGTTTCATTTTTAGAACATAAAAAATTATTGTCACCTTCTCAGTTTGGCTTTCGGAAAAACATGTCCACAATTAAGGCAGTAGTCAATATTGTTGAAAACGTGGTTGAAAGCTTTGATGAGAGATATGATACATTTGCAACGTTGTATGATCTCACTAAGGCTTTTGACTGTGTTAACATTGAATACCTTTTAGATAAGTTAGAATATTACGGTGTTAGGGGTAATGTTCTAAGATTATTCAGTTCGTATCTAACAGGCAGGTCTCAATACGTAAGTTTCGATAATGTTGAATCAAAATTGACTCCGGTCTCAAGAGGAGTTCCCCAAGGATCTGTATTAGGACCATTATTATTTGTTATATACGTAAACGATTTACCAAGTTCCCTGGGAGAAGCTTGTTGTGTTCTATTTGCTGATGATACCACAACGTTGGTTGAAGATGAGGGGAATTTTGCAAAAGCTTGCATGTCGAGTATAAAATCTTGGTTCAACAGTAATCAACTCAAGCTGAATGAAACAAAAACCCAGAACATTCGTTTTACATCCAGCAAGTTTATTCCAGCTTCTGAACCAGTAAAACTGCTTGGAATAACTTTAGATTCACGGTTAACTTGGGCGTCTCATATAGATTGCTTATGCTCAAAGATCTCATCGCAAATATTCGCTCTAAAGCAGATTAGAAATTCTTTGAGTCATAATATTCTTCGAGTAGTTTATTTTGCACTCGTTCATAGTCATCTTAACTATGGTATTATACTGTGGGGCGGAGCAGCAAATGCTTCAAAAGTTTTTTCATTACAAAAAATGGCTGTTCGTATCATCGCAAATGTTCAATATGGCGACCCATGCCAGAAACTGTTTAAGAAGCTCCAAATCCTTCCGCTTACTTGTATATTCATTTATGAGTCTCTGATGAGTATTCATCTCAATATCGATTCGCTGGTATCCCATGCGGATATTCATAATTATAATACACGGAATGCAACCTCTCTTGTACCGTCCTGATCAAGAATCTGCTTATCGCAAAACAATCGAATAGATTTTAATTTATATAATGTATTTCAAAAATATTATAAGGAAAAAGTGGTTGGACAGTTAAATAAGTGTGCTTTCAGCAAATTAGTGAAACGTTTTCTGCTGCAACATTGTTTTTATAGTGTGAATGATTTTATAACTTTTTGCAATAACTCTTGGTAAGCATGTTTCAGTTTCCTACTTTCATAGTTTTTATTTAATGAGCTGTTCTCTGTAAAATATTTTGTCCTATTTGTGTTTTAATGTTTATATTTATATTTATTTTAATTTTACTCACATGAATGTAATGTATCGTATTTTATATTTGATTTTTACTTTATGTATTTATGACTGTATGTACTAAACATTGTATTTGAGGTCAATAAACTATCCTATCTTATTATTATTATTATTATTATTTTTTTTTTTTTTTTGTTTTTTTTTTTTTGGTAGGAAGGGGAAATCCATTTTACGGACAGAGAAGAGACTCCTATCTTGACGATATAATACCAGCTAAAACCCCTCCCCTAGAGCGACGACTACTATGGTCATTTGCTCTTAAAATATCACAGGTAAGTAAATTCTTAAATTCTATATCACAGATAAAGTAGGTCTTTGGTTTTCATAATTAGATTTTATCGAACAGGTTGATACTTTTCATAAATCCTAGTGTGATTTCAATAGTATCTTTTTTCAGGTTTTCTTCAGTAGCAGGGTTCAAACCATATCGCTGCCTTTGGTCGTTGAACATATGACATTCACTGATAATGTGGCTCACTGAGATGATTGAATCACAGTGATCACACATTGGTGCTGGTTCACCCTTGAGGAGATGTTGGTGTGTAAGGCTAGTGTGCCCTGAGCGGAGTCGGAAAGCTTTAACCGTTTCCAGTCTACATAGTCCTGTGGAAGCATATTTCGTCTGAACTATTGGTTCTACTCTACGAAGTAACGTATCAGTGTTGTTCCATGTATTTTGCCACTCATCTATGATTTTCAGTCTCAGGTTGTTTCTGAAATCAGATCTCTGCACACCTGCTTGATTGGCATTTTGGTCTTCAATGAGAATTTTAGGGAATTCTATGTCGAGATTTCTCAGAAATTCCGAATATCGCACTGCAAGCGGACGAGTAATGGTAGGTTTATTGAGGTATATATTTCCTTCCGGAAACAGAAATTCATTGTTTGGATTCCTAAGGTAAGATTTAACGCCTGATAAATAGGATGTCATGAGCATCTTTCTTCTTTGTTCCAGGGGCATTACAGCAGCTTCACAATGGAGACTTTGGATTGGAGTCGTTGGAAATGCATTCAAACAGTAACGTATAGCTAGATTTTGAATTCTTTCTAATCTAATTAACTGATTTTTTCGAGCTGAAGAGTAAACAGTGCTACCATAATCAATTTTTGACAATATTAATGCTTTGTATATCATTAGCAGACTTTTCGGGTCAGCTCCCCATTTTGTGTGTGCTAGGACTTTCAAAACATTCAGAGACTGTCTGCATTTGGTGTTAAGATGTCCAATGTGTTCATGCCAGGTAAGTTTGTTGTCAAATATTAATCCTAACAATTTAATAGTATCCACACACTCTATAGTATTTTCTTTCAGGTATAATAATGGATCGTAATGAGGTTTTCTGAGTCGACAAAAATGTAGACTTTTCGTTTTCTCTTTAGAGAATTGAAAACCAATTTTTTCTCCATTTCTAATGATTTTATTAATGGCTGGTTGCAATACGCGTGTGATGTCACCTACTGTTTTGCCACTACAGAAAATTGCCACATCGTCAACGTAAAGACATTTGTTGATATCTTGATTGATACCTGCGCATATTTCATTGATAGCAATTGCAAAGAGAGTGCAGCTGAGTGTTGAACCTTGTGGCACACCATTTTCTAATAATCTAGTAGCTGAGAAGTCTGTAGCAACTTTTACTTTGAAACATCTATCTTTGAGAAAAGATTCAATAAATAGTGGTAGTTTTCCTTTCAATCCGAATTTAAACAGTTTGTCCAAGATTCCATAACGCCAAGTCATATCGAAGGCTCCTTTAATGTCAAAGAACACCGCTATTAAATGTTGCCTTTTTCGGAATGCTTCCTGAATGGAGTGTTCTAGTAGGACTAAGTGATCTATTGTTGATCTCTTCTTCCTATACCCTGCCTGATAGGAAACTAATATTCCGTTATTTTCCAGGTATTCTTGGAGTCTGTTATTCACCATCCTTTCGAGAAGTTTTCCCTTACAGCAGGTAAGACTAATGGGTCGTAGGTTTGATGGTAACAATTTATTTTTATTAGGTTTAGGTATAGGGATAATAACTGCTTCTTTCCAGGACTCAGGGTAAGTACTTTCATTCCATAATTTATTGAATAGCTCTAAAAGTGTTTCTTTAATTTCAGGTGTTAAGTTTTTGAGCATATCATATGAAACTGTATCCGGACCAGGAGCGCCGTTTCTGGATTGCTGAAGGGCTTCTTCTAGCTCTTCCATACTGAATGGTGAGTTGTAATCGAGATTTTCTTCTGTGGAAAAGTCTATATTAACCTCTGATTCAGTTTTCTCTTGTAAAAATCTAGGTTCGTAATTATTTGTGCTGCTCATTCTCTCAAATTGGTTTGCTATCACGTTTGCTATCTCTGTGGGATCATTAGATATGGATCCTGCTTCTGTTTGTATGGAAGTTATCGTGTTACCGGCGTTGATGCCTGATATTGCTTGAACTTTTTTCCAAACAGTTTTTATTTCTGTATCGGGTGTAATTGTAGATGTGTACTGATTCCAGGTATCTTTTTTGTTTTTCAATATAACTTTTCTTGCTTTTGCTCTAGCTTTTTTGAATATTATCAGGTTTTCAGTAGTGGGGTATCTTCTAAATTTATTCAGTGCTTGTTTTTTGAGTTTAGTTACATTTTTTGCTTCTACATTCCACCAAGGTACCGCTTTTTTCGTTCTTTTTTTCCAGATTTTGGTATACTGTTATTTGCTGCTGTGAGTATACAGGTCGTGACTTTTTCAACAGTCAACTCTGTCGGTGGTTCAAGTGAATTCCTGAACTTTTCCCAGTCAGCTTTCGACGTGTTCCATCTTACGGGTACAGAATGTATGATTTTTGGTTTATCCATTTGAATGTGTATTGGAAAATGGTCACTGTTGTGTAAATCGTCATCAGTACTCCAGACAAGTTTTGGCAGCAAATCACTGGATGCCATTGTGAGGTCTATTGCAGAAAAGTTATTTGATTTTGTGTTGAAGTGTGTTGCAGATCCCGTGTTTAGAAGAGCGAGATCATCTCTTTCCAGCCATCTTTCGAGAATCCGACCTTTAGCATCTGTTTTCAATGAGCCCCAGAGTTTGTTGTGTGAATTGAAGTCTCCCATGAGCACGTATGGTGAAGATAGTTGCCCTGTGATGTGGTCGAGTTGTTCGATCGTCCAATTTGTATCAGGTAAGTAAATATTACAAAGTGTTATTTTAACAGGACTTATCACTTTAATCGCAACAACTTGTAGTTCAGTATTAATGTTGATCTCTGAGCTCTTATTATTATTATTATTATTATTTCCAATTCAAGTATACTCTTGCTCAGCTCTTGCTGGTAATGTTCACCTATCCCGAGCGTTTGTAAACGCAAATGGGATTTGGCACAGCAGTTACATATTTAGAAATTTACGGACAGTGTGACAAGTATTCAAAATTGCAGCCTTCTGCAGATCGATGTATGTGTTTTTGTGAAGACCTAGTTTGGTGAGGCTGTCTTGTAGAGTTTTGGGGATTAGTCCCGTAGATGAAACGATGACCGGCACCACCTCTACTTTCTCTGCATGCCACATCTGTCCTACCTCAATTGCAAGATCGGTGTATTTTGCAATTTTCTCGTTGTATTTGTCTAACATATTGTTGTTATTGGGTACAGCAACATCCACTAGAAGAACCGAGTTAGCTTTTTTATCCACAACTACAATATCAGGCCGGTTATTCGTCACCCGTCTATCGGTGATAATTGACCTATCGTAGTATAGTCTAAAATCAGCATTCTCTAGAACTGCATGAGGATGGTACTTGTAATAAGGCGTGTAGGTGTTAACTAATCCAAATTTGTTGGCCAACTTCTGATGAATGATGTTGCACAGTTGGTTGTGCCTGCGTAGGTAATCAATGTTAGCTATGGCTGAACATCCCGACGTAATGTGTTGTATCGTCTCTGTTGTTTGTTGACACCTTCTGCACTTGTCCGACACGATGTTTGGATCTCTTATAACAAATTTCTTGTAATTGTTGGTATTAATAACTTGGTCTTGGATCGCCATCATAAATCCTTCTGTTTCTGGAAACAATGTTCCATCAGAGAGCCACTTATTTGATGCTTCCTTGTCGATATATGGTTGATTGAGGTCGTGATGATGTCGACCATGAAGCGCTTTCTGGGCCCACTCCGCCTGTTTGTCAGAGTCTGTAACGATATCAAGTTTTTTATCAGGGTTTACAAGATCTAAGGAGGAATAGTTTTTATCTGCTTTCGCGACCAACTCATGCAATTTAGATGTTTGAGCCTTGCCAATGAAGAACTTTTGGAGTTTAGATATTTGATTATAATGTAAATTAACTATGTCCGTTAAAGCTCTCCCTCCCTCTTTTCTTGGTAATGTGGTCCTAATAACTGATGATGTCGGGTGGTGACATTTGTGTTTGGTCATCATGGTTCGCGTTGTTCTTTGAATATCTTCCAGTTCTGTTTTTGTCCACTTCAGAATTCCAAATGAGTATGTCAGGATCGGTATGGCGTAGGTGTTAATTGCTTTGGCGAGATTTCCTGCGTTCAACTGGGATTTCAATAAAGCAGATATCCTTTGAGTGAACTGTCCTCGAATTTTGGTTTTTGCTTGCTTCTGGTCAAGTAGCTTAGCTTGCTGAAATCCTAGATATTTGTAGGTTTCACCATTTTGCATGGCATTTATAATGTTCCCATTAGGTAGTAATACATCTCCGTTAACGATTTTACCCTTCTCGATATTTAAGGTTTTGCACTTGTCTAATCCAAATCCCATTTGTATATCACTGGAAAATTTTTCAGTAATATTAAGTAAATGTTGAATTTGACGCTGGTTTGATGCGTATATTTTGATGTCATCCATGTATAAGAGGTGGGAAACAGTGCAGCTAGTGTTTCTGTTGGCCTTGATTTTAAAGCCGTAATCCGTATCGTTAAGTAGATTGGAGAGTGGATTCATTGCCAAACAAAACCAAAGTGGACTCAGGGAGTCGCCTTGGAAGATCCCCCTACGGATAGAAATTTCATCAGTTTCGAGGTATTGACCATTTATTTGTAAATGAAGGTTCGTTCGCCAGTGCTTCATCGATGATTCAAGAAAAGTAACAAGAGTGGGGTGTACTTTGTAAATTTGCAACACTTTAACAAGCCAGGAATGTGGAACGCTATCAAATGCTTTCCTATAATCTACGAAAGCCGTGTAGATGTTGCGCTGTTCCTTCTGCGCCTGTTTTAGTATTACCGAGTTATTATTATATATTATTATTATTATTATTATTATTATTATTATTATTATTATTATTATTATTATTATTATTATTATTATTATTATTATTATTATTATTATTATTATTATTATTATTATTATTATTATTATTATTATTATTATTATTATTATTATTATTATTATTATTATTATTATTATTATTATTATTATTATTATTATTATTATTATTATTATTATTATTATTATTATTATTATTATTATTATTATTATTATTATTATTATTATTATTATTATTATTATTATTATTATTTCCAACTCAAGTGTACTCTTGCTCAGCTCTTGCTGGTAATGTTCACCTATCCCGAGCGTTTGTAAACGCAAATGGGATTAGGCACAGCAGTTACATATTTAGAAATTTACGGACAGTGTGACAAGTATTCAAAATTGCAGCCTTCTGCAGATCGATGTATGTGTTTTTGTGAAGACCTAGTTTGGTGAGGCTGTCTTGTAGAGTTTTGGGGATTAGTCCCGTAGATGAAACGATGACCGGCACCACCTCTACTTTCTCTGCATGCCACATCTGTCCTACCTCAATTGCAAGATCGGTGTATTTTGCAATTTTTTCGTTGTATTTGTCTAAAATATTGTTGTTATTGGGTACAGCAACATCCACCAGCAGAACCGAGTTAGCTTTTTTATCCACAACCACAATATCAGGCCGGTTATTCGTCACCCGTCTATCGGTGATAATTGACCTATCGTAGTATAGTCTAAAATCAGCATTCTCTAGAACTGCATGCGGATGGTACTTGTAATAAGGCGTGTAGGAGTTAACTAATCCAAATTTGTTGGCCAACTTCTGATGGATGATGTTGCAAAGTTGATTGTGCCTGCGTAGGTAATCAATGTTAGCTATGGCTGAACATCCCGACGTAATGTGTTGTATTGTCTCTGTTGTTTGTTGACACCATCTGCACTTGTCCGATACGATATTTGGATCTCTTATAACAAATTTCTTGTAATTGTTGGTATTAATTACTTGGTCTTGGATCGCCATCATAAATCCTTCTGTTTCTGGAAACAATGTTCCATCAGAGAGCCACTTATTTGATGCTTCCTTGTCGATATATGGTTGATTGAGGTCGTGATGATGTCGTCCATGGAGCGCTTTCTGGGCCCACTCTGCCTGTTTGTCAGAGTCTGTAACGATTTCAAGTTTATTATCAGGGTTTACAAGATCTAAGGGGGAATAGTTTTTATCTGCTTTCGCGACCAGCTCATGCAATTTAGATGTTTGAGCCTTGCCAATGAAGAATTTTTGGAGTTGGGATATTTGTTTGTAATGTAAATTTACTATGTCCGTTAGAGCTCTTCCTCCCTCTTTTCTTGGTAGAGTGGTCCTAATAACTGATGATGTCGGGTGGTGACATTTGTGTTTGGTCATCATGGTTCGCGTTGTTCTTTGAATATCTTCCAGTTCTGTTTTTGTCCACTTCAGAATTCCAAATGAGTATGTCAGGACCGGTATGGCGTAGGTGTTAATTGCTTTGGCAAGATTTCCTGCGTTCAACTGGGATTTCAATAAAGCAGATATCCTTTGAGTGAACTGTCCTCGAATTTTGGTTTTTGCTTGCTTCTGGTCTAGTAGCTTAGCTTGCTGAAATCCTAGATATTTGTAGGTTTCACCATTTTGCATGGCATTTATAATGTTCCCATTAGGTAGTAATACATCTCCGTTAACGATTTTACCCTTCTCGATATTCAAGGTTTTGCACTTGTCTAATCCAAATTCCATTTGTATATCGCTGGAAAATTTTTCAGTGATATTAAGTAAATGTTGAATTTGACGCTGGTTTGATGCGTATATTTTGATGTCATCCATGTATAAAAGGTGGGAAACAGTGAAGCTAGTGTTCCTGTTGGCTTTGATTTTAAAGCCGTAATCCGTATCGTTAAGTAGCTTGGAAAGTGGATTCATTGCCAAACAAAACCAAAGTGGACTCAGGGAGTCGCCCTGGAAGATCCCCCTACGGATAGACATTTCATCAGTTTCGAGGTATTGACCATTTATTTGTAAATGAAGGTTCGTTCGCCAGTGCTTCATCGATGATTCAAGAAAAGTAACAAGAGTGGGGTGTACTTTGTAAATTTGCAAAACTTTAACAAGCCAGGAATGTGGAACGCTATCAAATGCTTTCCTATAATCTACGAAAGCCGTGTAGATGTTGCGCTGTTCCTTCTGCGCCTGTTTTAGTATTACCGAATCGATGATGAGCTGTTCTTTGCAGCCTTGGTGATCTCGTCTGCACCCTTTCTGTTCTTCCGACAAGATGTTGTTATGATCCGCATGTTTGTAAATACGGTTAGTAATGCAAGACGTTAATATTTTATATATAGTTGGAAGGCATGTTATAGGTCTATACTGCGTTATTATTATTATTATTATTATTATTATTATTTCCAACTCAAGTGTACTCTTGCTCAGCTCTTGCTGGTAATGTTCACCTATCCCGAGCATGTGTAAACGCAAACGGGACTAGGCACAGCAGTTACATATTTAGAAATTTACGGACAGTGTGACAAGTATTCAAAATTGCAGCCTTCTGCAGATCGATGTATGTGTTTTTGTGAAGACCCAGTTTGGTGAGGCTGTCTTGTAGAGTTTTGGGGATTAGTCCCGTAGATGAAACGATGACCGGCACCACCTCTACTTTCTCTGCATGCCACATCTGTCCTACCTCAATTGCAAGATCGGTGTATTTTGCAATTTTCTCGTTGTATTTGTCCAACATATTGTTGTTATTGGGTACAGCAACATCCACTAGAAGAACCGAGTTAGCTTTTTTATCCACAACTACAATATCAGGCCGGTTATTCGTCACCCGTCTATCGGTGATAATTGACCTATCGTAGTATAGTCTAAAATCAGCATTCTCTAGAACTGCATGAGGATGGTACTTGTAATAAGGCGTGTAAGTGTTAACTAATCCAAATTTGTTGGCCAACTTCTGATGAATGATGTTGCACAGTTGGTTGTGCCTGCGTAGGTAATCAATGTTAGCTATGGCTGAACATCCCGACGTAATGTGTTGTATCGTCTCTGTTGTTTGTTGACACCTTCTGCACTTGTCCGACACGATGTTTGGATCTCTTATAACAAATTTCTTGTAATTGTTGGTATTAATAACTTGGTCTTGGATCGCCATCATAAATCCTTCTGTTTCTGGAAACAATGTTCCATCAGAGAGCCACTTATTTGATGCTTCCTTGTCGATATATGGTTGATTGAGGTCGTGATGATGTCGACCATGAAGCGCTTTCTGGGCCCACTCCGCCTGTTTGTCAGAGTCTGTAACGATTTCAAGTTTTTTATCAGGGTTTACAAGATCTAAGAGGGAATAGTTTTTATCTGCTTTCGCGACCAGCTCATGCAATTTAGATGTTTGAGCCTTGCCAATGAAGAACTTTTGGAGTTTAGATATTTGATTATAATGTAAATCAACTATGTCCGTTAAAGCTCTCCCTCCCTCTTTTCTTGGTAATGTGGTCCTAATAACTGATGATGTCGGGTGGTGACATTTGTGTTTGGTCATCATGGTTCGCGTTGTTCTTTGAATATCTTCCAGTTCTGTTTTTGTCCACTTCAGAATTCCAAATGAGTATGTCAGGATCGGTATGGCGTAGGTGTTAATTGCTTTGGCGAGATTTCCTGCGTTCAACTGGGATTTCAATAAAGCAGTTATCCTTTGAGTGAACTGTCCTCGAATTTTGGTTTTTGCTTGCTTCTGGTCAAGTAGCTTAGCTTGCTGAAATCCTAGATATTTGTAGGTTTCACCATTTTGCATGGCATTTATAATGTTCCCATTAGGTAGTAATACATCTCCGTTAACGATTTTACCCTTCTCGATCTTTAAGGTTTTGCACTTGTCTAATCCAAATCCCATTTGTATATCACTGGAAAATTTTTCAGTAATATTAAGTAAATGTTGAATTTGACGCTGGTTTGATGCGTATATTTTGATGTCATCCATGTATAAGAGGTGGGAAACAGTGCAGCTAGTGTTTCTGTTGGCCTTGATTTTAAAGCCGTAATCCGTATCGTTAAGTAGATTGGAGAGTGGATTCATTGCCAAACAAAACCAAAGTGGACTCAGGGAGTCGCCTTGGAAGATCCCCCTACGGATAGAAATTTCATCAGTTTCGAGGTATTGTCCATTTATTTGTAAATGAAGGTTCGTTCGCCAGTGCTTCATCGATGACTCAAGAAAAGTAACAAGAGTGGGGTGTACTTTGTAAATTTGCAAAACTTTAACAAGCCAGGAATGTGGAACGCTATCAAATGCTTTCCTATAATCTACGAAAGCCGTGTAGATGTTGCGCTGTTCCTTCTGCGCCTGTTTTAGTATTACCGAATCGATGATGAGTTGCTCTTTGCAGCCTTGGTGATCTCGTCTGCACCCTTTTTGTTCTTCCGACAAGATCTTGTTTTGATCGGCATGTCTGTAAATACGGTTAGTAATGCAAGACGTTAATATTTTATATATAGTTGGAAGGCATGTTATAGGTCTATACTGCGTAGGATCGTGAGTTTGATGCGTTTTGGGAAGCAAGTGGGTCGAACCCAGTGTCAGAAATGGTGGTGTATCTTCTGGATGCTGCAGAATATGTGTAAATGATCTTGCCATTGCTTCATGCAGACTGTCAAACTTCTTATACCAGAAGTTTTGGACATGGTCAACTCCTGGTGTCTTCCAATTACTGGTGCTCTTTATAGCTTCGGCTACCTCGCTTGTTGTCAAGTTAACGAAAGGCATTGGTTCAATGTTAATTTTTTCCTCCTCAGTTCTTATCCAGTGAGCGTTGGATTTATGTTCGATAGGGTTCGACCATAAAGAAGACCAGTACTCCGTTAGCTCATCTTTATCTGGGAGACTTTGGTTGTGATTGTTTACAGTACCGCTTAGTTGCCTGTAAAATAACTTCTGATTGTTATTGAATAAGTAGTTCTGTTGTTTCCTTTTCGTGCACTTGACATATCGTGACAAACGTTTTGATTTTGCCTTTAACTTTTGCCTGAGTGAATCGATATATTCACATACATGTTGTTTATGTTGTGGGTGACCTGTGAAAGTTTTGATTTTTCGAAAGATCTTTCTCACTCTGTTTGTTAAGCGCCTAGACGGTTTCGAGTTGTTTTTAAACTCTGTTAGCTGCCCCAATTCCCTTCTGATGTCATCAATGGACTTTTCCAGCCGGCGTTGCCACCAAGGCTTGAGCTGTTTGTAGTCTTTACCCCGATTGTTCTTTGGGGATTGGATTTGTTGATTGTGACTTCGAAGCACTGCTACCGCTCCACAATAGATGAGAGTGTGAAGTTGTTCCAGCGCTTCGCAGTCTTTAGCATGGTTCTGCAGTAGTAAGTTCACAGCTGCTAGTATGCTGTTAGTGCTCTTATTGGTTCGAAGCTTGGGTAGTTTTGGCCGGTGTATTGGGTTGGTGCCATTAAATTCCGCTAGTGCTTTACAAAGTTCGGTATTATAGTCATTATCGGTGGTTTTGTCGCAATCATTGTTTATTTCTTCAACGCCATTGTGGTCTCCTTGTGCATTCTCCGATTTATGTGTATCCTGATCGGTAATTATGTCATTCTCTCCATCTTGAAGGTCAAGAAGGACTTCACCTCGAATTTGTTGCAACGTCGGACCGGGTAGTAGATTGTTTCTCACAATACTTCGACGTTGGTCAGCAATACGCTGTTCCGTGAGATGGTGAAATTCTGGAAAATGTTCAATGAATGCACGGTGGAGGGCGTATCTGTATGTCGTCATATCAGTTTCCATCTTGGTGATTTTAAAGTAGGAGCGCATAATGAATGAGTTTAGCTCGATAGTCCACTTCATGCGCTTCCTGGGCTTTCCGGCTTTTGTGGTCGTAGATGTGCCGACTTGCGTCACTCCAGAAACATCAGAAGCCGGTGGCGGAGGATCGATGTTGTTTTCCCCCTGAGTGTGGTTCGCAGTAGCCCTACTCGGTGTCACGCTGCGCCTACCGCTAACCGAGGAAGAAGGTGAATCATTTTTCGAACAAGCCCTTCTAGCACCAACTTGAACGCGACAAGAGTTTAAGGTGTTGCAATGTCGATTCACCTGACGATTCCTGAGATTTAAGGTCCCGGAATTTACAATCGAATTATTGCTCCCCCCAGAATCCGTGGAGCAGACAGCCGATGTACTAGGTACACTAGCAGTGTGGGATTCTGAGCATTTAGCTCTACCCACCTGGGGTAATCTAGTTTTACAATTCGACATCGTGATTGTCGCATTTTAGACCTACTGCCAGGTGCTGATTCAGCCGCTCCTTACATGGAGAACAGACGCTGTCGGAGTACCGCTCCTTACATGGAGACCGTCGTGTCCTGAAACTAACTGGTTTTGGTTCGCTCCGAGGTATTTAATTTCCTCGATACCTTCTATATCTAAAAGGCATTCCCCGATCCACCACCTGGGGAAGCGCCCGATAGGGGACCAGTACCCCCACGGGTTATTATTATTATTATTATTATTATTATTATTATTATTATTATTATTATTATTATTATTATTATTATTATTATTATTATTATTATTATTATTATTTCCAACTCAAGTGTACTCTTGCTCAGCTCTTGCTGGTAATGTTCACCTATCCCGAGCGTGTGTAAACGCAAATGGGATTAGGCACAGCAGTTACATATTTAGAAATTTACGGACAGTGTGACAAGTATTCAAAATTGCAGCCTTCTGCAGATCGATGTATGTGTTTTTGTGAAGACCTAGTTTGGTGAGGCTGTCTTGTAGAGTTTTGGGGATTAGTCCCGTAGATGAAACGATGACTGGCACCACCTCTACTTTCTCTGCCTGCCACATCTGTCCCACCTCAATTGCAAGATCGGTGTATTTTGCAATTTTCTCGTTGTATTTGTCTAACATATTGTTGTTATTGGGTACAGCAACATCCACTAGAAGAACCGAGTTAGCTTTTTTATCCACAACTACAATATCAGGCCGGTTATTCGTCACCCGTCTATCGGTGATAATTGACCTATCGTAGTATAGTCTAAAATCAGCATTCTCTAGAACTGCATGTGGATGGTACTTGTAATAAGGCGTGTAGGTGTTAACTAATCCAAATTTGTTGGCCAACTTCTGATGAATTATGTTGCACAGTTGGTTGTGCCTGCGTAGGTAATCAATGTTAGCTATGGCTGAACATCCCGACGTAATGTGTTGTATCGTCTCTGTTGTTTGTTGACACCTTCTGCACGTGTCCGACACGATGTTTGGATCTCTTATAACAAATTTCTTGTAATTATTGGTATTAATTACTTGGTCTTGGATCGCCATCATAAATCCTTCTGTTTCTGGAAACAATGTTCCATCAGAGAGCCACTTATTTGATGCTTCCTTGTCGATATATGGTTGATTGAGGTCGTGATGATGTCGACCATGGAGCGCTTTCTGGGCCCACTCTGCCTGTTTGTCAGAGTCTGTAACGATTTCAAGTTTATTATCAGGGCTTACAAGATCTAAGGGGGAATAGTTTTTATCTGCTTTCGCGACCAACTCATGCAATTTAGATGTTTGAGCCTTGCCAATGAAGAATTTTTGGAGTTGGGATATTTGCTTGCAATGTAAATTTACTATGTCCGGTAGAGAGAGTTATTATTATTATTATTATTATTATTATTATTATTATTATTATTATTATTATTATTATTATTATTATTATTATTATTATTATTATTATTATTATTATTATTATTATTATTATTATTATTATTATTATTATTATTATTATTATTATTATTATTATTATTATTATTATTATTATTATTATTATTATTATTATTATTTCCAATTCAAGTGTACTCTTGCTCAGCTTTTGCTGGTAATGTTCACCTATCCCGAGCGTTTGTAAACGCAAATGGGATTAGGCACAGTAGTTACACATTTAGAAATTTACGGACAGTGTGACAAGTATTCAAAATTGCAGCCTTCTGCAGATCGATGTATGTATTTTTGTGAAGACCTAGTTTGGTGAGGCTGTCTTGTAGAGTTTTGGGGATTAATCCCGTAGATGAAACGATGACCGGCACTACCTCTACTTTCTCTGCATGCCACATTTGTCCTACCTCAATTGCAAGATCGGTGTATTTTGCAATTTTCTCGTTGTATTTGTCTAACATATTGTTGTTATTGGGTACAGCAACATCAACTAGAAGAACCGAGTTAGCTTTTTTATCCACAACTACAATATCAGGCCGGTTATTCGTCACCCGTCTATCGGTGATAATTGACCTATCGTAGTATAGTCTAAAATCAGCATTCTCTAGAACTGCATGCGGATGGTACTTGTAATAAGGCGTGTAGGTGTTAACTAATCCAAATTTGTTGGCCAACTTCTGATGGATGATGTTGCAAAGTTGATTGTGTCTGCGTAGGTAATCAATGTTAGCTATGGCTGAACATCCCGACGTAATGTGTTGTATCGTCTCTGTTGTTTGTTGACACCTTCTGCACTTGTCCGATACGATATTTGGATCTCTTATAACAAATTTCTTGTAATTGTTGGTATTAATTACTTGGTCTTGGATCGCCATCATAAATCCTTCTGTTTCTGGAAACAATGTTCCATCAGAGAGCCACTTATTTGATGCTTCCTTGTCGATATATGGTTGATTGAGGTCGTGATGATGTCGACCATGGAGCACTTTCTGGGCCCACTCTGCCTGTTTGTCAGAGTCTGTAACGATTTCAAGTTTATTATCAGGGTTTACAAGATCTAAGGGGGAATAGTTTTTATCTGCTTTCGCGACCAGCTCATGCAGTTTGGATGTTTGAGCCTTGCCAATGAAGTATTTTTGGAGTTGAGATATTTGTTTGTAATGTAAATTAGCTATGTCCGTTAGAGCTCTTCCTCCCTCTTTTCTTGGTAGTGTGGTCCTAATAACTGATGATGTCGGGTGGTGACATTTGTGTTTGGTCATCATGGTTCGCGTTGTTCTTTGAATATCTTCCAGTTCTGTTTTTGTCCACTTCAGAATTCCAAATGAGTATGTCAGGACCGGTATGGCGTAGGTGTTAATTGCTTTGGCGAGATTTCCTGCGTTCAACTGGGATTTCAATAAAGCAGTTATCCTTTGAGTGAACTGTCCTCGAATTTTGGTTTTTGCTTGCTTCTGGTCAAGTAGCTTAGCTTGCTGAAATCCTAGATATTTGTAGGTTTCACCATTTTGCATGGCATTTATAATGTTCCCATTAGGTAGTAATACATCTCCGTTAACGATTTTACCCTTCTCGATCTTTAAGGTTTTGCACTTGTCTAATCCAAATCCCATTTGTATATCACTGGAAAATTTTTCAGTGATATTAAGTAAATGTTGAATTTGACGCTTGTTTGATGCGTATATTTTGATGTCATCCATGTATAAGAGGTGGGAAACAGTGCAGCTAGTGTTTCTGTTGGCCTTGATTTTAAAGCCGTAATCCGTATCGTTAAGTAGATTGGAGAGTGGATTCATTGCCAAACAAAACCAAAGTGGACTCAGGGAGTCGCCTTGGAAGATCCCCCTACGGATAGAAATTTCATCAGTTTCGAGGTATTGTCCATTAATTTGTAAATGAAGGTTCGTTCGCCAGTGCTTCATCGATGACTCAAGAAAAGTAACAAGAGTGGGGTGTACTTTGTAAATTTGCAAAACTTTAACAAGCCAGGAATGTGGAACGCTATCAAATGCTTTCCTATAATCTACGAAAGCCGTGTAGATGTTGCGCTGTTCCTTCTGCGCCTGTTTTAGTATTACCGAATCGATGATGAGTTGCTCTTTGCAGCCTTGGTGATCTCGTCTGCACCCTTTTTGTTCTTCCGACAAGATGTTGTTTTGATCGGCATGTCTGTAAATACGGTTAGTAATGCAAGACGTTAATATTTTATATATAGTTGGAAGGCATGTTATAGGTCTATACTGCGTAGGATCGTGAGTTTGATGCGTTTTGGGAAGCAAGTGGGTCGAACCCAGTGTCAGAAATGGTGGTGTATCTTCTGGATGCTGCAGAATATGTGTAAATGATCTTGCCATTGCTTCATGCAGACTGTCAAACTTCTTATACCAGAAGTTTTGGACATGGTCAACTCCTGGTGTCTTCCAATTACTGGTGCTCTTTATAGCTTCGGTTACCTCGCTTGTTGTCAAGTTAACGAAAGGCATTGGTTCAATGTTAATTTTTTCCTCCTCAGTTCTTATCCAGTGAGCGTTGGATTTATGTTCGATAGGGTTCGACCATAAAGAAGACCAGTACTCCGTTAGCTCATCTTTATCTGGGAGACTTTGGTTGTGATTGTTTACAGTACCGCTCAGTTGCCTGTAAAATAACTTCTGATTGTTATTGAATAAGTAGTTTTGTTGTTTCCTTTTCGTGCACTTGACATATCGTGACAAACGTTTTGATTTTGCCTTTAACTTTTGCCTGAGTGAATCGATATATTCACATACATGTTGTTTATGTTGTGGGTGACCTGTGAAAGTTTTGATTTTTCGAAAGATCTTTCTCACTCTGTTTGTTAAGCGCCTAGGCGGTTTCGAGTTGTTTTTAAACTCTGTTAGCTGCCCCAATTCCCTTCTGATGTCATCAATGGACTTTTCCAGCCGGCGTTGCCACCAAGGCTTGAGCTGTTTGTAGTCTTTACCCCGATTGTTCTTTGGGGATTGGATTTGTTGATTGTGACTTCGAAGCACTGCTACCGCTCCACAATAGATGAGAGTGTGAAGTTGTTCCAGCGCTTCGCAGTCTTTAGCATGGTTCTGCAGTAGTAAGTTCACAGCTGCTAGTATGCTGTTAGTGCTCTTATTGGTTCGAAGCTTGGGTAGTTTTGGCCGGTGTATTGGGTTGGTGCCATTAAATTCCGCTAGTGCTTTACAAAGTTCGGTATTATAGTCATTATCGGTGGTTTTGTCGCAATCATTGTTTATTTCTTCAACGCCATTGTGGTCTCCTTGTGCATTCTCCGATTTATGTGTATCCTGATCGGTAATTATGTTATTCTCTCCATCTTGAAGGTCAAGAAGGACTTCACCTCGAATTTGTTGCAACGTCGGACCGGGTAGTAGATTGTTTCTCACAATACTTCGACGTTGGTCAGCAATACGCTGTTCCGTGAGATGGTGAAATTCTGGAAAATGTTCAATGAATGCACGGTGGAGGGCGTATCTGTATGTCGTCATATCAGTTTCCATCTTAGTGATTTTAAAGTAGGAGCGCATAATGAATGAGTTTAGCTCGATAGTCCACTTCATGCGCTTCCTGGGCTTTCCGGCTTTTGTGGTCGTAGATGTGCCGACTTGCGTCACTCCAGAAACATCAGAAGCCGGTGGCGGAGGATCGATGTTGTTTTCCCCCTGAGTGTGGTTCGCAGTAGCCCTACTCGGTGTCACGCTGCGCCTACCGCTAACCGAGGAAGAAGGTGAATCATTTTTCGAACAAGCCCTTCTAGCACCAACTTGAACGCGACAAGAGTTTAAGGTGTTGCAATGTCGATTCACCTGACGATTCCTGAGATTTAAGGTCCCGGAATTTACAATCGAATTATTGCTCCCCCCA
Organism: Lochmaea crataegi; assembly: GCA_947563755.1. Lineage (NCBI taxonomy): Eukaryota > Metazoa > Arthropoda > Insecta > Coleoptera > Chrysomelidae > Lochmaea > Lochmaea crataegi. The sequence goes on along the minus strand of OX387427.1, from coordinate 35,082,138 downwards.
GAATCCGTGGAGCAGACAGCCGATGTACAAGGTACACTAGCAGTGTGGGATTCTGAGCATTTAGCTCTACCCACCTGGGGTAATCTAGTTTTACAATTCGACATCGTGATTGTCGCATTTTAGACCTACTGCCAGGTGCTGATTCAGCCGCTCCTTACATGGAGAACAGACGCTGTCGGAGTACCGCTCCTTACATTATTATTATTATTATTATTATTATTATTATTATTATTATTATTATTATTATTATTATTATTATTATTATTATTATTATTATTATTATTATTATTATTATTATTATTATTATTATTATTATTATTATTATTATTATTATTATTATTATTATTATTATTATTATTATTATTATTATTATTATTATTATTATTATTATTATTATTATTATTATTATTTCCAATTCAAGTGTACTCTTGCTCAGCTTTTGCTGGTAATGTTCACCTATCCCGAGCGTTTGTAAACGCAAATGGGATTAGGCACAGCAGTTACATATTTAGAAATTTACGGACAGTGTACCAAGTATTCAAAATTGCAGCCTTCTGCAGATCGATGTATGTGTTTTTGTGAAGACCTAGTTTGGTGAGGCTGTCTTGTAGAGTTTTGGGGATTAGTCCCGTAGATGAAACAATGACCGGCACCACCTCTACTTTCTCTGCCTGCCACATCTGTCCTACCTCAATTGCAAGATCGGTGTATTTTGCAATTTTTTCGTTGTATTTGTCTAAAATATTGTTGTTATTGGGTACAGCAACATCCACCAGGAGAACCGAGTTAGCTTTTTTATCCACAACCACAATATCAGGCCGGTTATTCGTCACCCGTCTATCGGTGATAATTGACCTATCGTAGTATAGTCTAAAATCAGCATTCTCTAGAACTGCATGCGGATGGTACTTGTAATAAGGCGTGTAGGTGTTAATTAATCCAAATTTGTTGGCCAACTTCTGATGAATGATGTTGCACAGTTGATTGTGCCTGCGTAGGTAATCAATGTTAGCTATGGCTGAACATCCCGACGTAATGTGTTGTATCGTCTCTGTTGTTTGTTGACACCTTCTGCACTTGTCCGACACGATGTTTGGATCTCTTATAACAAATTTCTTGTAATTATTAGTATTAATTACTTGGTCTTGGATCGCCGTCATAAATCCCTCTGTTTCTGGAAACAATGTTCCATCAGAGAGCCACTTATTTGATGCTTCCTTGTCGATATATGGTTGATTGAGGTCGTGATGATGTCGACCATGGAGCGCTTTCTGGGCCCACTCTGCCTGTTTGTCAGAGTCTGTAACGATTTCAAGTTTATATCAGGGTTTACAAGATCTAAGGGGGAATAGTTTTTATCTGCTTTCGCGACCAGCTCATGCAATTTAGATGTTTGAGCCTTGCCAATGAAGAATTTTTGGAGTTGGGATATTTGTTTGTAATGTAAATTAACTATGTCCGTTAGAGCTCTCCCTCCCTCTTTTCTTGGTAGTCTGGTCCTCATAACTGATGATGTCGGGTGGTGACATTTGTGTTTGGTCATCATGGTTCGCGTTGTTCTTTGAATATCTTCCAGTTCTGTTTTTGTCCACTTCAGAATTCCAAATGAGTATGTCAGGACCGGTATGGCGTAGGTGTTAATTGCTTTGGCAAGATTTCCTGCGTTCAACTGGGATTTCAATAAAGCAGTTATCCTTTGAGTGAACTGTGTGTATTATTATTATTATTATTATTATTATTATTATTTCCAACTCAAGTGTACTTTTGCTCAGCTCTTGCTGGTAATGTTCACCTATCTATTGATGTCATCCATGTATAAGAGGTGGGAAACAGTGCAGCTAGTGTTTCTGTTGGCCTTGATTTTAAAGCCGTAATCCGTATCGTTAAGTAGATTGGAGAGTGGATTCATTGCCAAACAAAACCAAAGTGGACTCAGGGAGTCACCTTGGAAGATCCCCCTACGGATAGAAATTTCATCAGTTTCGAGGTATTGACCATTTATTTGTAAATGAAGGTTCGTTCGCCAGTGCTTCATCGATGATTCAAGAAAAGTAACAAGAGTGGGGTGTACTTTGTAAATTTGCAAAACTTTAACAAGCCAAGAATGTGGAACGCTATCAAATGCTTTCCTATAATCTACGAAAGCCGTGTAGATGTTGCGCTGTTCCTTCTGCGCCTTCCTTATTATTATTATTATTATTATTATTATTATTATTATTATTATTATTATTATTATTATTATTATTATTATTATTATTATTATTTCCAATTCAAGTATACTCTTGCTCAGCTCTTGCTGGTAATGTTCACCTATCCCGAGCGTTTGTAAACGCAAATGGGATTTGGCACAGCAGTTACATATTTAGAAATTTACGGACAGTGTGACAAGTATTCAAAATTGCAGCCTTCTGCAGATCGATGTATGTGTTTTTGTGAAGACCTAGTTTGGTGAGGCTGTCTTGTAGAGTTTTGGGGATTAGTCCCGTAGATGAAACGATGACCGGCACCACCTCTACTTTCTCTGCATGCCACATCTGTCCTACCTCAATTGCAAGATCGGTGTATTTTGCAATTTTCTCGTTGTATTTGTATAACATATTGTTGTTATTGGGTACAGCAACATCCACTAGAAGAACCGAGTTAGCTTTTTTATCCACAACTACAATATCAGGCCGGTTATTCGTCACCCGTCTATCGGTGATAATTGACCTATCGTAGTATAGTCTAAAATCAGCATTCTCTAGAACTGCATGAGGATGGTACTTGTAATAAGGCGTGTAGGTGTTAACTAATCCAAATTTGTTGGCCAACTTCTGATGAATGATGTTGCACAGTTGGTTGTGCCTGCGTAGGTAATCAATGTTAGCTATGGCTGAACATCCCGACGTAATGTGTTGTATCGTCTCTGTTGTTTGTTGACACCTTCTGCACTTGTCCGACACGATGTTTGGATCTCTTATAACAAATTTCTTGTAATTGTTGGTATTAATAACTTGGTCTTGGATCGCCATCATAAATCCTTCTGTTTCTGGAAACAATGTTCCATCAGAGAGCCACTTATTTGATGCTTCCTTGTCGATATATGGTTGATTGAGGTCGTGATGATGTCGACCATGAAGCGCTTTCTGGGCCCACTCCGCCTGTTTGTCAGAGTCTGTAACGATATCAAGTTTTTTATCAGGGTTTACAAGATCTAAGGAGGAATAGTTTTTATCTGCTTTCGCGACCAACTCATGCAATTTAGATGTTTGAGCCTTGCCAATGAAGAACTTTTGGAGTTTAGATATTTGATTATAATGTAAATTAACTATGTCCGTTAAAGCTCTCCCTCCCTCTTTTCTTGGTAATGTGGTCCTAATAACTGATGATGTCGGGTGGTGACATTTGTGTTTGGTCATCATGGTTCGCGTTGTTCTTTGAATATCTTCCAGTTCTGTTTTTGTCCACTTCAGAATTCCAAATGAGTATGTCAGGATCGGTATGGCGTAGGTGTTAATTGCTTTGGCGAGATTTCCTGCGTTCAACTGGGATTTCAATAAAGCAGATATCCTTTGAGTGAACTGTCCTCGAATTTTGGTTTTTGCTTGCTTCTGGTCAAGTAGCTTAGCTTGCTGAAATCCTAGATATTTGTAGGTTTCACCATTTTGCATGGCATTTATAATGTTCCCATTAGGTAGTAATACATCTCCGTTAACGATTTTACCCTTCTCGATATTTAAGGTTTTGCACTTGTCTAATCCAAATCCCATTTGTATATCACTGGAAAATTTTTCAGTAATATTAAGTAAATGTTGAATTTGACGCTGGTTTGATGCGTATATTTTGATGTCATCCATGTATAAGAGGTGGGAAACAGTGCAGCTAGTGTTTCTGTTGGCCTTGATTTTAAAGCCGTAATCCGTATCGTTAAGTAGATTGGAGAGTGGATTCATTGCCAAACAAAACCAAAGTGGACTCAGGGAGTCGCCTTGGAAGATCCCCCTACGGATAGAAATTTCATCAGTTTCGAGGTATTGACCATTTATTTGTAAATGAAGGTTCGTTCGCCAGTGCTTCATCGATGATTCAAGAAAAGTAACAAGAGTGGGGTGTACTTTGTAAATTTGCAACACTTTAACAAGCCAGGAATGTGGAACGCTATCAAATGCTTTCCTATAATCTACGAAAGCCGTGTAGATGTTGCGCTGTTCCTTCTGCGCCTGTTTTAGTATTACCGAGTCGATGATGAGTTGCTCTTTGCAGCCTTGGTGATCTCGTCTACACCCTTTTTGTTCTTCCGACAAGATGTTGTTTTGATCGGCATGTCTGTAAATACGGTTAGTAATGCAAGACGTTAATATTTTATATATAGTTGGAAGGCATGTTATAGGTCTATACTGCGTAGGATCGTGAGTTTGATGCGTTTTGGGAAGCAAGTGGGTCGAACCCAGTGTCAGAAATGGTGGTGTATCTTCTGGATGCTGCAGAATATGTGTAAATGATCTTGCCATTGCTTCATGCAGACTGTCAAACTTCTTATACCAGAAGTTTTGGACATTGTCAACTCCTGGTGTCTTCCAACTACTGGTGCTCTTTATAGCTTCGGTTACCTCGCTTGTTGTCAAGTTAACGAAAGGCATTGGTTCAATGTTAATTTTTTCCTCCTCAGTTCTTATCCAGTGAGCGTTGGATTTATGTTCGATAGGGTTCGACCATAAAGAAGACCAGTACTCCGTTAGCTCATCTTTATCTGGGAGACTTTGGTTGTGATTGTTTACAGTACCGCTTAGTTGCCTGTAAAATAACTTCTGATTGTTATTGAATAAGTAGTTCTGTTGTTTCCTTTTCGTGCACTTGACATATCGTGACAAACGTTTTGATTTTGCCTTTAACTTTTGCCTGAGTGAATCGATATATTCACATACATGTTGTTTATGTTGTGGGTGACCTGTAAAAGTTTTGATTTTTCGATAGATCTTCCTCACTCTGTTTGTTAAGCGCCTAGACGGTTTCAAGTTGTTTTTAAATTCTGTAAGCTGCCCCAATTCCCTTCTGATGTCATCAATGGACTTTTCCAGCCGGCGATGCCACCAAGGCTTGAGCTGTTTGTAGTCTTTACCCCGATTGTTCTTAGGGGATTGGATCTGTTGATTGTGACTTCGAATCACTGCTACCGCTCCACAATAGATGAGAGTGTGAAGTTGTTCCAGCGCTTCGCAGTCTTTAGCATAGTTCTGCAGTAGTAAGTTCACAGCTGCTAGTATGCTGTTAGTGCTCTTATTGGTTCGCAGCTTTGGTAATTTTGGCCGGTGTATTGGGTTGGTGCCATTAAATTCCGCTAGTGCTTTACAAAGTTCGTTATTATAGTCATTATCGGTGGTTTTGTCGCAATCATTGTTTATTTCCTCAACGCCATTGTGGTCTCTTTGTGCATTCTCCGATTTATGTGTATCCTGATCGGTAATTAAGTCTCTTTCTCCATCTTGAAGGTCAAGAAGGACTTCACCTCGAATTTGTTGCAACGTCGGACCGGGTAGTAGATTGTTTTTCACAATACTTCGACGTTGGTCAGCAATACGCTGTTCCGTGAGATGGTGAAATTCTGGAAAATGTTCAACGAATGCACGGTGGAGGGCGTATCTGTATGTCGTCATATCAGTTTCCATATTCGTGATTTTAAAGTAGGAGCGCATAATGAATGAGTTTAGCTCGATAGTCCACTTCATGCGCTTCCTGGGCTTTCCGGCTTTTGTGGTCGTAGATGTGCCGACTTGCGTCACTCCAGAAACATCAGAAGCCGGTGGCGGAGGATCGATGTTGTTTTCCCCCTGAGTGTGGTTCGCAGTAGCCCTACTCGGTGTCACGCTGCGCCTACCGCTAACCGAGGAAGAAGGTAAAACATTTTTCGAACAAGCCCTTCTAGCACCAACTTGAACGCGACAAGAGTTTAAGGTGTTGCAATGTCGATTCACCTGACGATTCCTGAGATTTAGGGTCCCGGAATTTACACTCGAATTATTGCTCCCCCCAGAATCCGTGGAGCAGACAGCCGATGTACTAGGTACACAAGCAGTGTGGGATTCTGAGCATTTAGCTCTACCCACCTGGGGTAATCTTGTTTTACAATTCGACATCGTGATTGTCGCATTTTAGACCTACTGCCAGGTGCTGATTCAGCCGCTCCTTACATGGAGAACAGACGCTGTCGGAGTACCGCTCCTTACATGGAGACCGTCGTGTCCTGAAACTAACTGGTTTTGGTTCGCTCCGAGGTATTTAATTTCCTCGATACCTTCTATATCTAAAAGGCATTCCCCGATCCACCACCTGGGGAAGCGCCCGATAGGGGATCAGTACCCCCACGGGTTATTATTATTATTATTATTATTATTATTATTATTATTATTATTATTATTATTATTATTATTATTATTATTATTATTATTATTATTATTATTATTATTATTATTATTATTATTATTATTATTATTATTATTATTATTATTATTATTATTATTATTATTATTATTATTATTATTATTATTATTATTATTATTATTATTATTATTATTATTATTATTATTATTATTATTATTATTATTATTATTATTATTATTATTATTATTATTATTATTATTATTATTATTATTATTATTATTATTATTATTATTATTATTATTATTATTATTATTATTATTATTATTATTATTATTATTATTATTATTATTATTATTATTATTATTATTATTTCCAATTCAAGTGTACTCTTGCTCAGCTTTTGCTGGTAATGTTCACCTATCCCGAGCGTTTGTAAACGCAAATGGGATTAGGCACAGTAGTTACACATTTAGAAATTTACGGACAGTGTGACAAGTATTCAAAATTGCAGCCTTCTGCAGATCGATGTATGTATTTTTGTGAAGACCTAGTTTGGTGAGGCTGTCTTGTAGAGTTTTGGGGATTAATCCCGTAGATGAAACGATGACCGGCACTACCTCTACTTTCTCTGCATGCCACATTTGTCCTACCTCAATTGCAAGATCGGTGTATTTTGCAATTTTCTCGTTGTATTTGTCTAACATATTGTTGTTATTGGGTACAGCAACATCAACTAGAAGAACCGAGTTAGCTTTTTTATCCACAACTACAATATCAGGCCGGTTATTCGTCACCCGTCTATCGGTGATAATTGACCTATCGTAGTATAGTCTAAAATCAGCATTCTCTAGAACTGCATGCGGATGGTACTTGTAATAAGGCGTGTAGGTGTTAACTAATCCAAATTTGTTGGCCAACTTCTGATGGATGATGTTGCAAAGTTGATTGTGTCTGCGTAGGTAATCAATGTTAGCTATGGCTGAACATCCCGACGTAATGTGTTGTATCGTCTCTGTTGTTTGTTGACACCTTCTGCACTTGTCCGATACGATATTTGGATCTCTTATAACAAATTTCTTGTAATTGTTGGTATTAATTACTTGGTCTTGGATCGCCATCATAAATCCTTCTGTTTCTGGAAACAATGTTCCATCAGAGAGCATTATTATTATTATTATTACTATTATTATTATTATTATTATTATTATTATTATTATTTCCAACTCAAGTGTACTCTTGCTCAGCTATTGCTGGTAATGTTCACCTATCCCGAGCGTGTGTAGACGCAAATGGGATTGGGCACAGCAGTTACATATTTAGAAATTTACGGAGAGTGTGACAAGTATTCAAAATTGCAGCCTTCTGCAGATCGATGTATGTGTTTTTGTGAAGACCTAGTTTGGTGAGGCTGTCTTGTAGAGTTTTGGGGATTAGTCCCGTAGATGAAACGATGACTGGCACCACCTCTACTTTCTCTGCCTGCCACATCTGTCCCACCTCAATTGCAAGATCGGTGTATTTTGCAATTTTCTCGTTGTATTTGTCTAACATATTGTTGTTATTGGGTACAGCAACATCCACTAGAAGAACCGAGTTAGCTTTTTTATCCACAACTACAATATCAGGCCGGTTATTCGTCACCCGTCTATCGGTGATAATTGACCTATCGTAGTATAGTCTAAAATCAGCATTCTCTAGAACTGCATGTGGATGGTACTTGTAATAAGGCGTGTAGGTGTTAACTAATCCAAATTTGTTGGCCAACTTCTGATGAATTATGTTGCACAGTTGGTTGTGCCTGCGTAGGTAATCAATGTTAGCTATGGCTGAACATCCCGACGTAATGTGTTGTATCGTCTCTGTTGTTTGTTGACACCTTCTGCACTTGTCCGACACGATGTTTGGATCTCTTATAACAAATTTCTTGTAATTATTGGTATTAATTACTTGGTCTTGGATCGCCATCATAAATCCTTCTGTTTCTGGAAACAATGTTCCATCAGAGAGCCACTTATTTGATGCTTCCTTGTCGATATATGGTTGATTGAGGTCGTGATGATGTCGACCATGGAGCGCTTTCTGGGCCCACTCAGCCTGTTTGTCAGAGACTGTAACGATTTCAAGTTTATTATCAGGGCTTACAAGATCTAAGGGGGAATAGTTTTTATCTGCTTTCGCGACCAACTCATGCAATTTAGATGTTTGAGCCTTGCCAATGAAGAATTTTTGGAGTTGGGATATTTGCTTGTAATGTAAATTTACTATGTCCGTTAGAGCTCTCCCTCCCTCTTTTCTTGGTAGTGTGGTCCTGATAACTGATGATGTCGGGTGGTGACATTTGTGTTTGGTCATCATGGTTCGCGTTGTTCTTTGAATATCTTCCAGTTCTGTTTTTGTCCACTTCAGAATTCCAAATGAGTATGTCAGGATCGGTATGGCGTAGGTGTTAATTGCTTTGGCAAGATTTCCTGCGTTCAACTGGGATTTCAATAAAGCAGATATCCTTTGAGTGAACTGTCCTCGAATTTTGGTTTTTGCTTGCTTCTGGTCAAGTAGCTTAGCTTGCTGGAATCCTAGATATTTGTAGGTTTCACCATTTTGCATGGCATTTATAATGTTCCCATTAGGTAGTAATACATCTCCGTTAACGATTTTACCCTTCTCGATATTTAAGGTTTTGCACTTGTCTAATCCAAATCCCATTTGTATATCGCTGGAAAATTTTTCAGTAATATTAAGTAAATGTTGAATTTGACGCTGGTTTGATGCGTATATTTTGATGTCATCCATGTATAAGAGGTGGGAAACAGTGCAGCTAGTGTTTCTGTTGGCCTTGATTCTAAAGCCGTAATCCGTATCGTTAAGTAGATTGGAGAGTGGATTCATTGCCAAACAAAACCAAAGTGGACTCAGGGAGTCGCCTTGGAAGATCCCCCTACGGATAGAAATTTCATCAGTTTCGAGGTATTGACCATTTATTTGTAAATGAAGGTTCGTTCGCCAGTGCTTCATCGATGATTCAAGAAAAGTAACAAGAGTGGGGTGTACTTTGTAAATTTGCAAAACTTTAACAAGCCAGGAATGTGGAACGCTATCAAATGCTTTCCTATAATCAACGAAAGCCGTGTAGATGTTGCGCTGTTCCTTCTGCGCCTGTTTTAGTATTACCGAATCGATGATGAGTTGCTCTTTGCAGCCTTGGTGATCTCGTCTGCACCCTTTTTGTTCTTCCGACAAGATGTTGTTTTGATCGGCATGTCTGTAAATACGGTTAGTAATGCAAGACGTTAATATTTTATATATAGTTGGAAGGCATGTTATAGGTCTATACTGCGTAGGATCGTGAGTTTGATGCGTTTTGGGAAGCAAGTGGGTCGAACCCAGTGTCAGAAACGGTGGTGTATCTTCTGGATGCTGCAGAATATGTGTAAATGATCTTGCCATTGCTTCATGCAGACTGTCAAACTTCTTATACCAGAAGTTTTGGACATGGTCAACTCCTGGTGTCTTCCAATTACTGGTGCTCTTTATAGCTTCGGTTACCTCGCTTGTTGTCAAGTTAACGAAAGGCATTGGTTCAATGTTAATTTTTTCCTCCTCAGTTCTTATCCAGTGAGCGTTGGATTTATGTTCGATAGGGTTCGACCATAAAGAAGACCAGTACTCCGTTAGCTCATCTTTATCTGGGAGACTTTGGTTGTGATTGTTTACAGTACCGCTTAGTTGCCTGTAAAATAATATAACATTACTATAACATTATATAACATTATATAACATTATTATTATTATTATTATTATTATTATTATTATTATTATTATTATTATTATTATTATTATTATTATTATTATTATTATTATTATTATTATTATTATTATTATTATTATTATTATTATTATTATTATTATTATTATTATTATTATTATCATTATTATTATTATTATTATTATTATTATTATTATTATTTCCAATTCAAGTGTACTCTTGCTCAGCTTTTGCTGGTAATGTTCACCTATCCCGAGCGTTTGTAAACGCAATTGGGATTAGGCACAGTAGTTACACATTTAGAAATTTACGGACAGTGTGACAAGTATTCAAAATTGCAGCCTCCTGCAGATCGATGTATGTATTTTTGTGAAGACCTAGTTTGGTGAGGCTGTCTTGTAGAGTTTTGGGGATTAATCCCGTAGATGAAACGATGACCGGCACTACCTCTACTTTCTCTGCATGCCACATTTGTCCTACCTCAATTGCAAGATCGGTGTATTTTGCAATTTTCTCGTTGTATTTGTCTAACATATTGTTGTTATTGGGTACAGCAACATCAACTAGAAGAACCGAGTTAGCTTTTTTATCCACAACTACAATATCAGGCCGGTTATTCGTCACCCGTCTATCGGTGATAATTGACCTATCGTAGTATAGTCTAAAATCAGCATTCTCTAGAACTGCATGCGGATGGTACTTGTAATAAGGCGTGTAGGTGTTAACTAATCCAAATTTGTTGGCCAACTTCTGATGGATGATGTTGCAAAGTTGATTGTGTCTGCGTAGGTAATCAATGTTAGCTATGGCTGAACATCCCGACGTAATGTGTTGTATCGTCTCTGTTGTTTGTTGACACCTTCTGCACTTGTCCGATACGATATTTGGATCTCTTATAACAAATTTCTTGTAATTGTTGGTATTAATTACTTGGTCTTGGATCGCCATCATAAATCCTTCTGTTTCTGGAAACAATGTTCCATCAGAGAGCATTATTATTATTATTATTATTATTATTATTATTATTATTATTATTATTATTATTATTATTATTATTATTATTATTATTATTATTATTATTATTATTTCCAACTCAAGTGTACTCTTGCTCAGCTCTTGCTGGTAATGTTCACCTATCCCGAGCGTGTGTAAACGCAAATGGGATTAGGCAGAGTAGTTACATATTTAGAAATTTACGGACAGTGTGACAAGTATTCAAAATTGCAGCCTTCTGCAGATCGATGTATGTGTTTTTGTGAAGACCTAGTTTGGTGAGGCTGTCTTGTAGAGTTTTGGGGATTAGTCCCGTAGATGAAACGATGACCGGCACCACCTCTACTTTCTCTGCATGCCACATCTGTCCTACCTCAATTGCAAGGTCGGTGTATTTTGCAATTTTTTCGTTGTATTTGTCTAAAATATTGTTGTTATTGGGTACAGCAACATCCACCAGGAGAACCGAGTTAGCTTTTTTATCCACAACCACAATATCAGGCCGGTTATTCGTCACCCGTCTATCGGTGATAATTGACCTATCGTAGTATAGTCTAAAATTATTATTATTATTATTATTATTATTATTATTATTATTATTATTATTATTATTATTATTATTATTATTATTATTATTATTATTATTATTATTATTATTATTATTATTATTATTATATTTAGCGGTCAGATCTCTATTGCAGGTAGCTAATGAACATTCTGATGAATTTCCTATTGCGAGTAATATTATTAAAAACGACTTTTTCGTTGACGATGTACTTACCGGTGGTCATTCGGAAGTAGAAGTTCTTCAAATCCAAAAGGATTTAACTACAATCCTTTCGAAGGCGGGATTTGAGTTAAGAAAATGGATCTGTAATAATAATGATATTTTAAATAAATTCGATTTTAATGAAAATTTAGAGGCAAATATTTTACCGATAGGCGTTCATGAATCGAATAAAACACTAGGAGTTTACTGGAATGCAAATACAGATATATTACAATATCGCATTTCTATAAAAACAAATAACGTAGACAAATTTACAAAACGCGTTTTATTAAGTATAATAAATAATAATAGGACTCATTTCTCCAATAACGGTCTTACGCAAGTTGTGCATCCAACAACTTTGGGAGATGAAAACTTCTTGTGATGAAGAAGTTCCTGAAATATTAAAAATAGCTTGGATTAAGTTTCAAGGCAAATTAAATAAAATAAACAATCTAATAATACCTAGGCTATGTGTTTTTTCTGATTATTTAGAGATTGAATTACATTGTTTCTCAGATTCTAGTGAAAAGGCTTTCGGTGGTACCTTATACTTAAGATGTTTCGTAATTGTAAGGGTAATTTTTCAAATTTATTATGTGCGAAATCAAGGGTTGCTCCCCTTGAGAAGATATCACTGCCGAGATTGGAGCTTTGCTTTGCTATTGGCCAATTTGGCAGACAAGGCTTGTGAATCCTTGAAAATAGAATTTAATGCTCGATATTTTTGGACAGTCTCTACCATTACTCTTGCTTGAATAAAAGCAGAACCTCAGGTTTGGGAAACCTTTGTGGCGAACCGTGTAACAGAAATACAAAATCTTTCAAGTACCGACGAATGGTATCATATTAGTACAAAGGATAACCCGGCGGATCTATTATCAAGAGGGTGTAGCCCACAAACGCTAGAAAATTCATCGTTATGGTGGCACGGGCCATCCTTCCTTGAAGCAGATATTACTGACATAATTTTAAAAAATAAAATTTAAATCAGCAGTGAAATTCCTGAAAAGAGAGCACAATCTTCAGTTCTCTTTAATACAGACGTATTTGATGTTATCAGCGCTTTAATCAATCGATTTTCAAATTATTTAAGATTGTTGCGTACAACCGCGTATATTTTGAGGTTTAAAAATAATATCTCTAAAAAATCAACTACAAAATATGTAGGAACCCTAAAAACTGAGGAACTTGATAATGCCTTATTATTGTTAGTAAAAGTAGTACAACTTGAATGTTTCTCCCGTGAATATAGTTGTTTAATTATTAATAAAGATATTTCAAATAAAAGTAAAATCCTACCATTATCCCCTGTAACATGTCTATCGACCTGTTTCGATTTTACAGAATAAATCCTTTTAATTAGCGCTCGTCGTCACTAGCCACATTCAATTATAGTTCTGTGATCCCAAACTCTTCTACCCCGAACGTAAGACAATTGACGCCTGCCAACGGACAACGCCTCGTTAAACACCCCTTTTGTTATCGTGTGCCTAAGAGGGCACATCGTCTTTCGCTATCTTTCATATCTTAAGTATCTATCTTAGGAATTTTGCTGTGGTAAGTCCAAAATCATAATCTATAATTAATAAGCTTCTTCTAAAGTACTGTCTGATATAATTTTCGTATGCATTCTTTATTTTTTTACAGAGATAGACGAAATTAAATTCAACACGTGGTCATAAACTGTTCTTTTATACTAATATGGTAGTTTTAAGCCAAATATTCTTTTATAATTCAGTTTTACTTTTATACAAACATTTTCAAGCTTTTTCAGTTGCGAAATAACTCTTTTAATTATAAAATTTAACCTATAAAATATTCTTTCGTAACGCCAGTGTCGGTTTCATATATTTCCTAGGCACGATATTTTTTCATATAACCAAATAAATAACTTATTGCTATTATTAGTTTCTTTCGGATCATTAGTATATTTTTTTAATTCAGTCGATAATTGCTATTTTTACTGTTTTAACATGGGACATATAATGTTGGAAAGCTTTCAGTAAATTAAATCAATTTTTTGACTTTCAAATAACTGCCTTCCTTTTCTTTAACCTGAAAAGCTGACCAACATAATGTGCCATTACATTCAAGTTCCTACATATCCCTGATCCACTTGTACTTCTAGGTAAGCACAGCCCCTAGGCGAGAATATAAGCCAAGAATATAACCCAAGAATTTAACGCCGAGAATATAACCCTAGGCTAGAATATAACGCTGAGGATATAAACCGAAGAATATAACCCCAAGAATATAGCCAAGGATAGAACCCTCAAACTACCGCCCTAGAACAGAACTCATCAGTTCGGATCAAGACCTGACTTCTTCTCCAGGAAACCACTTCATCTAAGCTAAGTACCTATAAAAGTACAAATTCCTTTATTAAATTCCGTTGTTCATTTCCTGTGGCAGAATAAATTGCAAATTTGTTTTTAATTCTTTTTTTCATTAAAATCCTCAACTATAAAAGTTGAGGGAGATATCGCCCGGGGTAATTTTTAGTGACTTTTTTAAATTATTAACTTTTATTTAAATTTTACAAGGCGTTTCTACCTTTTCCGCCTTAGTTTTTTGTAGTTTTCATCGTTAAAAAGGTAGTGGCGCCCTCAATTTTTACAACCCTTCTGTTATCCCTGTGTGACATAAACTTGGGGTCGAATCACCCTTGAGAGGAGTCTCTAGCCGAAGCCCTTCGAGCTGGTGCCCTGTGAGGTACAACTTATACCGTTACAAATTGGCGCCCATTGTTTTTGTTGCACAGTGTAACAGTTGGGTTGGAAGGATTTTAGTTTTTTTATTTTTGCATATTCTCTTTAAAATTTTTTCTTATCGTTCAATTTAGAATTTTTGCTTCCAACTAACTTTTTTAAAAAAAATTTCACTTTTTCAAGTTACTATCTTGTACCGACCCTGGACGTTTTTTTAATTTTATCTTAACTACCTGCCTTATTTACAATATATATTTTGGTCTACGATAACGAATATTCTCTGGGTTTATTTTTTTAAGAGATAACGAAGTATAGCACAATCTTTTGTTGTCCCGAAACGGAATTTTGTTATTGATTTTTTCAGGAAAGGTGAATTACATCTGATTTGTTTGCAATGTTGCCACGTTTTAAGTAAATTCTTAAGGTGTCTGTTTTCTGATAAGTTGTTATATTTTATGTAGCTGCATAGTAAAATTATCTTTTTCAGTTGAATTGTGTCTGGTTACACAAACTGAAATATCTTACCGTTTGTATCTTGTTCAGTTGAATTGTGTCGAGTTACACAAACTGAAATATCTTATCTTACCTATTGTTAATCAAGTGCAGTGTTGCCAAAGTAACAATTTATCTTTAAACTCTCTTACTTTTTCTTGTCTAATCTTGTTAATATAAAGTGCAGTGTTGCCAAATTAACAATTTACCGTTAACTATAAATATTTTGCAGTTCAGTTTTTTTGACGACAGAGAGATTGTGATGTGCTACAAAAATTTTAATATCAATTTATGATACATTTTTGATCTTGATTAGCTATACATTTATATACTGATAGTTTTTATGGAGTTATTATGCAACATTTTTATTACTACGTATGACTTGTTGAAAATATGGTACGGTTTTGTTTATTTTAATTGACGTCTATCGGCAAAAAGTATTTGTTGTTTTTATATCTACAGTCGTTCACGTACATACAGTTTCCATATCTATATCTCGTTGCCAGGCATTTATGTTCACTCGGATTTTAGATCTTTTGCTTCCGCTAGTGCTATTTGATTAGTACTGTTGATTTAGATACCGTCTTTTATTCTTTTTCTCTCATTTTAAATATTTTCAAGATGCTGGCCAATCACTTCAAGTCACTTACTTCAGAGGCCGTTCCATTCTCGTGGAGTTTCGCTATCGTTCTCCTAAAAAACGGTACAATTGTGTTTTTAGTTCATTATCGTTTTCGTTTTCTTCCTTACTTTAGGCAACCGTGCCATTCTCTTGGAGTTTCGCTATCGTTCTCCTAAAAAACGGTACAATTGTAAGGAATGAAAAACTTGACTTGATGAGAATGAGTAATTTGTAAAGATTGATATATTTAATTAGAATTTAACTTTTAATTACTTACTGTGTACTTACATTCAATTGTTTATAATATAGATAATAAAACAAATCTAAATGTTGAAAATAACTATTTACAAGACACTGGACGTGATGCCTGGATTTAATTGAACAGTCCATGTGGACATGGTCCAAGTAGGTTGAACAACCGAGATGACGTACCTGGAATTAGATAGAAAAACACTCTGAGTATTCAATTTGCCATAAATAATGATTAATTATTTAACTAACGATTAGTATAGTTGAAATCCCCAAAATTAATGAAAGTATTAATAATATACAAGGTGCATCTTATGTGTTTGAACTGTGATTATGTATATCAGTACTAAAGTAAAGTTAAAACTTCACTTGATCAAAAATAAATGCCTAATAGTAAATATTTAGGGTTATTAGGAAAGGTGCAAGGGGCGCAAACTCTCCCCAGTGCATGTAAGGAATATGTGGCACAAACTCTCCACAAACAATATTATAACTACTGCAAGTGGCACAAACTCTCCACAGTACAGCAAAATAATAATACACTGCAAGTGGCACAAACTCTCCACAGTACAGCAAAATAATAAAACACTGCAAGTGGCACAAACTCTCCACAGTACAGCAAAATAATAATACACTGCAAGTGGCACAAACTCTCCACAGTACAGCTAAATAAGGTTACACTGCAAGTGGCTCAAGCTCTCCACAATACAGGGTGGTGGAAGGAGATATGGGTGACGTGAGAAGTCACCCTGTATCAGGAATGGACAAACCGCAAGTGGCGCAAACTCTCCACAATACAGTATAGGTATGTGAGTTAAACTGCAAGTGGCACAAACTCTCCACAATACAGGGGGGTGGAAGGAGATATGGGTGACGTGAGAAGTATCAGGAATGGACAAACCGCAAGTGGCGCAAACTCTCCACAATACAGTATAGGTATGTGAGTTAAACTGCAAGTGGCACAAACTCTCCACAGTACAGCTAAATAATAAAACACTGCAAGTAGCACAAACTCTCCACAGTACAGCAAAATAATAATACACTGCAAGTGGCACAAACTCTCCACAGTACAGCTAAATAAGGTTACACTGCAAGTGGCTCAAGCTCTCCACAATACAGGGGGGTGGAAGGAGATAAAGGTGACGTGAGAAGTCACCCTGTATCAGGAATGGACAAACCGCAAGTGGCGCAAACTCTCCACAATACAGTATAGGTATGTGAGTTAAACTGCAAGTGGCACAAACTCTCCACAGTACAGCTAAATAAGGTTACACTGCAAGTGGCTCAAGCTTTCCACAATACAGGGGGGTGGAAGGAGATATGGGTGACGTGAGAAGTCACCCTGTATCAGGAATGGACAAACCGCAAGTGGCGCAAACTCTCCACAATACAGTATAGGTATGTGAGTTAAACTGCAAGTGGCACAAACTCTCCACAGTACAGTAGGATTGGATGAATAGGAAATGCAACAATAAATTAATGTTCTTGATAACGTTGAATATTAAAGAACTTTAAACAAAGTTATTATTAAAAATAATTAGCAAATATACATACCCTATGTGATAAAATATCTTTTAAATTCAAATATCAAATAACAGGCAAAAATGAATTACTCTGTGAGGTAGACTCACCTATTTAATTTCTGACATGCACCACAATACACACTATATTTTATATATTTAAATTTATCCGACTCAAGTGAACACTTTAGTTATCTTCTAGCAACTAAAACCCAAATCGTTCTTAAAACCTTTCTTTCCCCTTTCGTGACCTCGACTACGTGACATTTTGATATTTTACTTATCTGTTTCAGATAATTGTCGAGAAATGCATTTCTGAAATATTAGGGTATACCCATGATTTAATTCGTTTTACTTGGAACGAAAACTATTTTAAGAATAACAGGGTGAGAAAAAAAAATTGTCTTACAGTCGGCCATCCTGCGAGCATCTCGTCCCGAGATATCTACTAGACTGAAAATGGATTTCAGAAATCTTTGACATGTTTACCAATGAACTAAACTATCCATACAAGCTTTCAGTAGACATATGATTCCCTGCTGTGGCTCCTGTCTTTACTACTGTGTCGAAAATTAAATCCACAAAATTGCCAATTCTTCAGGCGTGAAGACACTTATTTAGAGCACAATTTGTCTAGTGAGGGAGTACTCCCCTATAAAGTGAAATGTTTAGTCATTGAACAATATCCAGTGCCCAAAAACTCGGAAGAAACTAAAAGGTTCGTAGCATTCTGTAATGATTACAGACGTTTCATTCGGAACTTCGCTGAAATATGCATACCTCTCGAAAAATTATCCAGGAAACATGTAAAATTCGAGTGGTCGGAAGACTCCGAAAAATTATCCCAAATATTAAAAACAACATCAATAGAGCCACCTTTATTAAAATATCCTGATTTCAGTAAACAATTTATACTGACTACAGATGCTTCAAATTACGCGTGGTCTGCATGCAATTCTTAGAAATACGAAGGTATAGATTTACCTATATCTTATGCATCGCAAAGTTTTAAGAAAAGTGAAATAAACAAACCTATAATTATGGAAGAATTGTTAGCTATCCATTGGAGAATTAATGACTTCAAGAGTTACTTGTATGGTTCTCCACAGTTTATAGTAAAAACGGATCATAAGCCGTAAACACATCTATCTCAATGACAGAACCCACTTCAGAACTCACAAGAATTAGACTAGACAGAAGAATATAATTTTGAAATACAGTATATGAAAGGAAATTCAAATTATGCAGACAGTATTTCAAGGATATCCATAAATGAATTAAAAGACTTGTACATAGATAATTTTCACGTCTTAGCTATAACGAGGTCAAAAGCTCGACAAAATAAAACTCAACCTATAGAAGAAAATAAAATAGTTTCTGCAAAAGTAAAAACAGATGTTCGCAAACCATCAGTATTTAAGTACTGAATAATTTAGAGGCGCATAAATTGGATATCGAAAAATAAATATATATATTCAACGCTTTACAACTAAGTTTTGAAAAACATTTTTCAAAAACAGTGACCGTGCAACTAAGATGAAACAACTACTTCCCGGGCTATCTGCCTCGACATACATTGAATTACACTCCTAAGTCAAACGGGGTTGATATATCTACAAGATTTAACCAGCCATTACCAATACTGCAATTTGAAAATAACCGTGTTTCGCTAAGGATGAACATACGGATCAAAAACAGAACATTAGAATTAAAATTGGGTACACTTATTATTTCCCAAAGCTGAATACGATTTTGAATTGGGACAGCATATACTGACAATTTTAAGTAGCCCTAAAAACAAAAATCGCACGAAATGAAATCGAGTAATCTTGCAGGCCAATTGACTGGCCCTCGCCCTCGAATACATCGATTCCCGTACGAACTGTGAGTATATTGACGAACTACTCGACTAAAATGAACAGGAGAACCATCGTGCATGAACCAGAAATTTTGCCGTGCCATTAGGGAACGTAATCCATTATTAAATCAGGTATATTATTTCGCAAATCAACAATTAAGCAGTACAAGTTTTATGTACCAGTGCGAGAAGTGACTACTCAAGAATTTCTCTATGGCAAGATTTGACAATATCGGAACTGTTCTTTTTTTTTTTGGACTTACCTTACATACAGGTACTTTAAAGTTACCTACCTTGCAGGACTATTGAGAAAAAAAAACATAAGACTATTCTCCAGCTGTTTCTCACATTTAATGGGTCGCTACTTGCTAATAATGAGATGCCCATATGTGCCTGAAGTTAAAACCAATGAGCTGTCCCCAGATGATCGAAATCAGGCCTATACTGGATCATTTTACTAATAAAATGAAGATAATATATTACCCATAAAAAAAACAAAAAACTTGTCAGTGGATGAATCTAGGGTCTTGTGAAAAGGGGGACTTTACTTCAAGCAATATCTACCAAAGAAGCGGCAGAAATATGGGATAAAGTTATATATGGTAATAGAAGGGGACGGAACAATTTTAGATATGATGGTACATACTGGCTCGAGCGATATAACTGGCGGAAAAGATCATGCACAAAAGACAGTGATGTATCTGATGCGCGAATGTCTGAATAACGGACATAGCTTATACATGGACAACTTTGACAATAGTTATTCATTGGCAAAAAAAAAAAGTTTCTTGATCAAATACCTTTTGTACAGGTACTCTCAGAAAAGCCGAAAAGATTTCCCCAAAAACGTTGTAGCTACAAAATTAAGAAAAGGTGAGACCAAAGCTACGTATAACTGCAATATGATGATTGGCAAGTGGACCGATAAAAGAGACGTCTTAGACATATCTACTGAATAAAAAAAAATGAAGTGGTAACTAAAAGCAAAAGTCAAGTATAATAAATAGTGGAATAGACATAAGGCATTCGTGATCAAATGATGGCTTATTATCCAACGGCACGCCGTTACGTTGATATTAGAAAATTATAATACATGTGATCCAGTTGTATTTGCACAATGCCCATAAACTTTATAATAAGTACTCTGGTTAGAAAGTGACATTTTACAACTTTCGAATGTCCGTATTAGAAAAACTATTGCCAAAAACAGTCGCAACAAGCAGATGTACCTGTAAATGTAAACCATTTACCTGTAGAAATCGGAATTCTCAATGAACTTGGACAAACGCTTAGAAAATAAAATGTAGGGTTTGAGCTATGGACAAAAAATACGGAAAGATACTGTGTACCACTGCACAGCTTGTCCCGAGATGCCCGGCCTCTGCATATGAAATTGTCTTAGAGAATACCACTCATTGGAGACATAGGATTCTAGGGCTATAGTACCCAAGGGAGGATTTCTCTGAGGAGAATATTGTGGAAATATTATTAAGCATAATAAGGGCAACTAATCTCTTCACATAAACAGAGCAGCCAATAGCAAAAAAAACAAAAAAAAAACTTAAAAGCTGAGGTGCCTTGGACTTGACACATTAGCAAACTCTTATACCAAACCATTGCCAACCTTCGGAACTTTGTAGTAGCGTAATAGATAGTGGCTTCCCCTAAACATCGAAAAATATCACGAAGTTCATCGACCTTTTGAAGCCAAACCGAAATCGATTGCACCCTATCCTCGAGGTCAAATACAGGTACAGTACCACATCCCCTCGGACCGTCTTGATAGGCCATTCTCGTTCGGCAGTATTTTCGAGAAAAGTGGTCATTACAGTGCTCAATCGTTCAATAGTCATTCGGTGTCAAAGAATCAATACGGTTTCTTCTTGGGGTAACAGATTCACTCGAACCCGAAGCCCGAAGCCTCTTGGGTTTCAATTGGTAGCGGTATTTTATTGCGACGTTGGGGACCCATTTCAGTTGATTTTATTATTACTTTTGTGATTTATGGTAGAAATACGGTAAATAAATATTTAATAAAATAAAAAAAACACAAAGCTAGAATAACATTTAAAAGAATAGTGTCATCTCGGCATTGTAATTTTATGTCATTGAATTAATAAATCCAGGTCATCTCTATCCCACTTCTGATAAATTGTAGGGAATGAAAAACTTGACTTGATGAGAATGAGTAATTTGTAAAGATTGATATATTTAATTAGAATTTAACTTTTAATTACTTACTGTGTACTTACATTCAATTGTTTATAATATAGATAATAAAACAAATCTAAATGTTGAAAATAACTATTTACAAGACACTGGACGTGATGCCTGGATTTAATTGAACAGTCCATGTGGACATGGACCAAGTAGGTTGAACAACCGAGATGACGTACCTGGAATTAGATAGAAAAACACTCTGAGTATTCAATTTGCCATAAATAATGATTAATTATTTAACTAACGATTAGTATAGTTGAAATCCCCAAAATTAATGAAAGTATTAATAATATACAAGGTGCATCTTATGTGTTTGAACTGTGATTATGTATATCAGTACTAAAGTAAAGTTAAAACTTCACTTGATCAAAAATAAATGCCTAATAGTAAATATTTAGGGTTATTAGGAAAGGTGCAAGGGGCGCAAACTCTCCCCAGTGCATGTAAGGAATATGTGGCACAAACTCTCCACAAACAATATTATAACTACTGCAAGTGGCACAAACTCTCCACAGTACAGCAAAATAATAATACACTGCAAGTGGCACAAACTCTCCACAGTACAGCAAAATAATAAAACACTGCAAGTGGCACAAACTCTCCACAGTACAGCAAAATAATAATACACTGCAAGTGGCACAAACTCTCCACAGTACAGCTAAATAAGGTTACACTGCAAGTGGCTCAAGCTCTCCACAATACAGGGTGGTGGAAGGAGATATGGGTGACGTGAGAAGTCACCCTGTATCAGGAATGGACAAACCGCAAGTGGCGCAAACTCTCCACAGTACAGTATAGGTATGTGAGTTAAACTGCAAGTGGCACAAACTCTCCACAGTACAGCAAAATAATAAAACACTGCAAGTGGCACAAACTCTCCATAGTACAGCAAAATAATAATCCACTGCAAGTGGCACAAACTCTCCACAGTACAGCTAAATAAGGTTACACTGCAAGTGGCTCAAGCTCTCCACAATACAGGGGGGTGGAAGGAGATATGGGTGACGTGAGAAGTCACCCTGTATCAGGAATGGACAAACCGCAAGTGGCGCAAACTCTCCACAATACAGTATAGGTATGTGAGTTAAACTGCAAGTGGCACAAACTCTCCACAATACAGGGGGGTGGAAGGAGATATGGGTGACGTGAGAAGTCACCCTGTATCAGGAATGGACAAACCGCAAGTGGCGCAAACTCTCCACAATACAGTATAGGTATGTGAGTTAAACTGCAAGTGGCACAAACTCTCCACAGTACAGCTAAATAATAAAACACTGCAAGTGGCACAAACTCTCCACAGTACAGCAAAATAATAATACACTGCAAGTGGCACAAACTCTCCACAGTACAGCTAAATAAGGTTACACTGCAAGGGGCTCAAGCTCTCCACAATACAGGGGGGTGGAAGGAGATAAAGGTGACGTGAGAAGTCACCCTGTATCAGTAATGGACAAACCGAAAGTGGCGCAAACTCTCCACAATACAGTATAGGTATGTGAGTTAAACTGCAAGTGGCACAAACTCTCCACAGTACAGCTAAATAAGGTTACACTGCAAGTGGCTCAAGCTCTCCACAATACAGGGGGGTGGAAGGAGATATGGGTGACGTGAGAAGTCACCCTGTATCAGGAATGGACAAACCGCAAGTGGCGCAAACTCTCCACAATACAGTATAGGTATGTGAGTTAAACTGCAAGTGGCACAAACTCTCCACAGTACAGTAGGATTGGATGAATAGGAAATGCAACAATAAATTAATGTTCTTGATAACGTTGAATATTAAAGAACTTTAAACAAAGTTATTATTAAAAATAATTAGCAAATATACATACCCTATGTGATAAAATATCTTTTAAATTCAAATATCAAATAACAGGCAAAAATGAATTACTCTGTGAGGTAGACTCACCTATTTAATTTCTGACATGCACCACAATACACACTATATTTTATATATTTAAATTTATCCGACTCAAGTGAACACTTTAGTTATCTTCTAGCAACTAAAACCCAAATCGTTCTTAAAACCTTTCTTTCCCCTTTCGTGACCTCGACTACGTGACATTTTGATATTTTACTTATCTGTTTCAGATAATTGTCGAGAAATGCATTTCTGAAATATTAGGGTATACCCATGATTTAATTCGTTTTACTTGGAACGAAAACTATTTTAAGAATAACAGGGTGAGAAAAAAAAATTGTCTTACACAATTGTGTTTTAGTTCATTATCGTTTTCGTTTTCTTCCTTACTTTAGGCAACCGCGCCATTCTCTTGGAGTTTCGCTATCGTTCTCCTAAAAAAACGGTACAATCGAGTTTTAGTTGACCATTATTTTTATTATTTCCGTTTTCGTTTTCTTCCTTACTTTAGGCAACCGTGCCATTCTCTTGGAGTTTCGCTATCGTTCTCCTACAAAAACGATACACTGGAGTTTTTTTCTTTTACTTTCCGTTTTCTTAATGACTGCTTTGTCGCTCTATATCTTCACCCTGACTTCTATAGCAACCTCTTCCTTTTCTTTGCCTTCAATGGCAGTTCTTCCTTAGTTTTTAGTCGTTTTTTATCTTTAACCAGGTTGGCCACACTCTTGCAGAGTTCTGGACCAATGTACCGTATTCCCTGACAAGGTCATGGGTGTAATTTTAGTAACAATACCTTTGTTCGATTTAACAAAGAGAGCATATCAACGGACTGAATGCATGTAGCTGGAATGACTTTCGGATCGATGACCAATGGCTACTGTGGACGCTAACTGGCAACCTCACCGAATGTCGATCGCGCTGCTGTTTTTGCCCTCTTCCTGTGCTCTCGGCGTATAAACCAGAATACCTTTTTGTCCGATCACGTGATAAGAATCTATCGTCTTTCTTTTTATAATGTCGCCACAAACTATTCCTAACCACACATACCATTATTTCTACCACGATTTACCTTTCAGAATCACCCTATTTATCTTCAATTCTCTTTTACCCTAAACCATTCAAAGTAAGTATCTATGTATTTCTTTCTCTCCCTTAACATACCTTTTGCGTTGCCGTATTGTGATACTTGTGAACTACCTACCGTTATCGTATATTTTAGAACCGTTCCTTGTGGAACACTATAAGTGTTGTCGCCCTGCCAATAATCTTTGCTAAGTCAAGTAGTATTTCACCCCTGGTGACGTCATTATGACAAATCTTTACTCTTTGCTCGGTGAAAATTAGGCTGATTTATGAATTAATTAGAATTCCGAGGGAATTGCATTCTAAATCAATTTTAGGCTGACATCACTCACCGTGTTCATTTTTGTGTCTCTCCCGGAGACATTGGTTTGGTATTTCCTGGAATTTTTCGCTCTGCGTATCTGAGATCCCAGCGTTTTATCAAAACACACCCTACCGTACCTTATCTTATCGTTTCGCCTGCACTGAGAAATTATCGCACCCTATCGTTACCTTTCGTTCTCAGTGTATGCTTTGTCTTATACGATGACATAACTACATGATAATCACAAGATGACAAAACTGCCTTACCTTACCTTTGACAATTGCCTTACCTTACCTTTGACAATTGCCTTACCTTTACCTTTGACAATTGCCTTATCTTTACCTTTGACAATTGCCTTACCTTTACCTTTGACAATTGCCTTACCTTACCTAAGATACATAGATTTTGCAATGATACTTCACCCCTCCTCTTATCTTGTTAAGCCCATTTTTCACAAAAAAAAATAATTCTTCGAATCATTTTTTTCCCGGAGGAGAGGGGGTGTAACATGTCTATCGACCTGTTTCGATTTTACAGAATAAATCCTTTTAATTAGCGCTCGTCGTCACTAGCCACATTCAATTATAGTTCTGTGATCCCAAACTCTTCTACCCCGAACGTAAGACAATTGACGCCTGCCAACGGACAACGCCTCGTTAAACACCCCTTTTGTTATCGTGTGCCTAAGAGGGCACATCGTCTTTCGCTATCTTTCATATCTTAAGTATCTATCTTAGGAATTTTGCTGTGGTAAGTCCAAAATCATAATCTATAATTAATAAGCTTCTTCTAAAGTACTGTCTGATATAATTTTCGTATGCATTCTTTATTTTTTTACAGAGATAGACGAAATTAAATTCAACACGTGGTCATAAACTGTTCTTTTATACTAATATGGTAGTTTTAAGCCAAATATTCTTTTATAATTCAGTTTTACTTTTATACAAACATTTTCAAGCTTTTTCAGTTGCGAAATAACTCTTTTAATTATAAAATACACTTTTATAAATTACCGTTAACCTATAAAATATTCTTTCGTAACGCCAGTGCCGGTTTCATATATTTCCTAGGCACGATATTTTTTCATATAACCAAATAAATAACTTATTGCTATTATTAGTTTCTTTCGGATCATTAGTATATTTTTTTATTTCAGTCGATAATTGCTATTTTTACTGTTTTAACATGGGACATATAATGTTGGAAAGCTTTCAGTAAATTAAATCAATTTTTTGACTTTCAAATAACTGCCTTCCTTTTCTTTAACCTGAAAAGCTGACCAACATAATGTGCCATTACATTCAAGTTCCTACATATCCCTGATCCACTTGTACTTCTAGGTAAGCACAGCCCCTAGGCGAGAATATAAGCCAAGAATATAACCCAAGAATTTAACGCCGAGAATATAACCCTAGGCTAGAATATAACGCTGAGGATATAAACCGAAGAATATAACCCCAAGAATATAGCCAAGGATAGAACCCTCAAACTACCGCCCTAGAACAGAACTCATCAGTTCGGATCAAGACCTGACTTCTTCTCCAGGAAACCACTTCATCTAAGCTAAGTACCTATAAAAGTACAAATTCCTTTATTAAATTCCGTTGTTCATTTCCTGTGGCAGAATAAATTGCAAATTTGTTTTTAATTCTTTTTTTCATTAAAATCCTCAACTATAAAAGTTGAGGGAGATATCGCCCGGGGTAATTTTTAGTGACTTTTTTAAATTATTAACTTTTATTTAAATTTTACAAGGCGTTTCTACCTTTTCCGCCTTAGTTTTTTGTAGTTTTCATCGTTAAAAAGGTAGTGGCGCCCTCAATTTTTACAACCCTTCTGTTATCCCTGTGTGACATAAACTTGGGGTCGAATCACCCTTGAGAGGAGTCTCTAGCCGAAGCCCTTCGAGCTGGTGCCCTGTGAGGTACAACTTATACCGTTACACCCCATTTCTTCATAATAAGGTTATTCGAGTAGGCGGCAGGTTAATCAATTCCAAGGTTTCTTTTGACAAGAAGCATCCTATTATTTTGCCAAAGTCGCATCATTTTACCGATTTAATTATACAGGGTTGGGATAAAGTATGGAACCAAGTAAATATCTTTTAAACGAAAAGAACGATATTTATGAAAATTTGCAGGTGAGTGCAATGGAACAAAATGCATCTGATGTACATTTTTTTGTTAATATAATATACTTCCGGTTTAACCGGAAATGCCATCAACTTCTTTAATTTAAATGGGACACCCTATATATTTTTACAGATTTTGAAAGAGCTTGTTATTTTGAATTCATACATACTGAGTTTAATGTAAAAAATTTTGTAAAAACGAGGAATATAGCACTTTAATCAACCTCCTTTGAGTTTTTTGCATTAGAGCAAAAAACTTTTTAGATAAACTAATTGATGTTGTTTGTATGCATAGTAATAAATAAACGAGTACTCTTCAGTACGTCTTTTGTTCTCCAAGTGTCAAATTCTAATTGACGGAAATAAATTTTACAATTTAGAATGGTTCAATTAAGTGAAAAAGAGCGTATTGAAATTTTAATGATGATCGGTTATGGTGATCGTGTTAGTACTCATAAAGAAGTGTGTCATATTTTTAATAATTTGCATCCGGAGAGAAATCCTATATCACGCTCAACAGTAACTAAAACATTACAACGTTTTAATACAACTGGGATGGTAAAAAATTTGCTAAAACCTGGAAGACCGCGGACTGCAACGAACGAAACTGTTAAACAAAATATTGCAATCGATTTAGAAGAATCACCTCAAACTTCCACCACAAATTTGGCACTTAACCATGGTATCAGTCGACGTTCTGTAGGAAAGATATTGAAAAGTGAAAAGTATCATCCGTATAAGGTACAGTTGGTTCAAGAATTGTCAGACGATGATTTTGACCGACGGCTAGAATTTTGCGAACGGCTAATGGACATCTGTAATGTCGACGGTAATTTTGCTTCTAACATAGTTTTTTCCGATGAGGCAACTTTTTGTTTAAATGGAACAGTTAATCGCCATAACTCAAGGTATTGGTCAAATGAGAATCCTCATTGGATTTATGAAGCACATACCCAGCATCCACAGAAGTTAAATGTTTGGATGGGAATTGTCGAAAATAGGCTTATAGGCCCATTTTTTATCGACGGAAACTTGAATGGTGACAAGTATTTGGATCTACTAAATAACGAAATTATTCCTGCACTTCAACAGAATGGGCAATTACCACAAAATGTTTGGTTTCAACAAGATGGAGCATCTCCCCACTATGATAGACGGGTTAGGAATTTTCTGGATGCGAATTTTCCAAATCGATGGATTGGACGTAGAGGATTCATAGAGTGGCCTGTTCGTTCTCCGGATCTTAGCCCGTTAGATTTTTTTCTTTGGGGTTATCTAAAATCACGTGTTTACGTTAGATGACCAACAAACTTACGGGAATTGAGACAAAGAAAATTGAACAAAGAATTATTGATGAATGTGAACTAATACGTGGAGAAGTCTTGGAAAGAGTGACTCAAGAATTTGTTAATAGGATGGCATATTGTCAGCAAGTAAACGGCGAGCATTTTTGACATTTGAAGTAATTTTGTTTCTCATTATTCTAAAATAATGAAATGTACACCTATTGTACAACTAACAGTGAGTTATTCCTCGTTTTTACAAATTTTTTTACACTAAACTCAGTATGTATGAACTCAGAATAACAAGCTCTTTCAAAATCTGTTAAAATATATAGGGTGTCCCATTTGTATTAAAGAAGTTGATGGCATTTCCGGTTAAACCGGAAGTATATTATTAACAAAAAATGTACATCAGATGCATTTTGTTCCATTGCACTTACCTGCAAATTTTCATAAATATCGTTTTTTTCGTTTAAAAGATATTTACTTCGTTCCATACTTTATCCCAACCCTGTACGTTATGAACATGAAAAACGAATGCATTGCGGTGCGCAAATATTACTTTTTTCCGTGCGTGAAAAGTTTTGGCCGATTTCTGGAAAAAATACCTGCAAAAAGATTATTAAACGTTCTGTAAAATGTTTTTTCTACGCCCATGTCCGTAAACGTCAAAAATCGCACCGTCAACATTCCTTGTAAGTGAGATTTAACAATAACATGCACGTAATGAGATCTCATAACACACACGTGCGTTTGGATAAGAAAACTTAAATTTCTTTGTTTAATCAAATTGCAATCAAATTTTTATCTACGTACTACTTTATTTGGTCTATTTACATAAATTTAGTCAATTGGAAAACATAAAAGCTTTTAGCATTAGTGAAATATATTTTAGATCAAAAGAGTAATGCCCCTAAATGTCGGCAACACATTATACAATTTCTCAAAAAATAAGTCGCGTTTTTTTAGCAAGTTATGGAAATAAACGTCATGTCATTTATGCTGTCAATTTTTGTAACAAAATATAGTATCTCATACAGTGGCGGGTGGCTATGTGAATCACTCTCATAAAAATATAAATGACAACGCTTTACGAATATCGGAAGCGATTACCAATTATCAATCTTCATTTTCTGATATATCGTGCAGTTGCGATTTCCTTTATTTCATAGAAGAAAATAGATGGGCGTAGAAAAAGTATAGTACGTTACACGAGTTGTAATCCCATTACGCACGAAGCCGCTACTCGGCTTCGTGCGTAAACTTTTTCACTTCGTGCGTAATGGGTTACTTACAACTCTTCTTACGTAATATACTATTAAGGCGAAACCAAAAATTTCAACTTACCTAATGGGCAACCTTCCCGATGTTAGAGTAAACGAATCATTACCTTTTTTAAACGTAGACGTAGATTACGGAGGGCCTTATCTATTGAAAGATCGACAAGGACGAGGAAGAAAGGTTTCGAAATGTTATATTTGCTTGTTCATTTGTATGAGTAGTAAGGCCATTCATTTAGAACTAATTACCGGACTTTCTACAGAGGCATTCCTTTTAGCATTTAAACGTTTCATAGGTCGTAGACGAAAGCCTCTTAATATATGTATATTCTGACAACGGGACGAATTTTACCGGAGGTAACCGAGAAATAAAAGAAATGTATGAATTTTTAAAATCTAATTGCGACGCGATATCTGATCACCTAATAAATGATAAAATTCAGTGGCATTTTATCCCATCGCGGTCACCCACATTTGGTGGAATATGGGAAGCCGGCATAAAAGGTGTAAAATTTCAGATTAAAAGAGTCATTGGAGACACGGTGTTGACGTTTGAAAACTTTAATACAATTTTGATTCAGATAGAAAGCATCTTAAAAACTCGACCTTTGTGTCCCTTATCCGATGTTCATGCAGATCTCACCCCTCTTACACCTTCTCATTTGTTAATCGGACGATCATTAATTGCACTTCCTGAAAGCGTCGTCACTACTATTGCTTCGAACCGCTTAAACCAGTATCAGCAGATTCAGTGAGTTGTCCAATCGTTTTGGAAGAGATGGCACAAAGAATATTTATCCCAACTCCAAGTTCGCACAAAATGGAAGAAAGATACCCCGAGTGCGGAACTTTAGTACTTATCAAGGACGAGAACCTTCCTCCATTATGCTGGGCGTTAGGACGAGTATCCAGTGTATTTCCGGGAGCAGATAAGGTCATCCGAGTAGCCGGAGTCAGAACAAACAAGGGTGTATTTCGACGCGGAGTTAATAAGTTGTGTGCTCTTCCCATTGACAATAATTGAAAGGTATCCTTTCAAGGTGGGCGGAATGTTAAGACTTTAAAGGACATTTTATTAATTTGGCAACATTGCTTTTTTTGTTTTGAAAGACGTTAGCTTTTGTTCGAGTCTCACGATGCGCGGCTAATTGGTGCCACTCTTATGATAGAAGTCAAGCCGACAGTATGTTATTATAAAGAAAAACATTTTTACTTTTTTATATATTATGTGCCTTGTTGCAAATGTCGAATTAAAGTATTTAGTGAAAAATGAGTTCTTTTTGATGTTTTGGATGATACGAATAAACAATATTGCCTCTCTGAAATATTTGTTCTGCTTTCTTTAATTTCGTTTCTAATAAATCATAAAGTACGACAAATTCCTTCTTGGTCATCCTTACATACATTTTACACCTTTCGTTGTCAATGCTGATTTCGGGCCTCAGAACATGAAATGCACCAAGTTCTTGCCTACGCTGGTTTATTGGATAAACCCAGTACTCTCTGGATTCGTCCTGTAGCGCAAACAATATCGCAGTGGCAGCTACCATTTCCTCCTCTGCATCCAACCAGTCCATCTCTTAATGTAGTTGCTCCATTAAAGTGACGGAAATATATACCCGTAGCTGACACTGATACCAAACAACTTCTCTCTTCACATTTTCAAAAAACAAATTCCAGCGTTCAACACACGTTTCACAACACACATATGTGTCCGGCGTATATGATGTGTCGCATTATGACGTGACGTGTTAACACGTGTTAACGAGGTACGTGTTAAATATGTGTCCCAAGCTTAATAGGGCTTATCTGCTATCAGTGCAGATTAGTATGTTTATGCCAGAAATTCCTTTTCTGGTTAGTTCTTTTATAGCAATTGAGATACCAGCCAGTTCTGTGTTTAGATGCTGGAGGAACGAGGAAGTGCTGAAGAAGTTGGAGAGGAAACAGGTGTCCTTGAGGGTTCTCTTTTTCCTCATGGTGGAAGGTGCACCATCTTGCCACCGCCAGATCGGGATTTTGCGCCTTCAGCCGACCCAGCAGTCTCCCCTTTCCATAGGATTTCGTAGGACGTCCTCCAGGATCCAGAGAGAGGCTTTGGTAAGCTTTGGGAGCTTATCTACACTGACGACCGCCAGTGATGCCTCCTTCCACGGCTTAAGGTTCTTTGTGGCTTTTTTCAGCCACTCTAACGTCACGTCGTCATCGCATACCACTTTGATGATTTTACCGGAGTATGTCGACTTGACGTGGGCACTTTACTGTTGCTGCTGGAGGCGGAGAAGATGATCTTGTCCAGCTCATCCAGCAGTTGGTTTTTTATAAGACTCCCCCGTTCTGAGGTAACCTTACCGTACGGGTTTGTCTCAACTATTCTTACTACCTTGAGGTTTCTCAAGGCGGCATCGGCGAAGGTTTTGATGATCTGCACTTTTTTCAAACACTTCTTAACAACAGTGAATGAAATTATTAAAATAGATTTCGCATATAAATTAGTTCATATAACAACAAATTTTATACACAACACTGTAGAATGATCTGCACTATTTTCAAACACTTAATAACGACAGTTATTATAATGGTTTACGCATATGAAATAGTTTATATAACAACAAGCTTTATACTCAACACTGTAGCACAAGTACACAGCTGATGCATAGACTGTTAGCTGACAATACCAACCTATCGGTAAACTCGTTGCTACCATCTGACGGCGAAATTTACCACCACTCGCTCCCATTGGTCGAATCAAAAAGCGCGCTTCACTGACTTCCTGTTACACACTTCCTCCCCATTTCACGAAATCAATGCCACAAACTGCAAGGAACCGAGCGGAAAGATGTTACACATCAATAAAATCGATTTTTCTCGAAAACGGTGCAAAATAGCAAATTCAAAGAGGGGCACATTTTTTTAGAAGACACCTTATACTTTTTGAATCAATTGTAAGATTTGTTAATAAACTGATACATACAAAATGTAACCTGTATGTGGGCCGAGAATAAAAACAGCAGCTGGATTTATCAGTTGGTTTCATGATAAAGCTTTAAATGATATCTCTTATAGCCAGAAAGCACACGACAAGCAGCCCTTCGACAGAAATATTCAATTGCGAAAATCTCGCACGCGTCGCAAGTTGCCTCATGAGACGACTAGTGAAGATCTCGTCTCGTTATGTCCAGTATTATCTCATACTGAACTTTCGTTGGCATCGCTTTTCTGGAAATAAGCCCCTAGTGAGTCAGTAGATAAAGTTACCAAAATAAGCGATAAACACAAGTGTTACTATTTCGACTCAAGCTAGATAAAATGAAACTAACTTATCCATATTTACTTAGTTACAGTTTCCTGTAAAAATTGTCATATTTTAGTAAAGCGTGTTATCAATAGATGTCAAAGATAAGAAGCAAAAACTACTTCTCGGGCTATATGCTATATGACATTTCTATGTTAAGCGGGGTTGGTATATCTGCAAGATATAACCAACAATTCTGGTTTGTAATTAAGAGGAACAGCATCACTTGTGGACCGGTTTCGGCGTATTTGTGCCTCATCAGTACAAGGTAGATGTCATCCGTTCAGAAGCACTGAGATCATAATCCTGGACTGGAGAGAACGCTGAAACCACATCAATACACTAACCTCAGTAAAGGAAACGCTAAGAATGCAATAACAGCGACATCCCCACATCTAACCACAAACCAAAATAAAAAATCATGCAAAAAATATTTCGACAGTTTAATCGATTTAAATTTATAGGTCGAGGGGTATACGGATAGATTATTTCATGAATAACTTAGATTGAAACCAACAACAAATAATTCTATTGAAAAATTTTCACTCTAGTAGATATCCAATGAAATCAGCCCATGGTCTGTTATCAGTGTAATGCTGTTCTGATTGGTTGTGTTCAATCAAATGACCTCAAATTAACTGATTTCATTGGATATCTACTGGAAGCTACGTTGCCATGGATACATTTTGATTTATTTCGATTTTGACGTTTCAAAATATTTCATACTTCAAAATGTCACGATTCTGTCATAATACTGACGAGAATATTAATGAAATTATAGAAGCAAATATACTCTTTTTTTTTCTATGATTAGCAAAAAAATTTCTATTCGAATAACCCTCGAACATTAAATGCTCAAAAATTTTATAACAACTTTCTCAAGCTTGTTGCTTATTGACAACAGACCTCCGCCTGCGGCGTCGGTCTGTTTCCAAGCAACAAGCTTTCGAATTTTTTCGAACAATTATCAATGTCCTTGGGTTGTTACTACTGATAATAAAATTTGACAATTTGCAACATTTTTTCAATGAACAATAGATCCTAAATTCAATATTTTTGGCAAAATCATGATCCAAATATTTCGAAAGTTTAATCGATTCTTAAATTCGTAGGTCTTGGGATATAATATAATATAATATAATTATTTCAGTTATTCTTAGTGACTGTCATCATGCCTATTCTATTTTTGTGACGTCACGTTTCCTAGCAGCCATGAGTACTTACTTTCTGGCAATAATTAGGTATCATGCCGCTTCTATTTAGGTAAACGACACCCGCACACTAGTCGTTAACATATTACTATTGCCATCTGTTCCACAAGTGAAACAAAGTCAGCTTTAGTAAACCATTCTGATTTCAAACCTATAACTCCTAAAATCATAGAGATCCATAGAATATTTTATAAGTATTTAAAGTCGAGAACTTATTTATTCCTCAATCCCTAAAATGAGGATAAACGCGGAACACTGGGAAGTGATTTTAACTTTTTCTGAGAATAATCCACTCGTAATTGCCAATAAATTTAATGGAATAAGTTACCTTATTCCACTAGGTTGAGCTACCTCTGTGGGGCGTCCTCAGGTGGCGGATAGAGGAACGGCCATGGACTCTCGATTTTGTTAAAGAGGATCGGTTGACTGAGACTGAAAGCCTTCTTCAGAGCAGAAGAAATGGATAGTAGATTATTAAAACGGGGTAAGGAACGTAAAACTTCCGAGAATCCTGTGAAATAGTCTGCCGCCGACCAGCCCTAAGGGATTAAGGGTCGGGGGGTATAATGGGGGGAAGTCTTCACCGGCCCTCGGGTCAACTTCGTGATGGCCTAAACCCTCGAGCTTTTGACCTGTGGGACTTTGAAGCCGGACCCAGCATTTCCCAATCCCTAGCGACTAACCTGAGGAAACCAGGCGAAACGCTTTTGCTTATAGCCTTCCTATAACATGCTGGGCTCTGTTGTAGGCGACCATTCTTTCCTAGCTACTCGTGGGACTCTTATGGACACCACAAAAAACACCAATATGGAGGTCGAGGTAGTAATAACCTCACCTTCAATAAATGTATCCGAAGGTCAGTCTGGAGGTGAAACTCTTTCAGTGGACCCCAAGTTACAAAGTGAGCAGGGAGAAACTTCTGGAGGGAATAAAAGCCCATCAGAAGATCTCCTTACCACCAGTTTATCAAGTGTTAACCTAAACAATCCCCGACTTTCGGGAGCGCAACGTTGCAAACGTGCGATTGAGGAATCAAAAGCCAGTGGAGCAGAGATTAGGCCTAGGAAACCAAGGTCTAACCGTAAATCCATATCTGGCCAAACTGTCTCAGCTGCAACGTCGTCAGAACCATTTGGTCCTGGAGCAAAAGTGCAGGGTAAAAGAGTTCGCTCTGAAACCAGCACTCTGGTTAACCAGGGTAAGAGGAAAAAGGAGGAGCCTGCGAAGGTGCAAAAATCCAGGGTAACCACTGGAGCAACGCAGCAGGCTCTTTCCTCCATCAAAATGGGTATCACCTTGGGAAGCTTTCCTGAGGTAAAACTCGCACCTGAAAAGGCCAAGCAGGTTCAATTGGCCTTAACCAGAGAGATCTGGAAATGTCCTACGGGGACTGGGCTGCAGTTCACAGGAACCTACGTCCAATCGGGTGAAGTGGTTGTAGTCTGCCCAAACCAGTCTCCAAGGACATGGCTGGAGAGTATAGTACCGCAACTGAAGCCCTGGGAGGGAGCAAGTCTTAAAGTCGATGTCTTGATCGATGGCTCAAAACTGCCAGAGTCCTTTTGTGGGTCCCAACAGACCTTCTGGAGGTAAAAGTACCCTCCAAGATCCTCCAACTACTGGAAACCCAGAATACGGGATTGAAAACACAGGACTGGAGGGTCCTAGGAAACCATCCTAAGGCATAGGGAACTACCATTGTGCTAGGGATGGATGAGCAATCACTGAAGGTGCTGACAGATAGAGGGTTGAAGGTATACCTTGGCCTGTCGCAGCTAACCTTCAGGGTATCCCACGGACGGGGGAAAGAAAGCAGAAACCGCAAATGCTGCAGGTACTTCAAGTGAACCTGCAGCATAATAAAGCGGCAAGTGCTGCACTAGTGCAACACATTACCCAAGGCAAGACAGACATGGCTCTCATACAAGAGCCCTACATTTATGGAGGGCATGTGAGAGAACTTGGGAAGCCAAGGGAACAACCAACTTTTGTAACAAAAACTCGTAAGGAGATAATTGACATAACCTTGGCGTCTACTGATATAAGCTCTCAGCTAACTCACTCGCATGTGTCTGAGTCACTTTCGGATCATCGGTACATTTGTATGTAAATATCTGAAATGAGGAATCCGGCAGTGAGGTACCGTGATCCGAGAAGCACGAACTGGGAGAAATACAGGAATCACCTTGAACACCTACTAGGGAATGTCAAAAACCAAATAAAAAACAGTGATGATATAGAGCTTGCCTACGAACAACTTCGCGAGGCAATCGAACTCTCTTATCACAATAACTGCTCTAAGGTAACCCGTTCCTCTAGGAAGAAATTAACCTGGTGGAACAAGGAGCTTACCAATCTAAAATCGAGAACTCGCAAACTGTTCAACAGTGCGAAAAGGACAGGAGAGTGGGAAGAATATTATTCCACTCTGACTGCTTACAACAAACCGATCAGGAAGGCAAAAAGGGAGTCATGGAGGAAATTCTGTCATGAGGTGGAAACAACCTCAGAAACGACTCGACTCCAGATAATCCTTGCCAAAGATCCTATCAATCCCATAGGCAATATTTTGAAACCTAATGGATCATACACGGAATCTGGTAGCGAGACCCTGCAGATTCTTCTGCAGGCACATCTACCAGACTCTATAGAAATAGGAACGGAGATATCTGTCAGACCTCCAACTCCACCGGCTCGTGCGAGAAAAAAGGATTGGAGTTCGGCCCAGCGCACATTGAACTGGGCTATTAACTTGGTTGAGCCATACAAAGCTCCTGGACCAGATGGAATAATCCCAGTGCATCTGCAGCAGGGGCAAATACATCTATCTCCATTCCAATTGCTTGGAAAAGAGCCGGAATCGTCTTTATTCCCAAACCAGGTAAGGATTATTCCCAGGCAAAGTCACTCAGGCCAATAACTCTGTCTTCTTTCATGTTGAAGATAATGGAGAAACTTATTGATGGGCATGTTAGGGAAAACTTTCTCATTGAAAGGCCACTACATTATAACCAACATGCCTAGCAATCAGGAAGATCCTGTGAAACAGCCTTACACCAACTGGTGTAGGAAATCAAGAAACAGCTCTTGATATAGAAGGAGCACATGTCGGTGGATGAAAAACGTGCTTTTCAGCAGGACAATACGTCAACCTTATTTGGAGATTTCATGGAGGTTTCGATAATGAAGGGATGCCCACAGGGAAGAGTCCTATCACCTTTGCTGTGGGACCTTGTCCTAGACGAACTCCTGGAGAAATTGACTAGGAAAGGGATATTCACCCAGGGGTATGCAGATGATCTGACAATAACAGTCCACAAGTTTATCAATTACAACCAAAACATTGGTCCTTCGACCCGATGAAGAATAAGTGAAATGTATCTAGTGATGTTCAACAATTTAGAAGTAAACTGTTGATAAATATAACCGGCAAAAAAAGCGCGGTACTTAACAAGAGAAACCATATTTTCAAGATAGTGCATGCAGCGTGAAGTCCATCATAGTCCAAGCCAAACAGAAGAGAGAGAGAACAGGAAGGCACCCACCAAGGGTTCCTTTCGAAAAAAGTTCTGAGTAAGTTCGTTCCATAATTATATTATTTAATTTGGTAATAGTTTCGATTTGTGTCGATAACATGGCTAAACTCGGGACATTAAAATCCCAAAGAACGACTATAAAACACGATTTAAAAATTATTTTGAGTCAATTAATCGAGAAATATTAAATGATGAAATTATTAATGAATTGCAAATTAGGTTAGAAGGCGTACAGCCAATTTGTAACGAGTTTGAGGAACTTCAATTTCAAATAGAACAATTAAGTACTAAAGAAAATGAATCAGAATCTCAGCCCGACGAAGCTGAGAGAAATGAGTTTGAAACCAAATATTATAAATTGATTAGCAATATAAATAACTTAATAAATGAATATAATAAAGAAAGTTCGAATGACGGTAGTAATGGTTCCGTGGTCAGTTCAAATAAGTTCGGTGTAGCCGATTTAAATTCGGTAAAGTCATTTGTAAAGTTACCACCTATTAAATTGCCAACTTTTGATGGCCAGTATGGCAACTGGTTAGAATTTAAGGATTCCTTTAAAGCCTTAGTGGATGGTAATACTGCATTAAGTAACATACAGAAATTTTATTATTTAAGGTCCTCGTTAAGTAAAGAGGTTCATGACATAATCAAGTCAATAGAAATTTCTGATGCGAATTATAGGATTGCATGGCAGTTTTTGACAGATAGATTCGAAAACAAAAAGTTAATAATTTATAATCATATACGTGCAATATTTGAGCATCCATGTTTAATAAACGAATCACATAGTGACCTGCGCAATTTGTATGATTGTGTCACAAAGCCTTTACGTTCTCTTAATTCTTTAGGAGAAATCACAGATGCTTGGGATCGTCTGATTATATAAATATAATGTTTAGTAAATTTGACCCTACTACGCGACGTGATTGGGAAACGTATAAGTACGCGAAAGAATTACCAGCAATGAGTGATTTAACTATTTTTTTGAAAAATGTGAGATATTGGAAAAATTGGACGTCTCGAATAATAGTGTCGAGACAAGTAAGTATAAACAATCATTAAAAAAAATATATAAACATAACAAAAATTCAGAGAGTAATTTTAAGTGTTATTTTTGTAACCAACAGTCTCACAGCATTTTTAAAT
Source organism: Lochmaea crataegi (assembly GCA_947563755.1). Classification (NCBI taxonomy): domain Eukaryota; kingdom Metazoa; phylum Arthropoda; class Insecta; order Coleoptera; family Chrysomelidae; genus Lochmaea; species Lochmaea crataegi. Next base: position 35,043,448 of record OX387427.1, on the reverse strand, counting down.
GTGAATCCTTTTTGAAATTATCAATTAATGACCGAATAAGTGCAGTCAAACAACTTAAATTGTGTTTAAACTGTCTGAGAGATTCACATCACTCATGGAAATGTCCAAAATCAAAATGTTTTAAATGTAGGAAGGCTCATAATACACTACTCCATAGGGAACATTACAATAAAAACGATCAAAGCCCAGGAAGAACCAACAGTGGAAATATTCCGCGCCAAGAGCAAGAAATCCAACAAGCTCCTCCCTCTCAGGGAAATAACACAGACCAAATTCAAGGTTCTTCGTTGAATTCACATGCGACAGCTTGCGGGGTTACCGGCTCTAACCAAGTGACACCTTTTGGGGAAATTTCAGCAGTGAAAAGTCATTCGCAAGTATTACTTTCAACTGCAGTTATTCAGTTGACAAATGGGGTAAAAACAATTACTGCTCGGGCTCTATTGGACAGTGGCTCACAAAGTAACTTTATTTCGCAGGATATTTGTAACAAATTATGTATAGAAACAATTAAAATAAATCAGTAAATTTGACAATAAAGTCACGGGTTAATAATTACAAGAGTAATATTAGTTGTTTAGTTCTCCCTAGAGTTAATTTTAATGTATCAGCAGAGATTGATGTATTGCTAGGATCAAGCATATTCTGGTCTATTATGGGATCTAATCAGGTCTAGCTTGGATCCAAAATGCCAATTTTGCAAGAGACCAAATTTGGTTATATAATAGCGGGTAATTTAAATTTAGATTTTACATCTTTCAATAAATGATTAGTTATTTAAATATTTCGGATTCTAATGCTATGTTTGAACATAAAATCGAAAAATTTTGGGAAATAGAAGAGATTGATAATAAGGTAAATATGTCCGAATCTGAAACATACTGCGAGAACTATTTTCGAAATACTACGACAAGGGACTCAACGGGGAAATTTATAGTCAGGGTTCCTTTTAAGAATAATCTAGATTCATTGGGTGATTCTAGTAATATGGCATTAAGTCGATTTCATTTCCTTGAACGAAAACTCGAAAAAAATGCAAATTTAAAATCGGAATATTGCACATTTATGAATGTCTTGGTCATATGACGGAAATTGATGATATAAAGGATGAGGGATATTATCTACCGCATCATGCGGTGTTAAAAAACAGTAGCCTCACTACCAAATGCCGGGTAGTGTTTGATGCGTCGGCAAAAACATCAAGTGGACTTTCTCTTAATGATGTTCAATTTAGTGGCCCTACGCTACAGCAAGATGTTTTTTCTATTTTAGCTAGGTTCCGCATTCACCAATATGTTATGACCGGTGATATATCAAAAATGTATCGTCAGATACTTATTAATCCGGATGAATTAAAATATCAAAAGATCTTTTGGCGATCACAATCAGACGAAAAAATTAAGAGTCTCCTTATTTAGCGGTCAAATGCTTATTTCAGATTGTTAGTGAAAATAAAACAAATTTTCCTAAAATTAGTAAAATTATTGAAAGAGATTTTTATATGGACGATTTGCTAACAGGCTCCATTTCAATGTCAGAATTGTTAGAAATTCAGAATAATATCCTTAAGTTGTTGGCCAATTATTGTTTTGAACTTAGGAAGTTTTTATGTAACAATAAAGAGTTGCTAAATAAATTCGAAACAAACAAAGATCTAGACGTTAGTATACTTAGTATAGGGCTAAACGAGCAAAATAAAACTTTAGGAGTATACTGGGACGCTAGTGATGATTCTATTAGATACAATATCAATATTAATAATAATTTGTATAATAATAAATTAACAAAACGCGCTATTTTATCATTAATTTGTCAAATATTTGACCCTCTAGGTTTGCTGGGTCCAATTATAATAATTGCAAAACTTATAATTCAAGAACTTTGGCAATTAAAGGTAGACTGGGATGATGATATTCCTCAGAATCTTATGAATATATGGTTCTCATTTTATACTAATCTTTGCGTTATTAAGGAAATAAAAATCCCAAGGTGCATAATTGTTCCACAATACGTAAGTATTGAATTGCATGGATTTTGCGATGCTTCAGTAAAGGCCTATGGGGCGTGCATACATTTACGTTCTTTGAATGCTGATGGAACTTATCACTCTAGTTTGTTGGGTGCAAAATCACGCGTTGCTCCATTCAGGCAAATTAGCCTGCCTCGTCTTGAATTGTGTGGTGCGCAGTTACTGGCAAATTTGACATGTAAAATATTGAAGGTTCTGGAAATCAATTTTAATAAATTATATTTTTGGACAGATTCAACAATAAATTTGTGTTGGATCCAAAATGAATCTAACAAATGGAAAACTTTTGTGGCAAACAGGGTAAGCGAAATTAGGTCACTCACCAAACCCCAAAATTGGTCTTATGTAAAGTCCAGCGATAATCCCGCAGATTTATTATCCAGAGGATCAACTGTTGAAGTTTTTAAATTTTCAAAATTATGGTGGCATGGTCCTGATTGGCTTTTGGTAAATAACGAAAAATGGAATGTGACTGAACCTGTCCATGAAATCACCAATACACCTGAACAAAGGAGTGTCTCTTGTGCTATAATTAGGGCTAATAATGAAAGATTGTCTATACTACTTAAGTTTTCTTCGTTTTCGAAAACTTTAAGAATACTAGCATATATTTTACGGTTTGTGACTAATATCAAGGCAAGACATAGTGACAGAATTTATGGTCCATTGCTTCCCGAAGAACTTGACGGAGCTCTGAATGTAATTATTAAAAATGTACAAATAGAATGTTTTCCTCATGAATATGCAAAATTAAGTAGTAAAAAAGAATTAGATAAATCAAGTAAAATTTTGTCTCTTAACCCCTTTTTGCAAAACGGTATAATGCGGGTAGGCGGTAGAATCAAAAATTCAACTCTGCCTTTTGAGAATAAACATCCCATAATTTTACCCAGAAAACATTTTTTGACTAATCAAATCTTGAGACAAACACATGAACGTTTGCTTCATTGCGGTGTACAAAATTTGTTGTACGCAGTAAGAGAAAGATACTGGCCTATATCTGGTCGAAATGCCTGCAAGAACATAATTCGACATTGTGTAAAATGTTTCCGTGTTGCTCCAAGAGACTCTAACTACTTAATGGGTGACTTACCAGAAGTACGAGTTACTTCTAATAGTGTTTTTGTAAGTGTCGGTACTGATTATGGCGGACCATTTTTGTTAAAGGATAGGCAGACGCGCGGTGCTAAAATTATTAAGGCATATATGTGTATATTTGTATGTATGAGCACGAAGGCCATACACATTGAATTGGTATCTGAACTGACCTCGCAAGCATTATTAGCTGCGTTCACTAGATTTGTGAGTAGACGTGGTAAACCATCTAACATCTACTTAGATAACGGTTCAAATTATGAGGGCGCAAATAACGAACTTTCTATGATTTACCAATTTTTAATAAATCACTCGGAAGTTATTGCTAATCAATTGTCTTCTGAATATAGTATAAAATGGCATTTTATACCCGCATCTTCTCCAAGCTTCGGCGGACTCTGGGAAGCTGGCATCAAGTCAGCAAAAAGTCACATTAAGCGCGTTATAGGTGAAAATCGCTCAACATTTGAAGAATGTGCCACGGTGTTGACACAAATTGAAGGTATACTAAATTCGCGTCCGCTATCTCCACTTACTCAGGATCCGGACGACGTATCGGCGTTAACACCAGGACATTTTTTGATCGGCAAACCACTCACTAGCCTTCCTGAAATTAACGTAACAACCATTCCAGAGAATCGCCTCACCAAGTGGCAGCATCTCCAATATATGGCGCAACATTTTTGGCGTAGGTGGCAAAAAGAATATCTGTCAGAGCTACAAACTCGCTTGAAATGGCGACAGAATTCCACAATTTTAATTAAAGTTGGAACTTTAGTGTTAATAAAAAATGACAACGCTCCGCCTATGAATTGGCATTTAGGCAGAGTCATTGCCTTGCACCCGGGAAAGAACGGAATTAACCGTGTAGTGAACTTAAGGGTGAACGGTGGTGAAATAACACGTGCAGTAAATCGCGTATGTGCACTGACAATTGATTGAAATTATTAATTATGTATAACCAAATGATCGAAGACCTAGTAATTACTAGTGGTATCCTTGGTTATAGTTTGTTTTTGATTATCTTTAAAAAAAATGTTTGTTTGGAGAATGATTGTAATATTACTTATTCATTACAGCATTTCAGTTTATATTAGATGTTATTAAATCCATGTGAATTTTATGTTCTACTATAATGTCTGTATTAATTATGTTAACTGTTAAAACCAATATGTTTTAATTTTATGTTATGGTTTAACCTAACTTTATATATTGGTCGTAATATGTAACTTCATAATTTATTTTTTTGAAGCTAAATTATGTAAGAATTTTTATAGTACTACGGTGCTTTCAAGGCGGGCGGTATGTTAAGTCCCAAAATTAAAATTTTATAGTAAGGTATTTAGCGACCAATCATTTTATGAAATATGGCATCAGCGCCTTTTGTTCCTATCAAAATCAGTTTAGTCATGAATGTTGACATGTCTGCAGGTGTAATTTTTCTCTTATGTCAAAAATAAAATAAATATATTATACAGTCCACAAGTTTATCAATTACAACCAAAACAATTTGTACTGGGGAAATACCCTAATGTTATATCGGAGCTGATGCAACAAGCTCTGGAAATGGTGGAGATTTGGAATAGGAGGGAATGCGTAAGGGTGAACCCTGCAAAAACTGCGCTCATTCCCTTCACTAGCAAAAGGAAGCTTGATAGACTAAAACTGCCAAGCCTCTTCAGCGTGCAGCTGTGTCTTAGCCAGGAGGTCAAGTATCTGGGTATAATTCTAGACGCAAAGCTAACCTGGAACAAAACAAAAAGCTAACCTGGACAAAACCAATAAAGGGAAGATGGCCCTAATGGCTGTAAAACGGGCGATAGGAAACACATGGGGACTAAATACAATATAGTTCACTGGCTGTACAAACTGTGGTAAGACCCATGGAGCCCTAGTTTTGTGGCCAAAAACAGATCAGAGGAAAGCCGAACTGAAGCTTTCCAAAATTCAGAGGCCTGTCTGTCTGTGCATAACGGGTGCGATGAGAAGCAGCCCGACTGCGGCATTGGAAACCATTCTCAATCTTCCGCCTCTTGCTCTGCATGTTGAGGCGGAAGCAAGAATGGCTGCATACAGGCTGGAATGCAATAGGAATTGGCACGAAGGAACCAACTCCCATAGTCATTCCAGAATCACAGATGTTATCACAAACTGGCTTCATGAAATGAGAAGTGATAAAATGTTGGCCACAATTAACGACAACCAACCTTACCATATCCAGCTAAACTGGGATGGGTTGGAAGCATTCAGCCAGGAAGGTACGTTGATGTGGTACACAGACGGATCTAAAACTGACAAAGGAACAGGAGCTGGAGTCCATGGTGCCAGACCCAGGTGCAATGTCCACGCATCCTTGGGGAAGTTTGCATCTGTATTGCAGGCAGAAATCAACACTATCGACACGTGTTTGCAAATGAACATCAAAAGGGGGTATAGAGGCCAAAAGATCCTCATACTCTCAGATAGTCAGGCAGCACTGGAATCTTTAGCATGTCCCCAGATCACATCTAGACTGGTCTGGGACTGCCTTCAAAAACTTTTAACCCTGGCAAACCACAATAGAGTAACTCTTAAGTGGGTCCCGGGGCACAAAGCTAAGGTCTGAAACTGCATTCACTGGTCCTGAATTAGTATTTGGAATATTAAAATCTGCTTGCACGTGGTTGTACATCTTGGTGGATTCAAAATAAACATCAGACGTACTGGAGACACGTGCCAAAACAGGAACACAGCAAACTCTTGGTCAAAAAACCCTCGGAGTCTCTGACTAACGAAATACCAAACCTCAGCAGGGGCCAGATAAGGAAAGTGACGGGATTCCTCGCCGGTCACTGTACCCTAAGGAAGCACATACATACAATTGGCATATACAGGGAGGAACCTATCTGTCGGTTGTGCATGGGAGAGGAGGAACAGCCTCTCACATTGTCTTCGAATGTGAAGCACTCTCTCATTGAAGATATATACTCCTAGGACTAGAGTATCCAAAGGAGGATTTCTCCAAGAAGGACGTAGTGAAAAGACTGTTGAGCCTGATAAGGGCTACTGGTCTCTTCACATGAATGGTATAACCAAGAGCACAAAAAGCCTAAAGGCTGAGATACCGAGGTCTCTGAGCCTCTGACTGGTGGTGCCGAACTAATTAATCTAATCAATCAATCAAGCAATACCCTATATTTAAATACAGAGCACTAAAATAAAATACCACCAACCTTAGGTTATGTATCTATTAACAAACACAACACCTAAAATACTAAAAAGGCCAAAAATATCTATCTAGTCTGTCAATTATATGTCATAAGTCATAACATATCGTATTTTTACAACTTGGTTAGTTAAATTACGATGATTTCCGAAGATGAAGGTAATAATACGTATCGTGATACAAACACCCACTATAGACAGCCAGATTTCCGTGTCACTTACCCAGTTTCAATAGCATAGTTGAGAGTTCATTGTCTACTTTATTCAGTAAACTATTTGTATGGAGGTGTTCTTGTGTCAACCTTCATTTGAATTGGTTTTCTTTATGTAGCCAGTTCCGGATTTCCCCCCTTATGCAATCCTTTGTGATTCCACAGAACGGTTCCGGAACTATTAAGTCTCCTTGAGAGCCTTCTTTAGCTAACTAATCCGCCAATTTATTACCTGCAATACCCCCTGCAATCCTGGCGTGTTGTCAATACCGGTGAACACTACTTCGCTCCGGCGGTCAGATTTTAATCCCATATCCGAAAACATTATAGCTAAGTTCGCTCCCGCACTGAATTTTATGAGGGGTGGTTGGGATTTTGGGATAATGACTAATACCTGGAAGGTTTTAAATCTTCCTATGAAATTAACTATTTTCTTTTAATTTCATTGGTTGGGATTTTTGGCTAATTATTAATAACTGGAAGAAGGTTTGAATTTTGTTATGAAATTAAAGTAAGTATTTTCTTTTAATTTCATTATTGTGAAAGTTTTAGTTGTTGAGTAAAGGTGAAAATATCGATCACATTGAAAAGATTTAAAAATATGAATTCCGCAGAAGTTAGTGAAATGTTAAGTGAAAATGGAAAACCTATGCTATTAGTCAACGGTTAGGTTAGGTTAGGTATGGACATATTGGTCGCTGCAGCCGGCGGCGGCAACGGTCACATTTTAATCCTCGTCACGAGAACGTCACAGGTAGCCGGAGCAAACTAGCATAATACCTTTGGAGCGAACTAGTATAGGATTAACAAGCCCAACTGACCGCGGGAGCGAACTAGTATGCACCCTTTTTGTTGATAAAACCTTGAGATGATTTAAAAGGTCTCCATTAGGACATGGAATATCAAACACGTTCCAATTAAAGGGTCCGGATGCAATAAGTTTTTTGGTAAACTCATTATATTTATAGTAGGTAGTGTTTTTAAAAAAGTACTCGTGTCCGTCAATGTACTGTAATGCTCCTGTAATATCTGTTGGTAGCCCAGGACTTCAATTTGAGGTATCACTGGATGCTCTAGCTAAAAAAATAAGGAAAAAGTTGCGATAAGGTTGTTTTGACGACGTATTCATCATAAGCATTTTGAACTACACTACATAGTCAAATTTTAGTAAAATCGGAGACTTTGGTCGTTTTCTCGCTAACGGACCTCTTGATTAAGAGGACAAAAACTGGATGGTGATTGTAGTGATCTATGAAAGCAGTTGGTGTTGTTAAATCTCTTATCGCAGTTTGATCATGAGGAATTTTAGGTCTGAGTGCGATAAGGAAAATTTTGATGTATTTGTATTGCATTTGCCTCAAGAAACACCATGCAGGTTTTATTCACGCCACCAAATGCCTTTTCGACATCAATAAAGCTGTATCTCTGCTCCCAACTCATATATTATAGCCAAACGGACTTTCTGATCGAACCGATTAATTTGTGATGTCACTCAACACCTTAAAAGGTGTATTTATTTTACCAATGTTCTCAATAAACTCTTCAATTCGATGTCTGTACTCTTCTGAAGACATATTACAAATGAGCCCATACGTTTGACGTAGCACGTGACGTTTGACGTATCATGTTTTCCAATACAAAGCATATTTTAGTTTCTCCTGTAAAAATATATCGTATGTTACTTCCACCGGTATATTACGAAATCCGTTTTTAATCTTCCCGTATCTTAGAAATACTACATTGTTACTTTCAAGTTACGCGGTATGAAATTTCAGTTGACCCAGCAATCGCTATCAGTTATTATCAGCGAGGATTCATCCGGTAACATATTCCCGCTCTCAGTGTCACAACAGATTGTTTTTGTATACCTCTTTTCGCACGTTAAACATATGCGAGGGATTAGCCATATACGTTGAGCGTATTACTATAGTCGAGAAGGTTGCTGGTTCGCTTCCCCACACTGACGAAAGTTTTTTCAATTTTTAAAAGAATTCTACTATGACGTCACCAGCTTGGGAAGTACGCCGGGTGACATGCGATAGATGGCATGTTACAGATGACAGGTGACATGTGATAAGTGACAGATGGCAGGTGACAGATAATAGGTGACAGGTGACTAACGACAGGTGACAGATGATAGGTGACAGATGATACGTCACCAGCTTGGGAGGGGAAGTGTGCCGGGTGACATGTGACAGATGATAGATGGTAGACGACAGGTGACATATGATAGGTGATAGACAGGTGACAGATATGTTCTATCTCTTTCTTACACATTGTCTCCATGTTTTCCCTATATCTGTAGTCATGGTGACTTTGTATATCTACTCATCCCACATTGGTATAGCAGGCAATGGACACGCAGATCATTATGCTAAAATTGCCTAAACATCCACTGATATTTCTGACAATATCCAAATATGTAACGACTTGAAGGCTAACATCAAAAAACGAACGAAAATTATATGGCAACAGTACTGAGATACAAACCATTCATTTTTACACAAAATACAGCCGTAAATCAATAGCCCTCTTCTTGCTCCTACAGAACTTTCAAGGCGAGATCTAGCCATACAAGGAGACTCCGCATCGGACATTCTAAATTAACGCATGGTTACCTGATGACATCCAGCAATCGAATTTATTGTCAAAGCTGTCAATCGCATTTGACAATAAAACATATATTAACTGAATGTCACCAATTCTCAGCCAGGAGACAACAGTATAGTTCATATAATACCCTTCTTGGTGTGCGTCATTGATTGTTAATGTCTTTCTAACACATTACGTTGGAAGAAATGGAAAAAAAGGCAGGTCTGTGATTAATCCTAATCAAAATATCACAATAATGAACCGTTTAAACGTAGTACAAACGTTAACCCTAATCTTTGACTTACAAAAATTTGATTGGTTGATGTTTAGATTACGCGCAAACGCGACCTATCAATCGGGCGAAATTACATAGTTCAAAATACTATGCAGACGTTCCTTTCGTGTCTTACGTATTTTTCCAATGTCCAACTGACAGTTCTCGTCAGGTCTGTACTTTGTTGTTTACGGTAAATTATTATTTATGAAAAATGAATATTGATCTTATTGTTAGCATTTTATTTATTCAAATGCAGGACTATATTTACTAATAATAAATTATTTTAATATGTAAATTAAATATACAATTTGTTTTACTTTGCAGTGTTTTCATATCCCAAGTATTACTAATTTCATAGCGTTTTCGAATTTGGCTGAATACGATACTGTTGATTTTATTTATCGAATTAAAGGTTAGCTATATGTCAATAACAAATTAAATATCGACATACCCAAAACCCGGATATACGTCACAAACGATGACGCACACCAAAAAGGCTGTCATAGTTAATTTGTTATTGACATATAGCTAACCTTTAATTCGATAAATAAAATCAACAGTATCGTATTCAGCCAAATTCGAAAACGCTATGAAATTAGTAATACTTGGGATATGAAAACACTGCAAAATAAAACAAATTGTATATTTAATTTACATATTAAAATAATTTAATATTAGTAAATATAGTCCTGCATTTGAATGAATAAAATGCTAACAATAAGATCAATATTCATTTTTCATAAATAATTATTTACCGTAAACAACAAAGTACAGACCTGACGAGAACTGTCAGTTGGACATTGGAAAAATACGTAAGACTCGAAAGGAACGTCTGCATAGTATTTTGAACGATGTAATTTCGCCTGATTGATAGGTCGCGTTTGCGCGTAATCTACACATCAACCAATCAAATTTTTGTAAGTCAAAGATTAGGGTTAACGTTTGTAATACGCTTAAACGGTTCATTATTGTGATATTTTGTTTAGGATTAATCACAGACCTGCGTTTTTTTCCATTTCTTCCGACGTAATATGTTAGAAAGACATTAACAATCAATGACGCACACCAAGAAGGGTATTATATGAACTTTAACACCTCTCATCATGCCAACGATATATGATAAATAATCAAAAGCAAATTAACAGCTTACTGAAATTCCTTGAAGATGTGCAGCTTTATAGTAAAATTCAAACAACTATTATATATGACCTTATTGTATTTTTATATAGCAATGTAATCGTTTTGTGCAAGTGGCCATAGTAGCCGAGCACGGTAATTATTAAAAAAAATCACCTATTCATATGTATAAACTAAATAACATTGTTTTTTATCAGTGTGCGTAGCTGGATCTTAAAGTCGTTACTATAAAAATAACAGTGCCCACCTCTGATCTGGTAAAAAATTTGATCACTTTCAATGCCCAAAAATTATACAATCATATACCTTTAGAATTTAGAGTGTTTGAAAGACCTTATTATTCAGTGGCAGAATTTTACAATGTATCCTAGAGTTTTGAGTTACATTGGTTTAATTCAATATTATATATAGCGTATGATATTTTAATCTTCTACATTAGTGCAGTGTATAGTGGTGCATTCGTTTGCAAAATTGTTTTAATTCGTATTTTTTTGTAAATGTCTGGGGGGCTCTACTGATTATAAAAGTGTAAAACGACACTTGATATCTTTTGGCCTTAAAAAAAACGAGAAATAAAAAAAAATTTCTTGCAATGAATTATTTATTTTTATTCTTTAGACTATTTTGAATCAAAAAAGTCTCTACACTCGTTGCTCATGAATTTTTGTGAATTTTTAAACATTAAAAATGGACGAAAATCGTGATTTTCTTGAATTAAATAGAACTCCTGGAAAAAAGATAAGTATACCGTGATTTCTATTTTTTTATCAAATATTTGAACAATAATAAACTATATGGCGTAATCAGATATCAAATATTTTATTAATTATTATGTTTATTATTCTTTATAACATTATGCTCTTTACGCACATGCAATTTAAGCAGAGTAGTATTGCCATTTAGTTGTATTTTTTCTCGATTTGGCATCCAAAAATACCTATAATCTCAAATTTTAATCCAACCCATCCCTAGTCTCCTATTCTTTAATCGTGATTTTAGTATTTTTGTATGAACAATATGCAAATAATTGAACCGTCGTTCGTATTTCAAAAACAACGAAATTATTTATGTATTGTACCACAGATGTCGCTACGTCCGCCTCGTCGAACTTCCATCCACTCATGCATTCAGTCATTCACGAAAAGCGCCGCGTCATTTTGACATTTCATTCCGCACTCCATCTGCTGATACATTCTCGAACCAATTTTTAGATATCGGTGATGGAAATGTTGCTGTCTATCGTTAGTTCGCAAAAAGCTCTCATTGACCGTGTATTTCCCAATGTACGCACACAATACATAAATCATGCGTGGCTGGCAGAAAGAGCGATCTTGGAAGCAAAAAATGTGGACGTCGACAATTTAAACTTCAAGATACAGCAATCGCTGCTAGACGATTTGGTATAATACAAATTGATCGATACGGCTTGCGTTAACTAAGCTTGTAAATTGTCCAACAGAGTATTTGAACTCACTGGATTTGCCAGGCATGCCACTACACCTTCCACGACTGAAATTTGGATCGCCGATTATTTTAGTTCGGAATTTGAACCCTCCACGGCTGTGTAATGGCACGCGATTGGTGAAAAAATTGATGAAAAACGTTTTGAATGGCAACTTCCGAGCCGAAAATGTTTTAATGTCATGAATTCCGATGATTCCCACAGACATGCCAATTGAATTCAAACGCACTCAATTTCCTATTAGATTGGCATTCGGAATGACAATCAATTAGTCGCAAGGCCAAACGATGTCTGATTGCGGCTTAGATCTGGGCAAAAAGTACGACCAGAGATCTAGAAGGTCGTAAATCAGAATAAGCAATAAAAGTGTTTGTCTCTTAAAATATTCCCAGGTCCGGATTGAAATATCTCATGAAATAATTTGGCATTTTAATAATAGTAAGCTCTCCATTATTTTTGGCTTTTGTTAACAGTCGTGTATTTAAATTTATTTGATAATAAAAAAATCTCCTGTCGGACGAACTCACAAACATGACGATAGATGATGTTGTGGATAAGACTGATATTTTAATAATACAAGTACCGGATACAAAAACATACAAACGGCGAACTTTTACTGTGTGTAACGTCGAAAAGGAAAATTTCATTGATGTTGTTGCAATTTGCAAAGACTACTTCAACCTTCGTCCCCCTAATATCTCTTCTAGGCGATTATTTGTGAGATATCAAGGTGAAAAGTGTGCAGCACAAAACGTGGGACACCACACTATTGGGACAATGCCATTTAAAATAGCCAGTTACCTAAAATTGAGTAATGCTAGAGAATATACAGGACATGCGTTTAGAAGATCATCCGCCACTCTCCTTGCCAATTCAGGAGCAGATATTCTAGCATTAGAAAGGCACGGCGAATGGAAATCCACCAGCGTAGCGGAAGGCTACGTTGAAGATTGTTTAAATAATAAAATAAATGTCGCTAATAAACTTTTCAACACTAACAATATGACCGGGACTTCTACCATGACTATCAATGAATCTACATCTACTGAAACTGCTAAAATGACGACTCCTTGAATGGAAAATATAGCAGACGTAGGGGCAACAGCTTCAACTATTTCCTTTTCTGAGCAAGTACAGTTATCAAATTTATCCAACCAAGGAATCTCTTTTGTTAACTGTACTATACATAATCCGATTTTTGATATCACTTTGAAAAATAATGACTCACAGTAATGAATTTTATTTTATAAATAAAATTTTTATAAAAAATATTAGCAACAATTATTGTGTAGGATAAAAACAGTAATGAGTTTCATATTATAAAATAAAATTTTTATAGAAAAAATATTACCAACAATTATTGTGTAGGATAAAAAATTATGTGTAAACCACGGCAGTAAAGTGCTCTTTTCAGGCCTTAAGAATAGCCTCAAAAATGCCACTTTACCGCCTAGGTATACAATATACTATTTTTTGTGATTTAAAAAAAATGTATTATTGATTTTATGATGACTCATTTGAAATATGTTCCTTCAAATTTTTTTTTGTAAGAAATTTAAATAAATTAAAAAAAGTACTGAATCTACTGTTTGGACCCCTACTTTGTGGAATCTACTCATATTAATGTTATAAATGAAAGTTACTGTTTCTAATTAATTCCACTATTTAATGAATAGTGAAGATGATATGTCAATATCGAAATAATTATCAATATCCTTTCATAATTTTCATAATTTTTCCATTAAATAGTGGAATTAATTAGAAACAGTTTCATTTATAACATTAAAAAAAAGTACGTTTATTTAAAAATATTTTATATTTGTAAATATTGTTTCCTTTTTTTAATCATTATGTTGATTGTTTTAAAACTGTCGAACATGTCTGTAAATTTGATGTGGCTTCATGCAACCGATCCAGACTGTATAAAATTGCACCCTGAAACCAAATGGATTTGTTGGGACCAAACAATTTTGAAGATAGATGACATGAAGATAGATAAATGACGAAAAATGTAAATGAAGAAGAGTTACCAGGATCTGAAGATCTTAATACAGCTTCAGATTATTCGGATTTTTAATAACAATTATAAATTTCATAATATTATTTTTCTATGTTCTTTGATTGCTTTATAATAAACGATTTTTATAACATAAATTCATTGAATATTATTATTCTATTTTTATTTTTCTTATTTATTATGCTAACATCTTTTACCTGAAAGAAAAATTTCACAACAATTGACAATGTTAATTCTAAAAAAAGGAATCCAAAAGTATTATAAATTTTCAAAAGTATTGAAAGAATTAAAATTTCTCTATTTCAAATATTTTTTAGTTCGTTTTTTTTAATCAGGGTAACTTTACTTTAAGATAAATTTTTTTTTTGTCAAATATGAATTTTTTTATTAATTTATTTATCAGATGGGTGGGGGTCGACTTCCCACGGTCTCCTCTTCTATATGAGGAAAAGTACACAAAAAACAGTTACTAGAAGTTTTACGCAGTTATTCGATAAAGAAGAAATATTTTCGTGATTCATTGACTGAAAGCTTGGGACTTGCGGTGCTCAGACTTCCTCCTTATCACTGTATGTTTAACCCAATTGAACATATATGGCATCAGCTTAAATCAGCAGTTCGAAGAAATAATACTTCTCCAGCCTTAAATTCAACTGTGGTAGCTCTTATTCAAACAGAAACTGCAAAAATTCCTGATAGCAGCTGGGCCAAGCGTGTTTCCTATATTTTTGGATGACGACAGTGAAAGTGAAACTGATCCTCGTGAGTATTTTTTTATAAATACCTTCAACTTATATACTATATTGATTTTAATCTAGACAATATTTTCTTAAATTTTTTATATGCCCCTGCCAAAAACTCATCTCAGGTCGTGGTTCAAAACTCTCAGGTCGTGGTTCAAAAGATTCCTATTATTTTAATGAAATTGTCCAGAAATTTTTTTAAACTGAATTATATTGGTAGGTACAATGAAAATTACTTTACATGATCTTGGTATGGAAACTATCTACTCAATTGTGTATGAAGAATTATAATTGTTTTGTGATTGTTATTATTATTATATCATATTATATTATTCCCACTAAAATTGTTCTATTTTTAAATTTAAAATTTTTAAAATGTACAAAATATTATCAAATTTCTGTTAATGTCTAATTCCACAGTATTGTAATTTAATTTGTCTTCCGGATTTAGATAACTCTAGAATTTTTCCTAATTTGAATAAATTGGAAGTTACTTCCCTCGATAATTTCTTCCTCTTGTTACAATTTTAAATCTTCCATACTATGAAGCTCTTTATCAATTATTTGTATTCCGTCAAAGATTTTTAAGTCCAAATATTATTCTACCATTTTCTGTTCTGCATCAATCCCATTATTTGTGTTGACAAAGACGGTCTGACAAAAAATATGTTACACTCAATTGCTCTTCGAAATGAATATGGCTTTTCTTTCTTTTATTTTCATACTTTAGGATAACAAATATATTACTTTTTCACTTTACGTTTAACTTTCGAGAGATCAAACAATGAATGTGTTCGTTACGTTAATAAAATAGATTGTATTGAGGAAACGAATGGTTGGTATTTTTTATTATTTATCTATTAGTATAGTTTTTAATATTTTGTTGTGAATTTTATATTTTATTTATATTTCAAATTATATCGCTTTGTCTATAAACATAAATTTTAATTACAAGAAAGCTTTAATATGATTATCTATAACTAGGTTCGGTAAAAAAGAGAAGAGTTAATTTTAAATCACTTTAAAGAGTCTTCGAACTAATCCCACATAAACTATACTATATACTTGGAGCAAAACCAAAAAATATAAATAAACAATGAACACTGCAAACTTGTAAAATTTAATCAAACTGATAGCTAATCAACTATTTTAGTCGATCGGCAATGATGAAAAAAAAACGAAGTAGACTGCCGGTCCCGCCATCTACAGTTGGTGATACTTACTTTTAGCCATAAAATATACCGGTATTTATTTTGTAGTTACCTATGTTGTCGACCCCTGGACAAGGATATCTGAATTTTAGTTCAACAATAAGGACCAGTTCACCAAATTTCGAAACTACGTCATTTTAAACCACTTCCTCCAGATAGATAAGCTCTTTAAAGCTAAAAGTATAGTGCCTTTTGTAGAAAAAAATGAATACAGATTACTATTATTAATTTTCCAAACAGTAAATTCAATGAATACAGATTGTTTACTGATAAAATACAATAATTATATACATACAGTGCCCGTCTAAAGTCTCCCCCTATATATATATATATATATATATTAGAAGGAAAAAAATGAAATTGTTTATCTGTCATAATGACAATATTTCAATATTTTTAAAAAAATTCAAATACCAATTTTAGCATTTAATATATATTTACCATTTTATATCAATCCTCAATTTACTGTAACTTGATAATGGAAATAAAAGTTTCCGAAAGCTTGTTAAATTAGTAAGAAGAGTTCACTTTTATAAACTTGCCGTTTCCCCAATATTTCTGGTTTTATACCTAATTAGTCGGCAAAGACTATCCTATATATATATATATATATATATATATATATATATATATACAAACAGACAAATACTATTGAGGTTAGCAGCAAAAAAGGAAAAAGTGTACTCTTTTTAAATTTCCAAGCTTTCGTAAATCTTTATTTACATCATCAGGGAACTACAAAAGTGAGAAAAAACATAAATTACAAAGCGGCCCGCTACAACAGTTTCATAACTTACGTTAATCGAGAATGATTCCTTGATCTTAACATTGGGAAAAGTGTTAAACAGTTAGCACTGAAGAATGAGACAAGTCCAGCTTGCATTATAAGCAATAGCTAACAGTCACATAATAAAATATATTAAAAATCATTACAAAGTTAAAATATTAAAAATGAAAGAATCCACACAAACACGTGGATTTATACATGTTATTAATTAAACAATGATTGAAAAATAGGTTAAGGACAAGTTCTTCTTTTCTTTGAAGTAGAAAAGAAGAGATACTACGACTATAATGACATCAACCAAAAACAATAGAAATATAAATTATTGAAATACGAGGGAGGTACAAAAATTAGGTAGGAGATATGATGAAATATTATTTGAATTGATATCAATTTGTTTATGAAAATTATGTTTATCCAAAGTTAATAAAAGTGAGTAAAGATTACTTAAATTTTGAATGTCTGTTTTCTTATTAATATGATCATCCTCCTGAAAAATGAAAGCCATTTCTATAAATAATCTTTTACTATAGTTATTTTCACGGGATAAGATCTTAATCCCTTCAAAATCTATTCTATGATCTAAAGAGGAAACATGATTTGCAAGAGAACATCTTTCAGGATGTAATCTTATATCACTCTTGTGGAGAGATATACGGCTAGAGAGTTTTTGAGAAGTTTGACCAATATACGAAAGATCACAGCTATTGCAACCAATTTTATAAATCACATTACTATTATCTAATGTAGGAATTTTATCTTTTAACGGATTGTAAATTGATTTTACTACTAAGGCACTCTTACATGCAAACTTAACATTTTGTAAATATTGAGAAAAAATCTTAGTAAGTCTGGGAGTAACTTCCCTTATATATGGTAAAGAAACAATTGAAGTGGTAGGAACCCTTTCTGAAATCGAAAGAGCATCCTGATCAGTTACACCTGCTTCAACTACTGAAAGTGTAGGAATTTGTGTTATGACAGATGATGTATTGAAAATAATCTTTCTTAGTAACGATTTGGGATAGGAATTATCAAGGAACAAATTGAAAAGAATATCACGGTTCTTATTCTTAAAAATGGGGTCGGAAAGACTCATAACCCTAGCTGTCATTTGTTTAACCAAGTTAACCTTTATGCTAAATTTATGGTAAGAATTGTAGTTGAGAAATCTCCCAGAGCTACATGGTTTTCTATACCAATCAATTGTCATCACATTATCAGGTGTCCTGGTAAAAAGTGTATCAAGAAAAGGCACAGCCATATTTGGGTTTTCCACTTCAAGGGTGAACTGGATATAGGGATCATAACTATTAAAAGTGAACAGGAGATCATCTGTGGAGTCCTTAGGACAAGCCAAGATAATATCATCGACATATTTCTTGATGAAAGGGATATTAAAAGGAAGTACCGGAATGACTACATCCAACAGATCATCCATTACGTAACAAGCCAATATGGGAGAAATGCTAGCTCCCATAGGAGTACCAAAAGTTTGTTTATAAAATTTATTATTAAAAGAAAAACACGTAGAACTGAAAAGGAAGTCAATCAACTCAATGAAAGTATCTTTGTCAATATTACACTGAACACTGATTGAGGACCAATGTTTGTGTATTGAACGTATGACTGCTTGTAAATAAACATTACTAAAAAGTGAAACCACATCCAGACTGACCAAAACATAATCATGAGGAAGAACCTTCCTGTTAAATAGTTCAAAAACTTGAAAAGAGTCCTTAATGAAATAATCATTATCAGCATTGTATGCCTTTGTCAAAATATCAGTTAGAAAAGTAGCAATAAGTTCAGTTGGAGAGTTTATTGATGCAACTATGGGTCTCATCGTTAGGGTAGGTTTATGAATTTTTGGAAGAGTGTAAAATTTTGCTATAACAGAATTATAGGATGTCAATTTCTTTCTAGTGATTTCATCAATTTGTCTTTTATTATATAATCTCTTAACTAGAGCATTTGATTTAGTTTGAATCCCCCTACTTGGATCTTTTGGGAGAGAAACATAGGAAGAGTCGTTATCAATTATATCTTGGGATAACTTTAAATAATCATCCTTTAACATAACAACAGTTACATTCCCCTTATCTGATTTTGTAACAATCAACTCAGGATGTAATTTAAGAAAATTTTTTGTTTCTGACAACAATTTTTGAAAAATTGATGGATGACTATCCTTTCTATAAGCATGATTTGTGATAACATTAATGGATTTAGCAACTGCTAAATTTCTATTGTCAATATTAGGTATCAATGAGGAAATATAATCTATGTCAGAAAGGATGGATTTGATTGGGATATCAAAACCTAATTGAGGTTCCACACTGAATTTAGGACCAAAAGAAAGAAACTTTTCAACATTAGGAGGGATGTTAACATTAGAAAGATTTTTTATCCAAGAAGATTTAGTCCTAAGCACTGTACCATACCATTCGGTTTTTAAATTATTAAACTTATTATTGTTGTTAGTTTTAATACTATGGAAAGATCTATTGTAATGGCTCAACTGTTTATGAATGAATAATCATAATTTAATTGTTACTCTGGAAGACAATCTTTCAAAATTAAAAACAGATATAATCAATAGTACTAATGAATTCATCTGCAATAATTTCATTCATAAACAGTTGAGACATTACAATAGATCTTTCCATAGTATTAAAACTAACAACATTAATAAGTTTAATAATTTATATACGTATATACGGCTCAAAATAAGAAATATCTAATGATTGCATTTAAGGTTTTAGATAATGCAGAACTTTTTATGAAGAATAACTTTTTTTCCTAAAACCAATAATAAAAAAGTTTCCCATATGAGTCCAACTTAGATAGACACACTGTACATATATGCTGCAAATATTGAGCTTATTAGGGTACCAAGTGGTTATGGCAATAGCCTAAAGATCTGTTGTGAGTGAGAAGTGAGACGAAAATAGTTCGCTTGAAATAAAAATGGATGTGCCGCCACTGGCACGATTACAGTCGGTGCGGATAAAGTGATATCCTTCAAAGTTTTTTAGCTTGGGGAGCTTGTTTCTTTTGGAGTTGGTTTCTTGAAGGCATATGATTTCAGGCTGTTCTTCGGCAGCTAGTTACTGGATTCTTTCTAATCGAGAAAAGAATCCATCGCAATATTAAGAGAGCGGCGTGTTAAATACATCATCAGTTTGATATTCAGAGGAAACGCTTATATTATCCTCAGGATTTATTTGTTGTTTAATTTTCTTCATAAGTCTAGTAAGACGGTTTTTGAGAGACTTTTCCTTCGTTTCGGAATAAAGAAGCGATTTGTCATTTAGTAATCCTTGGGTGTTTGAGGTGAAAATTAAAGCTTCCTTGAGAGGGTCTATATTTCCATGTGTGTTTTCTAAGCTGTGAACTGGGTTTCTGTAAGAGTGAGGTCCGACGGATTTTTTTCGTAAATGGCGTGTATTGCATTTTGAGTGCTTTTCTTCAGATGTTTAGTGGAGGTATTAGGATTAGTATATGAAGGGGGGAGCATTTGATTTGTTGTTGATTCAGGTGTGATTTCCGGTGTGAGTTAAAGAGGGGTGTCAACATTGCTATCAGTAGATATGGCCCTTTTTGTCCATTAGTTAGATGGGTTGGTAATTGTGTTATCTCTGTTTCTTTCGGGGTATTTGGCAAAGTGAGTTGTCTGGGAGCGCTAACGGGAGAAATATTTACCGTAGACTGTTATATAGAGTTGGCTGGAGGTGGGAGGTGGGAGGTCGTCTTGTGTTAGGGAAATAGGAGCGTTGGTGCAGGAGTCCAGCTTGCTTGCATAAGAAACATTCTAGCTTTTCATATGATACAAATATTTTATATTGTGTATCATCATGAGTGATTAAGAGAGATGTTTGAACGGAGAAGTTTTCATTTTCAAGGATAACGAAAGAAACTTTACGGAAACTCATGATGTGAGCGTATTAATCACCTAGTGCGCCACATTTTACAAACGAAACAGGGGAGGCTAACTGTAGTCCAGTATTTTTTAGAGCTTTCTCAATTATGGCGTGGGGAATGGTGAATTGGATATGAGAATACGTTTAGCAGGCGTAATAAGTCTTCGGATAGGGATAATTGTGGAGTTAATGGAAATGCTCTGATGGGCATTGAGAAGATCATTGACTATACTACTCGAGGATAGATAAATACAAATACGGTTATTTGAGATTCGGGACGCAGAGGTAATATTTTTGGGGGTAACGATATCCCCTACAGCTTTTACATACTCAAAAAGAACGGCGTTGGGAATAGCATACAAAATAATGGCTTGATCCCTATTTGGAAAGATGGGAGGTGGAGATTTAGTTAGGGTTGCAACAACATAAGATTTTGGGCGGATTGTTGTGATAGGTTGTGATGACGACATTTGATTTTGGTTGTTATTGGAGTCCATTTTTGTGAGCAGTCCTGATTGCCAAAACCACTACATATTAATTTTAATAATGCAACAGACGTCCCAATGGGACTCTGTGGATAATATAGAAGGAAGATATCAGTTACCTGTTGATTATAACGCTACGCCACTGGAGAATTTAATGGTCAAACTAACTAAAAGCTTTGGTTAATAATATAGAGATATCTAGTCAAACGCTGTAGAAATCTTATTCGACGTCCCTTCTCTCCCCACTAACAGTGTAATGGTTTAAGGAGGTGACGGTATCTAGTGGAAACTAAACGAATCTCGTAGATCTTGAAAATTGCCATCTTGAATCCGAATACGGTGGCACGAGAAAAATACACAGACAAGTTACATTACGAGGGCAATTAGAAATGATGTTGCCAAAAATATCAAATGGAAAAAACAAGTTAATTTCAGAAATGGAGATTGATGTTAGTAAAAATATTGTTGAATATGGAATGCGAAATATCTGATCCATACCACAATAATAATGATTTTATTCACTATATAAAATAAAATTATATGCATAGATGTAGTGAATAAAAAATATGATCATTACTTCTATAGGATCAGTCGGAAATAGAAACATCGAGTGAGGATTAACCGATTTTAAACCTTGAAAATTCGAAGTATTTTCCGATATCAACTAAAAACCCAATATTTCGAATTCTGAATTTAGAATTTCATTTTTTTTTAATTTTTTTTTCCACTGGCTTTGTTAAAACTCCATTTGTTGTATTTCACATACATTTGCTGTTATTTTTGTTAACCTCAATTTTATTTTAATAATGTTTATTTTATGTTATCTTGATGAATTTTTCAAAAAAAAAATTTCATTTTCTACGTGTTCCAGTTTTAACTGATTTTCTTGTACATGTAGTTTTTTTTATTTACGGATTTTATTATGGACAGTGTAATCCGTTCTTTTTCTGTTTTTGCTCTATAACTGGATTATCATATTGTAGTTCCGTTTGTTGAAATATTAAAAAATTCATTTGTTGAAGATTCCAAGTCATTGTAAGAGTGAGTAATGTCCAAGTTTTTTATCTTATAAACCAATTTTTTGAAAAATGGTTAAAACATTTTTTTTAAATTCACTCACAGTTTTATTTCTTGAGAAAGAAAAAACTATTATCAGATTATTATTTTACTTAAACAGATTATAACCATAATTCTATTGACCTTGAAAACGGCAACAGTATGTTTACTTAAACCATTGTTTAATTTATTAAAGAATGCATAAAATAAACGCTGTTACTGTGTAAACAATATTTTTTTGTGGTAAAACTATTTTCGTTTGCCGTAAACAACATAAATAACAATATATTAGGATTTACTGGTTTTGAAGAATTGACAAACAATTTTGATTGTTTCTTAGGATTCCTATTGTTACATTATTTGGAGGTTGTCCAGTTTTTAGATAAATTGTTACAATATTGATATATTTGTATTCTTATTAATAATTCCAATATTTAATAACCATGGTTATTATCAGATTGAAACCACTCCGGAATACGAAAAGGTAACAACTGGATCATAAGTTTCTTTAAATTGCTCATAATTTTTGTAGTGGAGTATCGTTCAATATTCAAGGCAAATATGTCTAAACATGCTTTTGTAAAACTTTTCATAAGTTTTGAAGGTGTTCTCAAGCCATTAATTTCATCTAATTTAAATTTTTGAAAAATATGAAAAGTTCATCACTATCAAGACCTTCCAGCAGTTCTTTACAATATTTACAATTAAATTTAGAAATAACTTTTTTTGCTAAATATCCAGCGAAATATACAACACAGCAATCTTCTAAACTTTTGTGCGAATTGGTATTTATTCCTGGGTGTACGCTCGTATAATTATCTACATCGATATTCTCCATTTCTACATTGCGTTCATCTATGTTATTATAATCCCTTTCTTCTCCAGTATCATTCATTATGTTTAATAAATCTGTTGTAGAATCTTCAAATATATTTTCGTCATCATCGGGCTTAGAACCGGAGTTCGCAGAAGAAGGAGGCTGCAAGAAATTATTAACAATATTCATTTTAAACGCGGCTCTAAAACCTTGTGCTGTGGGGTTGCCTATACTCAGAGAACTGATTTTCTAAAGGATCTTGAAGGAGGCGACCAGTGAATATATAAGAAAAACTTTCGTTTTTTGCCATTTTCCATAACTGTTTAACTGCATTGATTGTTAACAAAAATGCTTTGAAGCTTTCTGGTCTACTTAAGTTTCCTTTTCTGTTTTGTTTGTATGTATATGTACATCAATAGTCGGCAACCTGCGTTAACGGCATTATTAACATTTTTATTTTTATCACAAAATACTCGTTTGAAGGGATTTGACGTCTGTACACGAGTACTATTCAAACCATCAAATAGGTTATTCATAGTTTCTACAAAAAAAGCAGTATTCTCGGCGGTTTTTGATTTCATCTGTTCCGTTGATAACGCTGTCTTAATGGCAGCTGCAACGCTGTGGCTTAAAAGTTGAGTTGCTAATCTCACGCTCATTTTTTGAAATGCATTCGGATATAAATGTGTATTTGTTAACTTCAAAAGGGCTTTTCCAGTCTTACTTTGTTTGTCAAGTTCGTAAATATTTATTATATCAGAAAAACATATGATCCATTATATATGAAATTGTTACCTAAGAAGTTGTTTCGTATACATTTAAAAAGATGGGGTAAATACGTCGTAGAATGTAAAAATTTTCTGCGTATCTAAATAAAAATAAGGATGTTTTATATTAGTTTCTAGCAGCTTAAACACCTCTTGGTTAACTGTGGAATGTTCACATACGATGGCAACTGGGTGAAGTCCTACACTAAATAGCAAGGTTAATGCCTTGGATACTATTGATTTCAAGCACACTGCATTTACTCCCTTTTCGGTTAAGAAATAAGCTATTGGTATTTTCCATCTTGCAAAGATACCTCTCACCATTAATACAAGGCTTTGAGTAGCCGGTACCGATCTTCTGTCAAAATTTCCAAGATCCTCAAAACCTTCAATTATATCTAGTTTGGTGTTATACACCACATTTTTTAAATTGCCATTTCGTCGAACTTAAGTATACATTTTTTTCATGTCGAAGATATGGTTTCTGCCTTGATCTGAAGGTTTTTGAAAATATTTTGATTAAATCCTGGATTACAGGTGAAATTTCTAATCCAGTACTGAATTGTCGAAACAGCGGGAAGTTTCACACCTTTTCTGAGAAGAAACTTGTATGTACTTGACCCTTTGTAAAACAGACTCAACGCCACTTTCTTTTTTGACGGTATCCATTCATTATGTTTTCTGTGACGTAGCTGCATGTTAATAAAGGACCGTGTAAATTCCGTTTTGTGGTATCGAGGTGATTGATAATGTGCTGTCATATTGATTTTTGTTAATTTTTTTTTCAATGTCCGAACTTGAGTCTTGAGGCTGTTGATTTTCTTGGTAGCAAGTTTAAGTTTATTACGTAATCCATCATTTTCATCAACGTATACGCTTTGTTTGTTTTTTTTTTCAACTTCAGAGAATCCGGAAGTAATACTAAACGGTCCAAATCTTCAACTGTTATGGCACGTTCTCTTTGGTTAATATCATGGTTTGATAAATAGCTTTCATTGGCCTCTGTCTCCAGTAATTCTGTATACGGTTTAGGAACTGCAGTAATTGGCAACCTTTTGCCCAATAAAAAATTATCATCAAATTGGTAATGGCACAGAAATCGTTTTATCAATTTGTCTGCTTCCAATACTGCAAGTTCTGCATTACCTGCAAAATACTTCGTTTGTAACCAAAAGCGTCATTAAGTTTATTGTAAAGTTCTTCATGTATGTTTGGGGATTTACATCGGAAATGCTTCGTTTGTGAAACTTTTATCAAATTATGAATTGAAAATTAACAGAATGTTTTATACAAGGTATATAAATGATACTAATGTCATTTGTTGTCCAATTTGGGTTATGCATATTCATTTCATTATTCTAATAATATTATCTTATTATTATTCTAATGGTTTACCTGAAATAATCCATTTTCTGCAAACTTCAGGTCTGGTCACCGAGAATCTAAACAACCTTAACGAAGAATCTAATCTTCTTGTCATTCCACAATTGTAATATACACATTTATTTCCAGGCATCTTATTTTTGAGTATAATAAAACTACCAGCCTTCATAATAATTCAAAGGTTTTTGTCACTATTGAACTAGAAGAATTTCGTGTAGCAAATACATACAATATATTTAATACAATAAAAATTAAACAACTAAAAAAGTTAATTATGGTAAGTCTAATGATACACATAAATTGCTATTGTCTTATATAAAAAAAAACTCGCAGGCCATTCGTTATTGCCATATCGTGTTCACACAAAATTTGAAAGTTCATTTCGTAGATACCTACTAATTTATTCAATGATCACCAATAATCATCTATTCATAAGTGATAACGAATTGTTGCAAATTCTGACCATGAATTTCAAAATGGACCATTTTGTAGATAAACTGTATAAATTGAAAATTGTATCTTTGGCAACAGAGCGTTTACTCGCTTTGATATGATTAAAATAAATTTGGATAAAATATGGCGACGATCCCACATGGTGTAACTGCAATTACAGTCGCCATCTATCTATGTATTCCGTTTTCTTCAAATTTATTTCCCGCAAGCTTGACTAACTATCTCTATATTATTAAACAATGCTAAAAGTAAGAATTCATAGTTCACAAAACTATATCACTATACTATAAGTTGGAAATAATAGTCAGTGACGTCAGCACTAGTTCAGAAACAGTACAATAAGAGCGGCACAAAATAATATATCTATTTCGAATTTATACTCTCGAAATGTCCGGCCCTTCTAACAGGTGACACAACTTACCTTCCCTCTTCCCTTGCCTCGCTTGAGATACCAATATGCTAAAAATTAGTCACTGACTATTATTTCCGACCCAGGGTATAATTGATTGTTAACTATCACATTGTCATAAAAAACTATTGATAATAATAAATGAAACACTTAGAAAACGTAAAAAGACTGTCAGAGTAGCAGTTAACGATGTTCACTCGTTAGCTGGACTTTTGACCGTTAATTTTCGTCTTTTTACCCTGAATAAATACCTTCAGAACTCTGATTATTGCCTATGTTTCGAAATTCCCTCGTTTTAAATGTATACTCACTTAGTAATTAATTTGTAATTACATTTCTTCATTACCTAATCGATATTTATATCATGCAACGAGCTAATAAGAATACATCGTTGCTGAAAAGTCTCGCACCAAGGGATTATCTTTGAAACGGATAAGGGGAAAGTTATGAAATTCTAGGACGATGAATGAGACTATTCTGCCTACTTTAGAGCAAATGTCAAATGTTTTTGAAGTCAGCGCTTAGCGTACGGCCGCCATCTTGAATTTTTTTAAATGGCAACCTAGGAAGTGACATATCACAAAAAAGCTAATTTTTTTCTCTTTCCAAAAACAATAGCAATGTATCACTTTAATACAAAATGTCTTATAAAATATCAGTTTCATTTTTCCAATTTCAAATTAGCAGGAAGTTTAAAAGTAAATTAGAAAAAACAACGAATCAAAATCTTAATGTTACCTAGTTGGATATGAAGCAGCTCATTTTTTTAACGATTCAAATCCTGAATGCCCTCCTATAAGTAGATCTACAGTGACGAGACTTATAAACAAATTTAATGAAATTGGTAGTGTAAAGGATATTCCAAGGTCTGGTAGACCGAAAATTGCAGCTAATGAAGATAAAACTTTAGATGTTCAAGAAAACCCTAAGCCGTCTAAAAGTTTATTGACATGAAATCATGGTATTTTTAGACAGTCTATACAAACTATTTTTGCATAAAACTAACGTTTATCCGTATAAGTTTCAAAATCTCCAAGAATTGGCTGATGAGCATAATTTTGATAGACGATTACAATTTCGTGAAACAGTTACAGAGAAAATTAGGATGCAAAACAATTTCTTAGATTTTTTGGTATTCAGTGATGAAGCCACATTTTGCTTGAACGGTTCTATTAACAGTCATAATTGTCGGTACTGGTCAAATTGTAATCCGCACTGGTTTAGGGAGGTCTGTATACAGCGACCACAAAAAGATCATGTGTGGACGGGTTTGGTGAAAGACCGCGTTTATGTTATTAGACCAACTAACTTGAACGATTTATAGGATCGCATAAGTATCGAAATGCAGGAAATTACTCCAAAAATGATCAACGATTTTATTCGTAGCTTCGAAGAGAGATTGAATCTTTGTCAACTAACAAATGACCAGTATTTTGAGCACTTATTGTGATGAAGTATTTGCAACTTAAACGAATATACAGTGTGGAACAGCCAAATGGAATGAATTCGATAACGAATAAATGAGAGCGTGTTGGGAAAAACGCTTGGACACGTCGATTTGTATTTTTACATGCGCATTTTTTCAAAACAAAATTATATAGGGTGTGTCATGTGACAGTGGCCAATACCAAGTTTCTTATTTGAACTGCAACCCCCTGTATATTATTTATTTTTTGGATTATTCAGAAAATTCTAGACATAATTCATGTACAATGTCCTAAACCTATCTTCAACTGTTTCGGAAATATTAAGTATTTTCAGATTTATTACAAAAATTAACAATAAAAAATGAAAATTATTTTATTTCATAAATTCGCTACATTACACTAAATATTTATTTCCCATTTAGCTCTTGATATTGAGAAAATAAGCAAAAACCATTCCTTCGTTCCTTTTTAATGATATTAAATAAAAAAATACAAAAACAGTTTTGTTTATTTTCGTATAAAACTCATAGCCTTAGCAACTTGTTGTCTGCCTGCATGACAGTAGTGATCAGTGTCAGTGCTATTGTCGTTTGAATTCCGTTAACTGTACGTAATAATATCAGAAAAATGGTTCATTTAACAGAAATGCACAAAATAACCATTCTACAAATGATTGGTTATGGAGAAATCTTTTTCCTCTAGTAGATATCCAATGAAATCAGTTAATTTGAGGTCATCTGATTGGTTATGTTCAAATCAAATGACCTCAAATTAACTGATTTCATTGGATATCTACTAGAATCTACGTTGCCATGGATACATTTTGATTTATTTCGATTTTGACGTTTCAAATATTTAATATTTCAAAATGTCACGATTTGGTCATAATACTGACGAAAACATTAATGAAATTATAGAAGTAAATATACTCTGTAGTTTTTTTTATAATTAGCAAAAAATTTTCTATTCGAATAACCCTCGAACATTTTTCAACAACTTTCTCAAGCTTGTTGCTCATAGGCAACAGACCTCCGCCTGCGGCGTTGGTCTGTTTCCAAGCAACAAGCATTCGAAATCTGTTATAAATTTTTTTCGAACAATCATCAATGTCCTTAGGTTATTACTACTGATAACACACGGACACAAATGGAAGTTTCTCGCTTATTTCACGAAAAATTTCCAAATTTGCCGCCTCAGTGATATATGTGATATAGAATGACCAGCACGATATCCTGATCTAACGCCATTAGACTTATTTTTGTAGGGACATGTCAAAAGTATTGCATACAAAACTAAACCCCTCAACATAGATGTCTTAAAAAGACGAATCACACTTGCGATTAGATCAGTCACGCCTGAGATGTTGAGTAACGTTAGAAGACATTTGTATACCAGATTAGCATGTTGCCAAGACGTTCGTGGCGAGCATTTTGAACATTTCCTACATTGACATTATTGTTTTTTTGTTTTTTTTTACATTATTTAGAAATAATCAGTATTACTTATTAGGTTTTTAGTGTAATGTAGCGAATTTGTGGAAAAAAATAATTTTTATTTTTCAATGTTAATTTTTGTAATAAATCTGAAAACACTCAATATATCCGAAGCAGTTGAAGATAGGTATAGGATATTGTATATGAATTATGTCTAGAATTTTCTGAAGAATCAAAAAATAAATAATATACAAGGAGTTGCATTTAAAATAAGAAAGTTGGTATTGGCCACTGTCACATGACACACCCTATATAATTTTTTTTTCGAAAAAAATGTGCATTTAAAAATACAAATCGACGTGTCCAAGCGTTTTTCCCAACACGCCCTCATTTATTCGTTATCGAATTTATTCCATTTGGCTGTTCCACACTGTTAGTTTATAAATTTCTGTAACATCCAGTTTTGTTTAAAATTACATTTTCAATATTTTTGTAAAATGTCTATAAGAGAAAAAATAGGCTTCTTTGTGATACGTCACTCGACCTAGGTTGCCATTTCAAAAAATTCAAGATGATGGCCGTTCACTAAACGCCGACGTGAAAAACATTTGACATTTGCTCTAAAATATGCAGTCTAAAATCTCATCCATCGTCCTAGAATCTCATAACTTTCCCTTTATTCGCGAGACTTTTCAGCAACGCTGTATACTTTACACATTTCTCTCGTAAACGTAATAATTAAATATAGCTAATTGTCCTGCTAATGTTGTGTTTCATTAATTGATCCATATTTTTGATCTTAGGAATTTGTGTCTAATTTTTTGGCGTCCACCTTTGGCATAAAATGTTCATTAATCTACACAGTTACTTGCAGTCGTATTTGACACATAGATTCAAATTTCCCATGCCAGACCTGACTTAGTTCATATTGACAATCGCGTGCTTTGTAATTTGAGCATAGGATCTTTTTATATGGTCTGTTTTTGAGTCCTTGAACTTAACGAGACGTTAATGCTCGGAATTATTTAGGTAGAATCATTTAGGCTCGCATACTCATTTTAATTTTTATTATTTGCCCTAGAAATAAATCCATATGTTTTATTACCTTTTTTATTATTCTATTACTTTGCTTTCGGTAATGCATTTGTTCTAATGTTTTTAATACCGTTGACTTTGTGCCAAACTTAACTACATATAATGGGAATTAAGTGTGCTTTTGGCTTGTTCTCACTCTTATCTTATTTTATTGTTACATTTTAGATAAAATCTAGTTAATGTTTGCAACCAAGTCTGTCGAATAAGAGTTTTGCTAATTTTGTTTTTTCTCCTTTTTATTCTTATTATCGTTGCTAGCTCAGCTGAAGGTGAATGCGACTTGACGCCCACCATAGTGCACCCGCCATAATTTAGCATAGAAAGTAATTATAGGTAGATACGATACCAACAGAATTGTTTTGCTATGGATGTGGTACACCTGGAGTGGTTAAAACTAAATGTACTTATTGTCAAAAAAACTGCGAAGGCGGTCGAGTATCGTCCCTATCTCTCCCAACCGCAGAAAAAAATCAACCAGGGACTTCTTCATCCAAGAAAAGCAAAGACAAAAGCAAAATAAAATCCAATTCCAACACACAAAATGCCGACAATTCAAAAGGTCAATAAATCAACTTCCTAATTGTTCTTCTCTGCATGGCAATGTTTTAACCCAGTTTCATCAACCACCTATTTCTCGTCTAGTACCTAAATTTGATAGGAAAGACTGGAATTCTTGGCTTAACTATGTTAGAAAATCTTATAAGAATTCTGATAACTCAAGGTTTGAAATTGAGTACAACTCACCCTTTTTGTGTGTGGAATCATTGTTGTATAGGAAGGAACATGACAATCGACCTTATGTTGATGTACAGATTTTCGGGAAAACATTTTCTTGTTTAATTGATACCGGTAGTAACTTAAATTTGATAGGTTCGTTAGGACTTGATTTTCTTCAGGATTTATCTTTACCTATCTTACAGGGCCAATATAACAAGGTGTCCACCGCTGATGGAAAACTTCATGATGTGGTTGGTTCAGTGGAAACTTATGTCACATTAGATAAGATATCTCGGGCAATTACATTATTTATCTTACCTTCCGTAAAACATACAGTCATACTTGGTATAGATTTTCTTAAAGTTTTTAATATTAAAATTGATTTTTCTAAATTCACTATGAACTTAAATTCTTTATCTGTAAATATTATTAATACCGTACAGGATGTCTCAAATTTAACTTCAACGGAAACTGATAAACTTAATCAGGTTATTGAAAAATTTAAATCTCTTAGTCCTAAGGATAGGTTAGGTAAAAGACATCTCTTAGAACATTTTATTGATACTGGAGATTCTCCACCTTTTAAGCAAAGTCAATATCCATTACCTCAAGCTTTACAAGGATACTTAAACCAAGAAATTGATAAGTTACTTGAATTAGGAGTTATTGAAGAAAGTAGATCTTCATATTGTTCACCTATTTGTTTAACTCAAAAATCTGATGGTTCATATAGAGTTTGTTTTGACGGTCGTGAGCTTAATAGTGTTACCGTGAATAAAGATTCATATGCTTTACCTAATATTGAAGTTATTCTTAGTCAACTTAGGGATACTCGATATATTTCTAGTATCGATTTGAAACATGCTTTCTATCAAATACCTTTAGAGAAATCTTCTCGTCCTAAGACTGCTTTTGCAGTTCGATCTAAAGGACTTTTTCAATTCACGTGTTCTCCTTTTGGTTTAGTTTCTGCTCCTGCTTCCATGTGTAGACTAATGGACTTAGTCATAGGACCTTCCTTAGAACCTTACTGTTTTTATTACTTAGATGACATTATAGTTTGTACCCCTACCTTTGAAAAACATCTTGAGATATTAAATAAAGTTCATGATAAGTTGAAAGATGCCAATTTAACAATTAATATTAATAAATGTCACTTTTGTCGCCCTTCTCTTCGATATTTAGGATACACTTTGGATAAAAATGGGTTAGGTATAGACAGTGAGAAAACTAGTGTCATTTGTAACTATCCTGTCCCAAAAACTACTACTCAAGTACGTAGATTTCTAGGTATCGTTTCTTATTATCGTCGCTTTCTAAAAAATTACTCAACTCTTTCTTCACCTATCTCTGATCTGTTGACTAACCGAAGGAAACATGCTCCAATTATTTGGACTCCGGAAGCCCAGAAAGCTTTTGAAGATATCAAGGTTGCTTTAACTTCTGCACCAGTACTTTGTAGTCCTAATTTCGATCGTCCATTCTTTTTAATGTGTGATGCTAGTGATGTAGGAGTCGGTAGTGTTCTTTTTCAACTTGAAGATGGATTAGAGCATCCAGTAGCTTACATGAGTAAAAAACTTACGAAAGGTCAAAAGAAATTTTCTACCACGGAGAAAGAAGCCTTAGCTGTTCTTTTAGGGATAGAACAATTTCGATATTATCTTTTAGGTAGACATTTTACTGTTATAACAGATCATTCTTCTCTTGTCTGGTTAAATAATATGAAAAAACCCTCTCCTCGTCTCGCTCGCTGGATTCTTCAATTGTCTCAGTATAATTTCTCTATCGTTCACAGAAAATCTACAGGAACAGTACCTGCAGATTTCCTTTCTCGTATACCTGATGTAAATGTCTTAGATTTATCTTTACTTAAGCCTGATAATTGGTACAAGGAGATGATTAAAAAGGTTACCAGTGATCCTGATAGTTATCCCAGTTTCAAGGTAGAAAATAATGTCTTGTATAAACATGTCTTTACTAAATATGCCGATATGAGTAACGTTACTGATTGGAAAATTGTGGTTCCAACTCCGAATAGGTCTGAACTTTTAACCAAATTTCATGATGACTCAACTTCAGCTCACTTTGGTGTATTCAAAACTTTAGAGAGAATTTCTGAGTTGTATTATTGGCCGAATATGAGACAGTCTGTACGCAGATATGTAAGGCGTTGTCAGGTTTGTGCCACATGTAAGCCTACAAATTTGCCACAAGCTGGACGAATGGGACAATATCGCAACATAGAATTTCCATTTCAATTAATCTCTTGTGATTTGATAGGACCTTATCCTAGATCCCGTCAAGGTAATCAATATGCCTTAGTAGTTGTTGACTGGTTCACTAAGTTTACCTTAATTCATACTATTCCTAAAGCTACCGCTCCAGCCATTTGTAAATTTTTAGAAAATAATGTCTTTTTAATTTTTGGAGTACCTCAAATTATAGCTACTGATAATGGTAAACAATTCACCAGTCAGTTGTTTAAAAACTTAATGACTAAATATGAAGTTCAAAATATTTGGTATACTTCAAATTTTACACCACAAGCTAATCATACAGAACGTGTCAATAAATCTATCGTTACTGCTTTACGCTCATATTGTTATGAAGATCATAGATCTTGGGATTTAGAAATATACAAAATAGCTCAGGCAATTCGTCTTTCTAAGCACGAAGTTACTGATTTTACGCCTTCATTTTTAGTATTTGCTCGTAACGTACCTGTTGT
Organism: Lochmaea crataegi; assembly: GCA_947563755.1. Lineage (NCBI taxonomy): Eukaryota > Metazoa > Arthropoda > Insecta > Coleoptera > Chrysomelidae > Lochmaea > Lochmaea crataegi. The sequence continues at coordinate 35,009,989 of OX387427.1, read as the reverse complement.
AGGTTCTTTCTATGGAAAAATTGTAGATAATCCTATTAATAAACCTCAAATATCTGATAAGATTCATAGATTACAGGATATACAAACCATGCCTTCCATATTTGAATCTGTTAGGAAGCGCCTCCATATAGCATATGTGAAAACAAGTGCACGTTACAATTTTCGTAAAAGGAACATCCAATTCCATCCAGGAGATCATGTTTGGAAAAAAACATATCCTAAATCTGATAAAGCTCAATATATTTCTGCTAAATTTATGCCTAAATACATATATTGTGTAGTAAATAAAGTTATTTCTCCCTTGATTTATGAACTGAAAGATTTAAATGGTAAAAATATGGGTCGTTGGCATATTAAAGACCTGAAGGAAAATATCTTATCTTCTGCTGACTCAAGTGACCACCAGGTGGAAAATTCAGAATCTGACTCTGAAATATCTTCTGATTAATTATCTGCTAATTCGTTTTATCTATTACCTGTAAGTTTGGAATTCTTTCCTACTAATATCTTACTAATATCTTACATGTGTTCCTTCTCTGTCTCTGTTTTGATTTGCTATATATATTCAATAAGGGATTAATTAGGGGTAACTATAGGTTATCTGAGATCCTGCTTAGAAATTTGAGAAAGTCTGGATAATTCATACTTTCTATATGAGTATTGAAATTTGAAAACTATGCTTAAAGGGAATATCGTGAACCTATGAATGTTGGTGTTCCTAATTATAGTTTTAATAATAAATTCTTTGGGATAGTCTTTCCTGAGAATATATTTTACTTTTAGCTTTGTCCTGTATGACAAAGACTATCTTATCTTATCTTTTTACGTTTCACTTATCTATCGTGTTGAGTTCCAGAGGAGACCTCGACGTAGTGACGTAAAGTTTATCTTATCGTATCTTGTTTTTGTCTTAATTGACACTATCTATCTCAAAAGTTGAGAGTACCGTTTTTTTAGTTATCTGAAGAGGATCAGATCAACTAAAAATTATTTTAACCTTTATAGCATTACAAGACAGAGGAGCATACATAATTATTACTTGTTTTACCTAATTTTCCTTTCCTAACTTATCTCTCAATTTCTTTGTACCTTCTCGTTCATTATTGGTTGGGAATATATTTAGTGAGTTCAGTTGCCTTGTAGAGTAGACTGTTCCTTTGAATTAGTACTGAATGTGTTCATATCTTTAATTATCTTATTACCTTTAAATGTTGATTTTATTTAAATAACTATTTTTTATGTAGCAGATGATGATCATTGGATATTGTACTTTATCTCGATAATGTCTGAAAGTTAACTATATCTTATCGGTAGTATCTTTATATCGGAGCCTTTACTATTAGTAGGTTCAAGACTTATGTATAGGTTTTCCTTATAACTTCACATAGGCTACAGATAAGTTCAGGAATTATTACCACACCTTTGAGTATGACATGCTTTTGTAACAACATGTTAGTGTCGGAATAATGGCCTGTTTCTTTTAGTACCGTATTTGTAGTATTTCTTTATTGTGTTTTTATTCTTTCTGATGTTGTAGGAAATCCTCTTACCGATTACGACGTTTTTTTTTTTTTTTAAAACAAATACCTTATTGTGACGATTATTCTCTTTGAGAAGAGTACCTTTTCTTCTTTCTTATCTTTTATCTTTTTTTTCCTTAGTTATTTGTTACTGATAGTAGACGCAAATATATCGATCTATCTGTAAAGATATACTTTGTTATCCTTTCCTCTCTTTTTTAATTTATTTTTGCGTTTTTATTATTTAAAGAGTTTGAATGGGGTGTGATTTTTTGAAATCACTTTCCTATGTTGTTGTCAGTTCGGCCTGAGGGTAACGAGGGACAACACTGAAATTACACTTCTGTTCAATATTCTTTCCCACATCCCTTTACCTCACAACAAATGTATACTGCGCAGATAAGATTCGTGATGAGTGCCTATTCCCGGTGCAAATAATGGATGGCTAATGTTGGACTATCTTTATACCTTCCAACTTTTACGCTTTATCTTTTTCTTCTCTTTCTTCTCCCTATTATGACATTTTTTTTTAACACCAGTAGGTGTTAATAATTTTTTATCTCAGAAATAACCCTTCAGGTTATTCTTTTTGGCGTTAATGATATGCTATAATATCATTGAGTAGGCAGTACTCTGAACTGGACGTTTCATATGCCTGAGGTTTCATTGTTGTCATTAGGTGAAGTGATTTGATTATTCTTGTTCTGGTGTCAATATAGATGAGTTGGAAAACGAGACCTATTTCGCTGCTAGATAGGTGCAATTTCAACTTTTGGGTAGTCTCTTTCATCTTGACTCCTCTCTATCGTGATATCAAGCTGGATTGGTTTGGATCATGTAGTTTGGTGGTAATGATGGATCTCAATCATATTAAACAGCGAGGTGTCGTTTAGTAAAAAAAAAATTTTTTTTTGATATACCGTATAATAGTATTCTAGTAATTTTTTCCGGATTTTTTCTTCATCTTTTTTTCTTTAGGGCTTAAATCTGGTCATGTACCTATGTTTTTTTTTGGTTGTCCAGTACCTTGTATAGAAATCTGGTCATTTTTTTTTTGAGGTTTTAGTCCTGTTTTTTTTTAATAAAAAAAAATTATTTCAATTTTTTTTTCTTCGGCTATTAAGGGAATGAAACGTGAAGATTCACAGTCGCCTTTTGTTATTCTTCCGGTTGCTTTGCCGTATCGTATAACTAGGGACTTGATGTTAATTGTCACATATATCGTTCTAAGTGGAGGTGGTTAACTGTGAATCGAAAACAGCCATCTTGCTTTCCGATCTAAGTGGTCTATGAAAACAGACGTTAGCATCTCAACCGCTGTGGGGTATATCTGCTAATATATATATCTAAATTTTTCACCATCAAGACTATTTTTTCATTTATGATATTCCTACAGGTAAGATTCTATATTTCCATTCTAATAGTTTTAGTGTTTGATAACGGATTTTGTATAAAATCTCTGTGGAATTTATTCAACATTTTAGGACATGTGACCTCGTGTTACCTTCACATTCCCTAAATTATTTCCTTCCCTTTCTTGAACAATTCTTCATAATTTTTCCCTTTCTTGAACAATTCTCTGGTGAAGTTATTTTATTAGTAATACTTTAGCTAATTTCATGAGCTCTAAGAAAACAAACAAAATGTACTTTTTCTTAAAGATAAATTAACTTTTCAGAGAGTTGTTGATATAATCATTATAATCTTGATTTTAATTAGTATGTATTATTTTAGCGGTTGGCTTCATAGATTTTTTTTTTGAAAAAATTTGGTAAAAAAGAAACTAAAACAAGTATCTTGAAATTGATACCTACCTTTAAACCGATTTTATGGTTTCATAAGAGCTGATGGATTTCAAGGCATACCTCCACTGCTGAGGGAATATTATTTTAGCCTGATACCCAAGAAGGCAGGGAGGCTCCCAAACTAGCACTTCAGTTAAGATAAGTACCTTTATATTCAAAGAAGTTTTCACCAAGGTCAACCTTTCAAGCTTAAAATTCTTATTTCGCATCATTTGTAAATCTAAAGGGCTTCACCCACTGTAATTCTTATTTCATATAATTTGTAAACTTTAGGGCTTCACCCACTGACATTGTTAATATATATATATATTTTTTTTTAGAATAGATTTAACATAAATTTTATATTTTTACACTTAGAAACTAATTAAATCCATATTTATTGTTATTGCTTAACTTGTGGAATTTTATTTCAACTTCCTTCCTACTGAATTTATAGACACACAATGCAAATTATCAAATAGTGGATTATATAGTGGATGCTTAACTAAAAGGACAGAACTATATATTCATAGTTTCGGGGTTAACCTATTCTTTTTATAAAAAAGAAAGAAAACCACGTGGCGCTCAACTTAATTAACTACTTTCTTTTAAGCTATAGTTCTGTTATTGTTTAAGTTCTGCGAAAGCCACCCCTGAGAATCATTTTTGAATACAAATATTTTTTTCAATAAATTTCATTTCACTCTTCATTTAACATCAAGTAAGATACGTTTCAAATCCACAGTATTTTGACGATGTTGTTTTGGCCTAGATCATTTAGTTTCTTATGTGAGACTATAACTAAATTACACGAGGTCTCTTAATAAAACAAAAGTATAACTTATTCAATAAAATTATATATAAATATATATATATAGCTATCCTTCGTATCTTGTGACATCCCGTAAAAATTGAGTCGTTGTAACATCCACCCTAAGGAGTGCTTCAACGAAAAAATAAACAATATGCTTTTTTGAAAATATTGCATTGATACTCCTGAAGTCTTAAAAACCCAACCATACACACTTTAAAAATATTATGAAACATATCGTTGTGAGCTCCGTTGTATATCGAATATACATTTCTACATCCTGTGTCATGTGACATCCACAAAATTATTATGTACTTTATGATCTCCTGACAGTGTTGCCAGTTGGGTTAGCATGGGAATACAAATTTATTCATAAAAATTAAATTTTTTTATTATATTCGTTGACAATAAAAAATTTTATCTGTGTCCACGTTTTATTTTTAAATGTTGCTGAATGAAGTTTTTTCAGTTCTTCACATTCTAATTTTCTTGGAGGTTTCTTCAGAGATAGATGTTTTTTGAAAAATATCTGGGCATATTTTTTTTGTTCACCTGTCCATGGTATTAGTATTCGACGATCTTTCTTGGCTTGTTGCTAAAATTCGCAGGATTAGATTATTATTATTTAAATGATATAAACAATATTGTTTATTAGTGGTAACTAGATAGATAAACTGTGAATTTGAAAAATAAAATCTGATAATTACATCAAAATTACCCTACTTGACTACGATCTTGGGTAGTATTGTTTTATTTTTTGTTTAAGTAATTTTAATACGAGACGGATACCACTTTATCGTCGACCAATAAAAAATTAATTCACGTGCAATGAAATCGCAAATGATTTAGTTTTGGGAGATAATAATGGCATTTTATTGTCTTCAGCAAAACAACTTTTCTTTCTGTATCCAAAATGTATTAGCTTTTCCAAGTGGTTCAATTATCATATATAGGGCTTATCCTATCTGTATATCGAAAATTACTTACACGGCATTTATGAAATTTTGTATACAATAGTTTGTCCTTGTGTCCCATGCAAAGAAAATATTTTAAACGTTTGGTCTGTAGAGTATTCCGAAAGAAACGACCAGCTTTGTCATTTCAAATAGGACACCCTGTATAATATTAAATTTTCGAATTCTACGTGAAATTTTAGTCACACACACCTGAAAATGTATAGTTTTTGGAGATATTTCTTTGTAATTGACAGATGCAGACCTTTATAATTTAAAATGATATACGAACATTTCCTGCACAAAAAAATATCTTAGTGTCAATTACAAAGAAATAATATCACGAAAAGTATATATTGTAGGTAAATGATATTCTACACAAAGTGTCTCTAGAATTACACGTAGAATTCGAATATATGTAATAATATACAGGGTATCCCATTTAAAATAACAAAGTTGATCGTAACTTTCGGAACACCCTGTATAGACCGAATGTTGAAAATATTTCTCCATATGGGACAGAAAAACATTCCAAATTTTGTCAATTCTTTCAAATATGTCAAACATAACCAGTCAATAAAAAATAAAAGTTATTTTTCTATTCCTCTTGTTACAATAACATTTTGTCTACGATTTTAAGAAGATAGAAAACAACGTTTGGAAATGCTATAGGAAAAAAATTGCTTATCCTAGTATGATTAATACTTGTATCGCAATCATTTTTTTAGACTTTTCAGCTCTTGTATGACTGTTATCTATACTTTTTCTTTGTGGGTGCTGTTCATTATCTGAAAACTGAGTTTTTCTTTACATTTATATTTTTTTTATTAAAACATTTTTTACCTCTTCGCAAATTTTCTTTATTCTCAGGAATATTTGTGCTTTCATCTAAAGTTTTTTCTTCAACTTCTTTCTCAAGTTCAGGTATTTCAAGATCGATATTTTCTAAAGGTATGCCACGATATTCGCCCATTGATTTTTTTCCATCAAAAGAGAATACTTTCGCTATTTGCAATTTGTCATCAGTTTTTCTATAAAAATTTAGATGTGTAGCTTTTTTATGTCCAAGGTGATTGGATAGCTGCTCTCAGTCACTATCTTCCATAGAGATCAACTGTGCGATAGTAGCAATATGTTTTCTTAGAGATGTAGCAGTTATGGCTTCAATATTTATTACATTGCATGCTATAGCGATTTTTTTAAGACCTTGTATGAATTTAAATAACTACCTTCAGTGCTAGGATTTGCAAATAGATAAGGATTTGAGGAAGCAACAATTTTTCTAGACGACAATAAAATTTCAGTATTCTTTTGCATATCTTTAGTGAATATGACAGGAACAGCCCAGCCTTTTTTTCCTCGAATAGTAAATCGTTTAATGTTATTGACCAATACCTTTTCTGTTAGTGAAAGTGACTAATACACATCTTGAACACTGGAGTTATTTTCATTTCTCGAATAATCTTCTATTGATATTCTTTGCGCTTCTCCGGACCGTTTTCTATTTAAAAGTATAACGTGAGCTAAAAGAAATTCACTTAAGTTACGAACATAAACTGGGTTGCTTGGATCGCACACCAACTTTTCGGCCCAATTTTGTTCTTCCTTCACAACAAAGCTGTTCATTTTTATGACATATTCTGTCAATGGAAGCATACTTCCCTTCTTCCAGTTTTTGGAAGATAAATCTTTATTTGCATTTGTAGAAATATAAAATTGGAACTGAGGGTCAATCAACCCTTTTAAGGTTTTTATTTCTTTGTTTTTATTCATATCACCTTCCTTAACTGCTACGAACATGGCTGTATCACAAACCTGCTTTAATACAGTTGCCCACCTCAATGCCAATGAAGGAGATTTAAATGTATCTTCAATTGTATTATAGCCTGATATTTCTTGAGTGGCGTCGACTAATAAGTCAAAATATGACGGTTTTAAAAAATTCACTAGATGATTTTCTGTAGCTATTTTAGTTTGTAATATTAAAAGAAATCTAGTCAATTCTCTCATTCGTTGTGATACAGTAGACACTAAATGTTTTTCCTTGTGGCACCTATAATATCTTTGGCCATATTGTTTTATTGAAGTATCTTTTAAAACCATCTTGGTTATATCGTCGGGAATCATACGGGGAAGTATATGTTTTCCTTAATCGTCAAAGTTTGTTTCCTGTGATATATGAAGCAGTGTTAGTCCACTGGCCTGTGCATTTTTAGAATCAGCATCTGACGATTTTTTGGGACATATTCTCATATGTCGAAAAAGATAACTTCGACTAAAGAATCCCTTACATCCAGAACATGGCAAATAAGCTGACGACTTTTTTTCGAAAGCTACATTTGGTCTCCGAACTGGATTAACAAAACTCTCATTTCCATAAGAGTTCAAAAAATTTCCTCAAATAAAAAAAACATATTTAATTTTAAAAAAATACTCAGAAATATGACTTGTTTGCAGCTACATTAACGTTTATTTAAATATAGACCTAAAAAAAAAGCTTGAATCTTAATATTCGATATATTAAAAAAATAATAAAAATTTGGTGTTTTTATAGATCCTAAAAGTCAGTTAATGAAAATCGTACACTCTGTTAAGAATAGATACCTTTTTTTCGAATCTCGTCCAAAATTAGTTTTCTCTTCTTCGAATTTTTAGGTAATGCCATAATTTTTTTGACTTCCAACTCTTTATCGTGTTTGCGTATTAAATGCCTTGCAAAATTGGTTACATTCATTTCACAAAACACACAATTTTCTCTTTTGTCTCTTTTAAGTTTTCCTCCTATATTTTCACACGATGTTTTGGCACCTGCTAATTCATTAAATCGTAATTCATTCTTACAGCTACTGCTTTGATTTTTTTGGGTGTTTGTGCAGGTGCTATTTAATTGTTGTCTTGGTTCGTATACATCACTGGCTTAATGACACTACAAAAAATAATTAGCCAATCAAGTGAATTGTCTATTATTTTTCTATTACTCAAGTATAAAAAATAAACTTTAATTTGGATTTGAATGAAAAGTGTACCTACATTAATATACTTTTCTACCGTGGCTCATATAGCATTTTTTTCACTACTTCACTACTGGCATTTAATTTTTTTAAATATTAGTTTGTCGACTCCCGTTTCACATGACATGACAGCTGTGCACAAGTTAACCTCACATTCTATTAAATGGATTGATATTTAGTTATAATCAAGTGTAAAGAATGAAAAACTTGACTTGAGGAGAATGAGTAATTTGTAAAGATTGATATATTTAATTAGAATTTAACTTTTAATTACTTACTGTGTACTTACATTCAATTGTTTATAATATAGATAATAAAACAAATCTAAATGTTGAAAATAACTATTTACAAGACACTGGACGTGATGCCTGGATTTAATTGAACAGTCCATGTGGACATGGTCCAAGTAGGTTGAACAACCGAGATGACGTACCTGGAATTAGATAGAAAAACACTCTGAGTATTCAATTTGCCATAAATAATGATTAATTATTTAACTAACGATTAGTATACTTGAAATCCCCAAAATTAATGAAAGTATTAATAATATACAAGGTGCATCTTATGTGTTTGAACTGTGATTATGTATATCAGTACTAAAGTAAAGTTAAAACTTCACTTGATCAACAATAAATGCCTAATAGTAAGTATTTAGGGTTATTAGGAAAGGTGCAAGGGGCGCAAACTCTCCCCAGTGCATGTAAGGAATATGTGGCACAAACTCTCCACAAACAATATTATAACTACTGCAAGTGGCACAAACTCTCCACAGTACAGCAAAATAACAATACACTGCAAGTGGCACGAACTCTCCACAGTACAGCAAAATAATAATACACTGCAAGTGGCACAAACTCTCCACAGTACAGCTAAATAAGGTTACACTGCAAGTGGCTCAAGCTCTCCACAATACAGGGTGGTGGAAGGAGATATGGGTGACGTGAGAAGTCACCCTGTATCAGGAATGGACAAACCGCAAGTGGCGCAAACTCTCCACAGTACAGTATAGGTATATGAGTTAGACTGCAAGTGGCACAAACTCTCCACAGTACAGCTAAATAAGGTTACACTGCAAGTGGCTCAAGCTCTCCACAATACAGGGGGGTGGAAGGAGATAAAGGTGACGTGAGAAGTCACCCTGTATCAGGAATGGACAAACCGCAAGTGGCGCAAACTCTCCACAATACAGTATAGGTATGTGAGTTAAACTGCAAGTGGCACAAACTCTCCACAGTACAGCAAAATAATAAAACCCTGCAAGTGGTACAAACTCTCCACAGTACAGCAAAATAATAATACACTGCAAGTGGCACAAACTCTCCACAGTACAGCTAAATAAGGTTACACTGCAAGTGGCTCAAGCTCTCCACAATACAGGGGGGTGGAAGGAGATATGGGTGACGTGAGAAGTCACCCTGTATCAGGAATGGACAAACCGCAAGTGGCGCAAACTCTCCACAATACAGTATAGGTATGTGAGTTAAACTGCAAGTGGCACAAACTCTCCACGGTACAGCTAAATAAGGTTACACTGCAAGTGGCTCAAGCTCTCCACAATACAGGGGGGTGGAAGGAGATAAAGGTGACGTGAGAAGTCACCCTGTATCAGGAATGGACAAACCGCAAGTGGCGCAAACTCTCCACAGTACAGTATAGGTATATGAGTTAGACTGCAAGTGGCACAAACTCTCCACAGTACAGCTAAATAAGGTTACACTGCAAGTGGCTCAAGCTCTCCACAATACAGGGGGGTGGAAGGAGATATGGGTGACGTGAGAAGTCACCCTGTATCAGGAATGGACAAACCGCAAGTGGCGCAAACTCTCCACAATACAGTAGGATTGGATGAATAGGAAATGCAACAATAAATTAATGTTCTTGATAACGTTGAATATTAAAGAACTTTAAACAAAGTTATTATTAAAAATAATTAGCAAATATACATACCCTATGTGATAAAATATCTTTTAAATTCAAATATCAAATAACAGGCAAAAATGAATTACTCTGTGAGGTAGACTCACCTATTTAATTTCTGACATGCACCACAATACACACTATATTTTATATATTTAAATTTATCCGACTCAAGTGAACACTTTAGTTATCTTCTAGCAACTAAAACCCAAATCGTTCTTAAAACCTTTCTTTCCCCTTTCGTGACCTCGAAGACTACGTGACATTTTGATATTTTGCTTATCTGTTTCAGACAATTGGTTGTTTTGTCGAGAAATGGATTTCTGAAATATTAGGGTATACCCATGATTTAATTCGTTTTACTTGGAACGAAAACTATTTTAAGAATAACAGGGTGAGAAAAAAAAATTGTCTTACAGTCGGCCATCCTGCGAGCATCTCGTCCCGAGATATCTACTAGACTGAAAATGGATTTCAGAAATCTTTGACATGTTTACCAATGAACTAAACTATCCATACAAGCTTTCAGTAGACATATGATTCCCTGCTGTGGCTCCTGTCTTTACTACTGTGTCGAAAATTAAATCCACAAAATTGCCAATTCTTCAGGCGTGAAGACACTTATTTAGAGCACAATTTGTCTAGTGAGGGAGTACTCCCCTATAAAGTAAAATGTTTAGTCATTGAACAATATCCAGTGCCCAAAAACTCGGAAGAAACTAAAAGGTTCGTAGCATTCTGTAATGATTACAGACGTTTCATTCGGAACTTCGCTGAAATATGCATACCTCTCGAAAAATTATCCAGGAAACATGTAAAATTCGAGTGGTCGGAAGACTCCGAAAAATTATCCCAAATATTAAAAACAACATCAATAGAGCCACCTTTATTGAAATATCCTGATTTCAGTAAACAATTTATACTGACTACAGATGCTTCAAATTACGCGTGGTCTGCATGCAATTCTTAGAAATACGAAGGTATAGATTTACCTATATCTTATGCATCGCAAAGTTTTAAGAAAAGTGAAATAAACAAACCTATAATTATGGAAGAATTGTTAGCTATCCATTGGAGAATTAATGACTTCAAGAGTTACTTGTATGGTTCTCCACAGTTTATAGTAAAAACGGATCATAAGCCGTAAACACATCTATCTCAATGACAGAACCCACTTCAGAACTCACAAGAATTAGACTAGACAGAAGAATATAATTTTGAAATACAGTATATGAAAGGAAATTCAAATTATGCAGACAGTATTTCAAGGATATCCATAAATGAATTAAAAGACTTGTACATAGATAATTTTCACGTCTTAGCTATAACGAGGTCAAAAACTCGACAAAATAAAACTCAACCTATAGAAGAAAATAAAATAGTTTCTGCAAAAGTAAAAACAGATGTTCGCAAACCATCAGTATTTAAGTACTGAATAATTTAGAGGCGCATAAATTGGATATCGAAAAATAAATATATATATTCAACGCTTTACAACTAAGTTTTGAAAAACATTTTTCAAAAACAGTGACCGTGCAACTAAGATGAAACAACTACTTCCCGGGCTATCTGCCTCGACATACATTGAATTACACTCCTAAGTCAAACGGGGTTGGTATATCTACAAGATTTAACCAGCCATTACCAATACTGCAATTTGAAAATAACCGTGTTTCGCTAAGGATGAACATACGGATCAAAAACAGAACATTAGAATTAAAATTGGGTACACTTATTATTTCCCAAAGCTGAATACGATTTTGAATTGGGACAGCATATACTGACAATTTTAAGTAGCCCTAAAAACAAAAATCGCACGAAATGAAATCGAGTAATCTTGCAGGCCAATTGACTGGCCCTCGCCCTCGAATACATCGATTCCCGTACGAACTGTGAGTATATTGACGAACTACTCGACTAAAATGAACAGGAGAACCACCGTGCATGAACCAGAAATTTTGCCGTGCCATTAGGGAACGTAATCCATTATTAAATCAGGTATATTATTTCGCAAATCAACAATTAAGCAGTACAAGTTTTATGTACCATTGCGAGAAGTGACTACTCAAGAATTTCTCTATGGCAAGATTTGACAATATCGGAACTGTTCATTTTTTTTTTGGACTTACCTTACATACAGGTACTTTAAAGTTACCTACCTTGCAGGACTATTGAGAAAAAAAACATAAGACTATTCTCCAGCTGTTTCTCACATTTAATGGGTCGCTACTTGCTAATAATGAGATGCCCATATGTTCCTGAAGTTAAAACCAATGAGCTGTCCCCAGATGATCGAAATCAGGCCTATACTGGATCATTTTACTAATAAAATGAAGATAATATATTACCCATAAAAAAAAAACAAAAAAAACTTGTCAGTGGATGAATCTATGGTCTTGTGAAAAGGGGGACTTTACTTCAAGCAATATCTACCAAAGAGGCGGCAGAAATATGGGATAAAGTTGTATATGGTAATAGAAGGGGACGGAACAATTTTAGATATGATGGTACATACTGGCTCGAGCGATATAACTGGCGGAAAAGATCATGCACAAAAGACAGTGATGTATCTGATGCACGAATGTCTGAATAACGGACATAGCTTATACATGGACAACTTTGACAATAGTTATTCATTGGCAAAAAAAAAGTTTCTTGATCAAATACCTTTTGTACAGGTACTCTCAGAAAAGCCGAAAAGATTTCCCCAAAAACGTTGTAGCTACAAAATTAAGAAAAGGTGAGACCAAAGCTATGTATAACTGCAATATGATGATTGGCAAGTGGACCGATAAAAGAGACGTCTTAGACATATCTACTGAATAAAAAAAAAATGAAGTGGTAACTAAAAGCAAAAGTCAAGTATAATAAATAGTGGAATAGACATAAGGCATTCGTGATCAAATGATGGCTTATTATCCAACGGCACGCCGTTACGTTGATATTAGAAAATTATAATACATGTGATCCAGTTGTATTTGCACAATGCCCATAAACTTTATAATAAGTACTCTGGTTAGAAAGTGACATTTTACAACTTTCGAATGTCCGTATTAGAAAAACTATTGCCAAAAACAGTCGCAACAAGCAGATGTACCTGTAAATGTAAACCATTTACCTGTAGAAATCGAAATTCTCAATGAACTTGGACAAACGCTTAGAAAATAAAATGTAGGGTTTGAGCTATGGACAAAAAATACGGAAAGATACTGTGTACCACTGCACAGCTTGTCCCGAGATGCCCGGCCTCTGCATATGAAATTGTCTTAGAGAATACCACTCATTGGAGACATAGGATTCTAGGGCTATAGTACCCAAGGGAGGATTTCTCTGAGGAGAATATTGTGGAAATATAAGCATAATAAGGGCAACTAATATCTTCACATAAACAGAGCAGCCAAGAGCAAAAAAAACAAAAAAAAAAAAAACTTAAAAGCTGAGGTGCCTTGGACTTGACACATTAGCAAACTCTTATACCAAACCATTGCCAACCTTCGGAACTTTGTAGTAGCGTAATAGATAGTGGCTTCCCCTAAACATCGAAAAATATCACGAAGTTCATCGACCTTTTGAAGCCAAACCGAAATCGATTGCACCCTATCCTCGAGGTCAAATACAGGTACAGTACCACATCCCCTCGGACCGTCTTGATAGGCCGTTCTCGTTCGGCAGTATTTTCGAGGAAAGTGGTCATTACAGTGCTCAATCGTTCAATAGGGTGTCAAAGAATCAATACGGTTTCTTCTTGGGGTAACAGATTCACTCGAACCCGAAGCCCGAAGCCTCTTGGGTTTCAATTGGTAGCGGTATTTTATTGCGACGTTGGGGACCCATTTCAGTTGATTTTATTATTACTTTTGTGATTTATGGTAGAAATACGGTAAATAAATATTTAATAAAATAAAAAAAACACAAAGCTAGAATAACATTTAAAAGAATAGTGTCATCTCGGCATTGTAATTTTATGTCATTGAATTAATAAATCCAGGTCATCTCTATCCCACTTCTGATAAATTGTAAAGAATGAAAAACTTGACTTGAGGAGAATGAGTAATTTGTAAAGATTGATATATTTAATTAGAATTTAACTTTTAATTACTTACTGTGTACTTACATTCAATTGTTTATAATATAGATAATAAAACAAATCTAAATGTTGAAAATAACTATTTACAAGACACTGGACGTGATGCCTGGATTTAATTGAACAGTCCATGTGGACATGGTCCAAGTAGGTTGAACAACCGAGATGACGTACCTGGAATTAGATAGAAAAACACTCTGAGTATTCAATTTGCCATAAATAATGATTAATTATTTAACTAACGATTAGTATACTTGAAATCCCCAAAATTAATGAAAGTATTAATAATATACAAGGTGCATCTTATGTGTTTGAACTGTGATTATGTATATCAGTACTAAAGTAAAGTTAAAACTTCACTTGATCAACAATAAATGCCTAATAGTAAGTATTTAGGGTTATTAGGAAAGGTGCAAGGGGCGCAAACTCTCCCCAGTGCATGTAAGGAATATGTGGCACAAACTCTCCACAAACAATATTATAACTACTGCAAGTGGCACAAACTCTCCACAGTACAGCAAAATAACAATACACTGCAAGTGGCACGAACTCTCCACAGTACAGCAAAATAATAATACACTGCAAGTGGCACAAACTCTCCACAGTACAGCTAAATAAGGTTACACTGCAAGTGGCTCAAGCTCTCCACAATACAGGGTGGTGGAAGGAGATATGGGTGACGTGAGAAGTCACCCTGTATCAGGAATGGACAAACCGCAAGTGGCGCAAACTCTCCACAGTACAGTATAGGTATATGAGTTAGACTGCAAGTGGCACAAACTCTCCACAGTACAGCTAAATAAGGTTACACTGCAAGTGGCTCAAGCTCTCCACAATACAGGGGGGTGGAAGGAGATAAAGGTGACGTGAGAAGTCACCCTGTATCAGGAATGGACAAACCGCAAGTGGCGCAAACTCTCCACAATACAGTATAGGTATGTGAGTTAAACTGCAAGTGGCACAAACTCTCCACAGTACAGCAAAATAATAAAACCCTGCAAGTGGTACAAACTCTCCACAGTACAGCAAAATAATAATACACTGCAAGTGGCACAAACTCTCCACAGTACAGCTAAATAAGGTTACACTGCAAGTGGCTCAAGCTCTCCACAATACAGGGGGGTGGAAGGAGATATGGGTGACGTGAGAAGTCACCCTGTATCAGGAATGGACAAACCGCAAGTGGCGCAAACTCTCCACAATACAGTATAGGTATGTGAGTTAAACTGCAAGTGGCACAAACTCTCCACGGTACAGCTAAATAAGGTTACACTGCAAGTGGCTCAAGCTCTCCACAATACAGGGGGGTGGAAGGAGATAAAGGTGACGTGAGAAGTCACCCTGTATCAGGAATGGACAAACCGCAAGTGGCGCAAACTCTCCACAGTACAGTATAGGTATATGAGTTAGACTGCAAGTGGCACAAACTCTCCACAGTACAGCTAAATAAGGTTACACTGCAAGTGGCTCAAGCTCTCCACAATACAGGGGGGTGGAAGGAGATATGGGTGACGTGAGAAGTCACCCTGTATCAGGAATGGACAAACCGCAAGTGGCGCAAACTCTCCACAATACAGTAGGATTGGATGAATAGGAAATGCAACAATAAATTAATGTTCTTGATAACGTTGAATATTAAAGAACTTTAAACAAAGTTATTATTAAAAATAATTAGCAAATATACATACCCTATGTGATAAAATATCTTTTAAATTCAAATATCAAATAACAGGCAAAAATGAATTACTCTGTGAGGTAGACTCACCTATTTAATTTCTGACATGCACCACAATACACACTATATTTTATATATTTAAATTTATCCGACTCAAGTGAACACTTTAGTTATCTTCTAGCAACTAAAACCCAAATCGTTCTTAAAACCTTTCTTTCCCCTTTCGTGACCTCGAAGACTACGTGACATTTTGATATTTTGCTTATCTGTTTCAGACAATTGGTTGTTTTGTCGAGAAATGGATTTCTGAAATATTAGGGTATACCCATGATTTAATTCGTTTTACTTGGAACGAAAACTATTTTAAGAATAACAGGGTGAGAAAAAAAAATTGTCTTACACAAGTAGGCTCTGTATTTTTCTACCTTGGTTAATAATGAACAACTTTACTACCTCAACAAAAGTCAATAAAGTTAGGTTTAGAGGCTAGTAGTGAAAAAACATACATTTTGTACTATTTACCATTAATATATCTTATTAAAACATGAACTTACCCGTTGTTCAAGAGAATATTCTTTGACGAAACTTAATTTTCCAAACAATAAAACTGAATGCTCAAACGGAATTCTCACGATACAACGTTGCCAATATTTTGATGTCACAACGCGCGTCATATAAAAATATAATATACGCTCCATATAATGGAAGTCACAAGATGCACAGGTTAAATTACGTAAAATATACAAAATAAACAGCACCGATCCTTCGACGCGCTACCTACTGGCGAATGAATAATACAAACAAATTTGAGAATCATGTGTTTTGACATCCGTATGATTTTTTCCCCACCCTCTTCTATCCTTGTAATACGTAGTTTTAGCACGGAAAACGTTGTGACATCCGATTTTGGATGTTACAACGTCAACGGATGCTGCAGCGTCGGTAGCAATTTTGCATCAGGAGGTTACAGCGATACATCAAGGTTATACATTCAGAATCCAATTATCATAAAAGATCCTGCCTAGAAATGTTGGAGACCGCTCTAGATGAAAACTCGTTGAACAAAAAAAGAGAAAGCAACCATGTAAATCACACTTATGCATATCTTATTTCATTAGACAATCACCATAATAATAGTAGAATTGTTGATATTTCAGATTTATAACGATGAACATCTACCTAATTAATAAGTTATAACAGGCTTGTTTTGTACATACTACATTTGCTATGGTTATCTTGAGATTTTAGTGAGGTAATTAGTGAGAGTAAATTGTCTCACAACTGTGCCTTTTTAACAATTGCAAATATATAATACATTTATGACTTCCTTGTTTAATAGGATCATGATTAAGTGACTAGTCATGGTACTAATAATCAAGACTGTCTTCTAAGTTATAAAGTTAGTCACAGCAACTCTGTTATTACTCAACCAAAAAAATATTAAAAAATGTCACTTGAGTTTTGACATTCCACATCAAAATAGTGCCTTCAATGTATGATATAAATAAGAAGTTTAGTTTCATAAATTATTAACTCACTTTACACGTAAGT
Organism: Lochmaea crataegi; assembly: GCA_947563755.1. Taxonomy (NCBI): domain Eukaryota; kingdom Metazoa; phylum Arthropoda; class Insecta; order Coleoptera; family Chrysomelidae; genus Lochmaea; species Lochmaea crataegi. The sequence goes on along the minus strand of OX387427.1, from coordinate 34,992,683 downwards.
TTTTTAAAATTATTTTACAAAAGATATACCAAAAAAAATGTTCATATTTCAGCCTTGAAAAAGAAAATAAATTTTTTCGAAACGTTGGGTTGTAGATAAGAGTTTCATTAAGCCTTCCTTACGTCGGAATCCCTAAGATATATAAAACCTATTATATATATATATATATATGCTCAACTGTCAGTTTGAGACTTATACCGTATAAGTTTTATACTTTATACTGTCCCGAAAAATGCACTTTTGTTGATAAATTGTGTTGGTTTATATCGTTTATACTGTCCTCAAAAATGAACCAATTTTTATATTAATTTTGTACTTTTATACCGAGTTTTATACTGTCCTCAAACTAAATAAACTTTTTATACCATCCTAAAATATGGATAATATTGTACCACAAAGGTATATTTTATACTGTCCTCAAATACAGATATATAAGTTAGATAAATGTTATCTATTTCATATTGTGAGTTTGAAATTATTAAATATAAATTACAGTGTTCACTATGTTTATAATTAATCCGCAACCTTATTAAAATGACGAAAATTATTAATAATGGTTCGGTATTTCACGTGCAGATAGTTATAGTATATTATTCATCAAGCCTATAAATGATTAGGGGGTATGCAAAATAATCGGTGTTCGATCAATCGATATATATTTTTTGAAGAATCGATTAATCTATGACACGATTGATGTATTAATAATTGATTAATCGATTATTTTGGCCACCTCCAGTTACAAGGTATTTCCGTCAGATAAATAATAATCAAGCAGTTGACATTTAGACTTAACGTTTCTCGTGTTGTTGATGTTGCCATGTTAACCTTAAAACACGCTCGTTTTTAAAAGTTGGATTTCAGCACGCTGGGCGTACTTTAAATAAGCAAAATATGGTAACAATATAAAAAACGTTGTGGGACTTGTGGACAACAACAACCTGTGAGAATTGGGTTTAATAAAATACTATGTTTGTCAAGTTATTTTAGTCTTAAAATTGCATACTTACTACAATAATTATTCTTAAATAATCAATTTATCGATTGAATTCTTTTATCGGAAAAATTGATTTTTTCAACATAAATTGAACTATAATATCTTCTGTATGTTCCTTGTGGTATGTTCATGATTTTTTTTGTTATTTCTGGGAATTGATGTACAAAAAGTTATGACCCAAATTTTGTTATTTTGATATATTGAATAAACTAATTAGAAAACGCAACAACTTTCGTTAGTTCGTCAACATCTAACCACTTGATAACAATAAAATAATTTTATTGTTATAATATTTGAATCGGGCAAATAGTTTGAGAAAACTGACAAAAAAATAATTTTGGCACAGTATAGCACAAGACTCCTCTCATAGAACTAATACAAATATATGGTTAAAATATAAACTGTATCCTATACTGAATTCCATGTACCAGGTTGGTAATTAAGAATTAACAAATTAATCAGCGAAAGGCCAACACATGGAGAAATAAAAATATTATTTTAATTTTTCTATTGGACAACACAAATATTCATACCGAACAGCTGATTAGAATGTCTGCAGATTATCTATGAATATCTGGCCACTCTGCAGATGCAGAGCATGCGCATTGCTCCGAGTAAGCATTTAACGTTATGCTAAATAAGTTTTTAATTTTCCATTATTTCAATAGAGAGATATCGGTAAAATGAATAGCGCCTGTGAACGTAATTAACGTCCTGCGGTATTGGGTTTACGTCAAGCGGTATTTCAATTTTATTTAACAGTTATCGGAGGCGACCTTTTACCCGCTCCCCGCGTTATTCGAAAGTGTGACTTAACCTAGCTTTTATTGTGTCTTGTAAGTTTTTAATTAAATTTGTGTGTTTGCCTTAGCCACATCCAGTATTTTTCGTATTATTATTGTTCAAATAAAAGTCGAACATTTATTTTTGAGGTACCTTATAGTGTATCTATAGATTCATTTTATCCTACAATTATTTTTTCTCAACTTCCACTAGAATCTCTACAATGGATAAAGATCTTGAAGCGATAATTATTGGTAGTGGAAATGATCAAGACATTGAAGCCGCTATTTTGATGAATAACTTTAACGTGGAAAAACTCTGCGCATGCCCGGCATGTTAATTATTAAGCGCTATTTCAAATACCGCCAGTCGTTAGGCTCCGTAAATTACGCTTTGCGGTAACGTTATTTAGGGACGTTGTTTTAAGAATCGATTCGCGCATAGGTTAAATGTCAAAATAACATATGCGCTAATACGGCCTGGCGCTATTTGGGTTACCGATATCTCTCTAATATCTTCACCCAAAATTTCATTATGGGTGCCGTTAGTTCAATAAATGAAATGAACTAACGAATAGTTTGTGCCAAAACTATGTTTTGTCAGTTTTTATAATCAATTTGCCCGATTAAATAGTCATTTAATAAGTATACATGGGAAAATATGAGTAATAATATTTTCAAATAACCATCGTCAAGTGTAGAAAACAACTGACTTATTCAGTAGTCGCTTGTAGGGCTCGCTTCTTGGAAATGTAGGTACCTATTTATGGTTATCTTAATATTGATGTAGACTTAACAATGATGTAATTGAAACATGACAACATTGAAATTATTAGATGAGTGGAATGTAGATGGCGTCACACAAATTACAGTTTCTGGAGGCCTTTTTGACCTTCGTACCTACTTACGACATGCGGCGCTAGATCGCAGCACACAATACGATCCACCGCAAGATGGAGGTATGTAAAACCATCAATTAAATCACAATCATTTTTTATATCAATTATTTCGACGTTTCAATAGCGTTCCAACTACCGTTGTCAAGAATAATTAAGTTTTATGAAAAATTTCGTCACTATCAGGCACTTACAAAAAATTCGAAATAAAAAATACAAAACAAGATTGTGGTTTAATTCTCAGAAACAAAAATAAAATTGAACAATCTATTTTCGATTAAACGAAAATCATCGATTATGAATTTTGATCATCGCAAAGCCCTAATAGGTTTTTATTCACGAATATGAATTGATTGATCAGATGAACTCCAGCATTCAATCAATTGTCCAAGTCTATCAACTTCTTATAGCACGCAGCAAAAAATCAGTATTAACATCTGGCATTAACCTACCATTTCAATCCAATGAAATATTAAAAGTACAAAGTACAGTTTCAATAGCGTCTATCAAAATAGTTGGTACTAAACAAGCATAATGCTTTTGTAGACAACAGCACTTAACGTAGAAAGTTCTCATTTCAAAATGTGTCAATATGACAGAAATTACAGATATAATCATATAAATAAAACTATTCAGTTATGGAACCAGCGAAAAAAAAAATGAATCACTTCACCAATAATCTACGTAATACCAACAATCGACAAGGTTTTATCAACATTAAATGAAAATTACCACAAAATTCGATTGATCTTATTTAGACAAAATAAACTTCAATTATCAGTTTTTCATTGCTTTTTTATTATATTATTTACAAATGCTTTCAACATTTCTGGACTCCTTTTTTTTAATATACTATGCTGTTTAATAATCTGCTTGCAGAGATACAAAGAAGGCAGTTTTTTTTCTTCAAAATATTTTTTTAAATGTTCAAACACAAACGTTTTTTCCTCAGCCGTCCATCGAGTTCTATTAACTGAAAATGAAAGATGTGGTCAATTTACTAAATATAAAACTAGATAAAATTTAAAAATGCTCTCACCTTTTTTTTCTTTTTCTTCATGATGCAAATCCAAAATATTATGTTTCCGCTTCCTTATCTCATTGGAAATGTAACCTCTCAACTGGCCAATGGATCTATTTAACTTCTCTTTTTCGAGAAAGATCATACACTCGGCTGATGTTGGCATTTCACAGTTTTCCATATAATAAATAAATTCTTTATCTACCACATTTTTTTCCTGATTTGTCCAAGATAACCGGCTGATATTTTTTTTTGTTTGGCTTATCTAAAGAAACTTGACAGAATTAGTAAATACATATTAGGAAATAAGTATTATCCAAACCTGTACTTGTACCACAACTCTCTTGAATGTTGTGTCTTGAATTGCGTGTATTATCATTTGTTGAGTTATCCTCATTGTTTTCCAGAAAATCTGAAACAAGCATTTATTGAATGTCAGTTTAATAAATGAAAAAAATGTAGTAGACAGTTTGCCACTATTCTTATAAAAATATTTTTGTACACTAATCAATCAAATATAAATTGCATCATAATAAAAATGTGTTACTGCTTGTTCTAATACTAAACTACATAAGTATACAAGCTAAACGAGTCTAGTAACTGTGAATTTTTGTAAAACCCGTGATTATAGTTTAAAAACTATTGAATTACAATTTGCTGAAACTAGATAATTGAACTAGACGTTATTAAGTTTTTATTAAAATTTATTATTACCTATAGCAGATTCCTTGGATATCTCTTCACAATCCATATTTATATCGAAAATATTATTACTGGAGTTTTCTAAGCTATTTTCATCAGGATCTCCTTGGGCTTGCTCTAAAATACTTGACATTCTAATGATATCTTTAGCAACATTGGGTAATCTATAATAATATAAATGAATTTTTTCATGGTGTCCTAAATAATCTGCCACATCCTTTACTTCGGTTTGGCCTAAATTCATAGTTCCGCATTTAGTTGCGATATGCTTTCGTAGTTCTGTGCCTCTTAATGATTTTGGTTTTTGAGCTCCACATAATTTTGAATAGTGATTCATTAATAGAGTGGCAGAGAGATGCTTATGGGAGTCACCTGGTATGCCAAAGAGATATTTATTGTTAGAATCTACCTGAGCCTTGCTTCGAAGTTTAAGCAATGTCTTAAGTGTAATTAAATTATTTTTGTTCACCATTACTGGCACCCCCCTCATCAGCTTGCCTTTTATTAAAAAACGTACATAATTTTTAGTTTTTATCCTTTCATTAGGGTCGAGGATCGTCATTTGGTTTTAATTTTTCATATTGTAAAAAATCGTTTATTTCAATTCTTTCCATTTCACCAGCTCTTCTACGGTTAAATAACTGCAATGAAATAAGAGTCACACTCAATAACTGTTTCCAAGAATTATAAGAAAAACTTTCATTGAGTTTTTTCATATGAGTTTGTCTTTGTTCTTCTAAAAACAGTCTTAAAGTTTGAATATCATGAACAGTAGGAAGTGATATTTTCTTTTTTCTTTTCTGTTCAAGTTGGTTTTCCTGTACTGTTTTATTAATATCATGTGACAAACCTTCTTGTAGGAGTTGAAGAAAATCTTTGACTTCTTCTTGTCTATCTTTAGCCTTTTTTTAATGTACTCAGAAATTAAATAAAATGAAATTTTTTTTAAATGTGATCCTGTGGCAAAAGCAGTTGCAGGGCTCTCATACTTTCCAGTATTTTGATCCAAGCCACACATCTTATTAATGCTCAATATAATATTATCATAATGTTGAGGATCAAATAATTCCTCAAAGTTAATGGACATGTTATTACTTATCTCTTTAAATGTGAGAAAAAATGATGCAACACACCTTAGTTTGGACCTAATCATTTTATATAGATGCGGAGCTCTATACTTTTGTGCCAAACGGTTTCCAAAAAGTATTATTCCTGCATCTGAACAAATGGTACGGGTGATTCTATCGTCCCGTAAAACTGGTAAAAAATTTTTTCTTAGGATTTCACTTGCTTCCGAACTAATAAATAGATATTTTTGTTTACTACAAAGTAAAGCGTCTTTTGATCCTTTTACTCTGTTTTTTTTACACATCCTAAAATGAGTTGCTAAAGATAAGTGTGAATACATAGCCCCACAACTTCCACAGGGTTTAAAATGCTCAGCTGTTCTTAATGTTTTGGAGGAAGGACGCCGAACTACAATTAATTCATTATCTAAATTGTATTGTTTCTGAGAATTGTATAGAAAATCGCCTTCAGCTCTTAGCTCCTGAATAATTTTAAATCGAATAGGGTGTTTTTTGGAAAAGCCAAGGAAATATTTAACTCTATCTTCATTCTTATGCCTTAGTTCCAAATGACGAGCAAATTTTGATTGTAATTTCAGGCAGAATTTACAACAATGTTTTTTGGTTTTTGAATGTGTAATATTTAAATTCTTGTAATTTAAATCCACTGGATGTAAACTGCAATCTACAAAAAAAATTTGTGAAAGTCATTGTATACGTCTACTTTTAATTAAAAAAAAGTCAATATTCCATAAAATATAATAATATGCGGGTATTAGGGGACGATATTTAAGTTGTATGTAGGTATCCGTGATATAATTCGGTTTTTCTAAATATAATCAAAAAGGATAATTGAATGTTAATACTAGCTGTTCAGTTATTCATGTCTAAAATAAACCATTTTCAAAATACGGTACATGAACAAATTTTCGGTGAATTTTGAAGAACGCGATTGAACCTTCAATTTTGAGAGAAAATATAATTTTTCTCCTATTGACATTAAACGTCAGTTTTAGTGACATTTATCGATCATAGAAGTAATGATTTTTAATGCAAAGGCATTGAAAAAATCATTTTTTCTTCTTTTTTTTTTAAATCTCCCATACTTTACTTAGCAACGGTAATGATAATGAGATTTAAGCAGGCCCATGGAATCAAACAATCACTTCCACGTCACACATAAATAGGCCAACTTCACTGTGCACACTATTATTGTCGATATTCAACATTATATTTATTATCTTTCGGTAGATATTATTATGTATACAATTTAAGGTCTAATCGACCATAATAATTAAAAAATATATAACATACGATTAGAAAAAATATTAAAAATTGAGTTATATCCGCCATAAAAAAGTTTTCATTTTAATTTGATTTTTCTAAACACACTGTACAAACAGGAGAAAAAATTATGTTTCACACGGCAGAGAATCAGATTTACTGCCTGGCCAGTTTCATTGCTAGCCGCGGTATTAAATCTGTTACTTCTCTGCCTAGTTAAACAAATAACTATTATAATATTTTATATTTATTTGAAACGGTTTTGCAATAAATTGAAAAAATATTTTGGTCAAGATCTTGATATGAATTAGGAATATTCACAAAATTGTTAATTTTTCATGTATGTTTTTAATCGTTTTAAAATTAACCGTGGTCTATTTATCTCTCTGTTGTATACTTTGTTCAAATTTCATTTGCGCTGCGTCAAAACAATATCCCCGCAACTGACAACAACTCCACCGGCAGACGTTTTGCGTTCGATCGGTGGATAATAATAGTGGGGTGTCGAGTGCAACGAATCCACCAATACGAACGCAAAAGGTCTATCGCTAGTAACTTCTCCGTTTTATTCAAATTGTATTAAATATTGCTTCAATAAGTAATTATTACATCAATAACTAGAAGGCAACTAATATACCAATCAAATGATTTTTTTGTTTTCCGCATGCCTGTAGAAAAAATGGTGTTCGTAACACGTGCGGAGAATATTTTCGCACTAGTTAGGATAATAACTATAAAGAGATGATCGAAAGCTAAAATATAATTTTCTATCAATAACAACTTACCACTGATAGTACTTTCTTTCCCAATACATGAAACATCATCTGGAAGATCCAAGTTGATGAAAGAATCTTTTGTAAATTGATCATGATGCATATTTTCAACAAACTTTCCGTTAGGCATTTCAGTATCTGGAACATAGTCTGGATCTATAATAGAATCATCATCAGACTCATCTGATAATACCGGGGATATTTCAGGTCCTTCTTTTACAGGTAAAATGTTTCTGCTTTTCTCAATATCCGCAATTTCTTCTATATCTCTGAATTGATCGCAAGGTGTCTTTTTATTAAATCCTTTAGGCATTTCACCACTAATACCTCTTTCTTTCCTAATACGTGGAATATTATCTACATCTACATGATCTGCAGGATCCAAGTTAATAAAAAAATCTTGTGTAGATTGATTACGATGCACATTTTCAGCAGACTTTCCTTCAGACATTTCAATATCTGGAACATAGTCTGGATCTACAATAGAATCATCAAACTCTTCTGATATTTCAGGTCCTTCTTCTACAACTAAAATGTTTCTGCTTCCCTCAATATCTGTTAATTTTTCTACAGTAGCTTGTAATTGATCGCAAGCGGTGTTTTTATTAAATCCTCCTTTAGGTATATCACTGCTCTTCAATTCTGCTGTAAAATTATAATAAAATCAGTTCGCAATTTTTAAAACTAGTTATTATCGTTATTAATTTTTATTGATTTATGGTGAAATTAATCACTAGATCATGACCTAAGGTCAGCAAATTTTGTTGATTATGACTTTGAAAAAACTGTGCACATATGATCACCACTTTTCTGTATAAATTGTTGCCACATAATAATGTTTAGATATTAATAAAAATTACCTATATAACTTTTGAAAATTTACTGTTTGGACCCTTACTTTGTGGAATCTACTCATATTAATATTTTAAATGAAACTAAAAGTTTCTAATTAAATCCACTTTAATAAAAAATATACGAAAATTTTAAATTGATAATTATTTTGATATTAAAAATATCACTATTACTTATTCTTTAGAAAGAGTGGGAGACTTTATTTAAATATTTATAGAAAAACTTTCGGCCCCGATTTGGTTTTTGTTGATTTACTTCTCTGTAGATGGCGACCGGCGAGTTGCATCCCAAAAAGTAAAATTTTACCCTAACGAAAAAAGGCAACCGTCGAATTGCATCCGTAATCCAAAAAGGTCTGTTCATTAATAATCGCCTATCATGGTCAAATGCTGGTCAAATTTTACAGCAATGTTGCCGACACCTAACCTACATACCTAATTGAATAATGTTTAAATTAAATTGATATATTATTCACTATATTGTTATAAAATTGTATTAGACGCAGTTTCATAAATAAAATTTAGTATCAATTACGATATCAGAATAAACATGACAACAATTCCCGCTTTTATTTAATTATCTACCAGTTTTAGACACAATATTAAATTTGTTGACAGGATGCAACTAAGCGGTTGGACGGATGCAAGTCAGCGGTCACAAGTTTAACCTGCTCAAATGGGATGCAACTCGCCGGTCCCGCTGTAGATAGGTAGGTACCTAAATTGAATTAAAAAAACAAACGAACCAGCTTACCTTGCTGTTGCAACATACATTGCATTATTTTTTCCAGTGATTTTTTATTGTCATCAAAATTAAGTGGGGTGGCCTGGAAACGGCCAAGTCTTTTATATGGAGCCCAAATTAATCGTTCACTAATTTTAGTAGTACTTTTAGATGTAACAACATGTAAAATATTGTCTTCTACAAATTGTACCAAGCAATATTTTCTAGACATCATTAACTAAAACAATGCATGATTAATTGAAATGTTTTCGGTTTACCTATTTGAAATTTTAATCTGCCTTTAAATTGTTTAATTATTTCTTTTAAATCCATTAAAAAAATTAGTTCGATATTTTTCCCTTTCAAAAAGGACGTAGGTAACCGGTTCTACTGATTTCTTAGTACGTGTGAGAGAAAAAGAGAGGAGGGAATGGAGCTAAGGTAAAAACTTCAAATAATGGTATTACGAAAAAAAAATTGGAATTTTTCAGTTATAATATGAGAAAACATTTAACAGCTAGATACCTAGGTACGTATTAGGTACAACAAATAAAATAAAAATAAAATTATAGTTTAGTTAAAAAATACTAAAAATACCGCTTTTAGGACAATGTGATCTAGTAAATACAAATACTCGATATAATTCAATTTTTTTTCAACCTAAATTTAAACTTATACAAAAAAAAACTGACTTATATCGAGTTAGAGATCTTTAATCGCTCTTAAACAAAACCTGTATATTCAAAAATTATTTTAATTTTTTAGTTCAAATTGTCATAAAAGCATATGCTTTTAGTTTTTAACTATAATTTTGTTTTAGTATTTTTAGTCTTAGGAATTTCTTTTATCCTGTTGATCCTGGTTAGGACATTAGGTCATGATAATGAAATTATTGTATTGCCATCGGTTCTCAATAAGTGTGTACAATTTTAAATTTTTCAGAGAATATAAATACTGAAATTATAAAAGTAATAATTATATCCAAATTGATATAAGAAAGGTAAAACGTACAAACCTGCTTGGCAGATCCAAAGATAATATTACTAAACTAAATACAGGGGAAACAAATTGTAGAGAGAATGAAAATTTTAGAAAAAATCATTCAATGTATAATTCATAGTACTTAAGTGATAAGTTCAATCAAAAAATCTATATAGGAAAATAATACAAAACCTCAGATCGGTAACTACGAGAACATTTTTTTACTAAATCTAAATTGGTTTAAATATAAATAGAATAGATATAACTAGTCTAGTACCTATCCTTCTTTTTTTCTATATTACCTCAAACCACCAGAAATTTAACAAAAATTAAATTAAACGGGGATAAAATGCATTGTTTACTAAACCCTGTATCATTTTCGTATTTTGAGATAAAAAATAAAAAGCAGATTCAAATAAACAAAAAATCTTTAAACTAAGAATCAACTAATACTCACCTGGTAAGAATAAAAAATGTTCACAACCACCAATAACACTTACTACCTACAATGTAAGTATCTATTCTTTTGGTTATCAAATTCGACCTTTAAACCTATAAGTTTGACAAATGAACAAAGAATGATGAAAAATAATAATAGGTATTCGGTTTTCCACTGAAATTAGAAACAATTAAGAAAAAGAAACAGCTTTTAGAAGCACAAAAAAATCTACTCTCTCGCCGACAAACCACTTTGATGTTAGTATAGGCGGAGGCACAATTTATTATTTCATTATTCTCAAAGATATATATGTCCATAAAACTTACCTATACGGAAAGAGGAAAATATCAACAGTATCCTTTGGTTTAAATAAACAACAGGTACGAAGAGAAAGTAACTAAAAAATAAAGCATTATTCTTTAGTTTAAAATAATAGTAGTAGTAGTAGTAGTACATACTAATTACAATGATAATAGGATTAATAAGTTACATAATAGAGTTTTCGAAGCCTCTCAAAAAACACTCCGATAAACGCTATTTCAGAAATATAGACCGGTAGCCCATAACACATGTAGGCTTCATTATTTTAAATGGAAGCGGTTTTTATTATCGAATTTCATATGAAAAACAAGTAGAATAAGGCTATTCCCCAATACCCAATCTTGCCGCCGCTACAGTGTAACATGGCATACAAATTCAAGTGATACTAAGGGTTGATGCGAGGGTTAAACATTGATAAAAAAGCGGAAAAAAACAATTAACAACAACAATTATCCTATTTGCTTATTAACGTCAATCAAATTCCATTGCAACCGGTCTAATAAAGAAGGCTGTATTTGACAATTTTGACATACGGTATGTCATTAAGCGTAAATCACTACCGTACTCCACCGACAGCTTACGTAGATATAGCGGTTCCAGTTTTGAAAAGGCGAAAATCTAACCTCAATTTAATGAATGTTAATATTGTCTTCTCTGGTACTGTTTTTTTATTCTGATCAATTAAAATTATTTCAACAATCAACATCGCGATTGCATTAATTAATAATAATTATTATGCTATCAATTAATAAAAGTAGTAGTCTGAACAATTTGACAAGTAGGATTAGGTTCTTTGAGGAAGACAATCAGATTTATGCAGATCCTTCAAAATAGGCCATAATTCACTCAAATTTTTGCAAATTTACTGGCAAAATCTTACTTGTGTTACCGTTACCGTTTTCGTTGTGCCGCAGGAGGTTCGAAAACTATATTTATCTGTCAAAATAGTCGTGCTATCGCTACCGGCTCAGAATATGTACGTTTTCGGAAACTCCCTAATGTTTAATAACTAAAACGTTGCTTTCAACCTTTTGTTTAAGCAGGTCTTGGTAAATGGACAAAATTGCTGAATATTTAAATATTTTCGGATGAATTACCTACTTAATAATAATAATTGTTTATTTTTTATGATATATTTTTGGAATTGTTCTCAAAATGTTTACCGCCCGGTGCTTTTGTAACCAAAAAACCCCTGTTAACTGCCTACACCGTGTATTCAAGAGAAAAACGAGTTATTATTATTCTATGCGGAAGCAAAGATGACTTTTGTACCCAATGCGTAGCTAAGGTCGGCCAAAAATATAACGTTCTCCTAACTCCTACCGATTATCATGATGATATGACAACTGATTTGTTTGAAAATGACTTGTCGAACATCTTTTGCTCGACATTCCACCGAATTCGGTGTTATGGAAAATGCGTCGTATCATTCCGGAATATTGAATAAAACACATTTTTAACGGCTTCTTATGTCCCCTATATTTGAAAAAATTAAATTATTCCATTTAATATTTATTAAATAAAATCTTTATGCACGCCATTGGGCGGCGTTTAGCCTCAATGGGATTTAAAACCGACTGTTTTTGTGTCGCTGCGCTGACTTTGTTTTATAAAAAACGTCTAGACTAAACATTTGGCACCCTACATGTCGATGTAGGGTGTCTTTGGTCTTCATGAAACTATGAAGGAATGCGAATAAAAAATATCCTCTTGTTTTTATATTATAAACACAAAGTGTCGCCGTTAACGTGTTTTGACTTTTGGACAATTTATGCTGGAGAAGTGAGAACCTAGTAGAGAGTTAAAAAATATTTACTAAATTAATAATTTTCAACTTGGTTTTATTGCGCAGCCAATGATTCTTGCTGTGTTTAATTAAAGAATCACTTAAATAAAATAGTTCACATGTGATTTCATTTAACAGAACGTAAAGTACTGATAATTATTATCATTGTCTAAAAACAAGAAGAGGTGTTGGTTTCATGTGTCGTTTTATTGAATATCTTACACTCCAAAAAAAAATTATCATTTTCATGTAAAACAGCTGTTACAATCCAACAATCCACCATTTCTTAATCTAATGTAAAAAAAAACATTTAACAATATTTCGTTGACTCAGCATCTGGCCTTAAGGCTTTAATAATAAAAGTTTATAAATCCCTCATTGTATAGTAAACAGTAACAGATCCGTAGTCGGAAAAATTTAGGTTCTAATACATAAATTATATTTATTTTGTGAAAAAAATCACTGAATTTTCCAAAAACAAATTTAACTTTTATTTAGGTATTAATTGGAATTGAACAAATTAAACTGTTGAAACATATAGGGTGGCCTACCGTATACGCTTTGATTTATTTAATCCAATTGGCAGATGTTACCAAAGATTGTTTCAAATAAAAAAGATGTAGTTTAATAATGGACACATTTTAAAAACATTTTGTACTGTACCTACAGGGTATCTGCAAAACAGTGGAAGGTATCCAAGTTACATTGAAATAAAATCGAAAACGAGCAAAGTGAGTAAGTAGTACATGAACAAACTGTGACTGTAAATGAAACAAAAAAGCTGGCAGTAAATAGAGAAAAAAAATTTCCCGTTTCGTCTTTAATTAACTACTTTTTTATACAATCTAGGGTTTGTATCATTTGTTTTTGGTATAGGACATAATACCGTTTTTCAGATTATATCCTTTTGCATTTGGTCAACACATTTGGTTTTATTAGCGTAACTTTGAATTTTTTGTTTATGTATTCACTTATTGATAATGTCTTTTACTGTGGATATTTGAGTTTTGGTCAACTTAAGCCCGATTCTGACGATGCAATTTCGTCTCTGCACATGATCGCGGCGACAAAATTGCACGCAGTTTAGGTGTTCCTACCATGCAACTGATCAATGCAATCGAGTTGCATCAAAATATAACTGGCTCTAACTTTATGTCACAAGTTGCAGCAACTTGGTAACTTTTTAGTGACGTTTTTTACGTAAACCTAAAACTTCTGTTGGTGTGACTAACTGAAATGACAGTTATTTACGAGGTTATCTGTTATTATGTTGTGTTATTAGGTTCTTTGTTTTCTAAAAAAAACTGTTGCTCCTGTGGATTGTTGAAGAAGACCTAAAATTAAATCAATAAGAATGTTAAAAATATGGTGACTATTTTGAATATTGGCTACAATATGGTATTTCCCTAAGAAATTGCTACAACAGAATGAATATGGTGTGAGCGCTCATGCAACTTTGAAGGAGACGTGTTGCGGCGAGAAGTTGCTACAACTAAATTGCTTTGAAAAATTGCACCGTCAGGACCGGGCCTTACATGTTTTTTTTGCTGCATAGGTGACCTACTATATTATACCTAGTTTCAATGATTCAAACACATTTCGCATCCGGCGATAAATGGACATTTCAGTTTTAAACACAAGATACTTTCGGAGTATTACAAACTAAAATTCTGAAACAATATTAAAAACGAAATCCCCACTTTCTATTTTTTCTATAAATATTTTAATCCAATTATGTAAATTTAATAAGGGCATTGGAAATAAAGAAGGTAGGTGCAGTACAGAGTACAGGTCAGACAAAAGAAAACAAGCAATGAAAGTTTTTTTATATTTACACAATCAGAATGAAATATTTATAGATAAGGTGGTTAACAATATATCATGAAAAATACTTTTAACTTGAAAAATAAAAATTTGGAAATGTATCTTCTGAAGCAAAAATAAATAATAGAATAATTAAATAAATTAAAGAATTTTTCTCAAATATTTTACCATCCAAACATTTCAGTTGTAAAATAATCATGCATGATCTTTTCGCTCTTCGAAGAAACGAGTACGATACTGTACTATTGTTATCGAATTAACGACTACCTGCTGTGGATTTTGATCTTGAATCAAACATGTTGGCAGAAGTCAAAACGAAATATCTTGGAATGGAGTATAATTGCATAGAATAACTATACAAAAAACCATTAAAAAGCTGTTTTTGTGACAATTCTGAAAATTCAAATAAGTGATAAGACATACATCAACTGGTGATACTATTATAGTATTGAGTTAAATTTTTGTTTTAATATACGAATATTTCGGTCACCGTAGTAGACATAGACGTAAAGTGCTTTGGTTATGTATGTTCGGAAAACAAGGAATAAATGACAACATTAAAAAATATTAGCCTTATTTACTATAAAAGTATGGTATATATAGGTATTTTGTAGCATAATTTTATTCATTAAGCCTACGAGCTTGTAAATGTAATCTCCATGCTTAAAAGCTTGAGAAATGTCACAATACTAATACTAAAAATAGAAGAACTAATTTGATATGCCCAATGAACAAATAATATACCTATATTAACATACCGCCGACCAGTGACCACTATCCACTGGCGGGTATAAAAAAATAGTAGTAAGATGAGCAAACAATTGCTGTTGGTTTTAATAACCGTCGGTTTTTTTAAAGGATGGGAATTATCATCTTTTAAAAGTAGTGTATATGTAAAAATAAAAACCTGCAAATTTTTTTATTATTTTGGAAACATTCATGTTTCATAACTTCAAGTACCTACCTACCTAATAAAGAAAAGGATTTTCAATGTGTTCAGAATTGGTGTTTATTCCAAATACAATGATTATTTCTACATTTAATAATAATAATAATAATAATAAACGTCTTTTATTTTCAAAAATTAAAAATACAAATAAAAAATAATCATACATAACGGGCGAAGTTTATTTTTATTGTGTACTGGACACAACAAAAATATTCTTCCACTTAACCCGAGTAAAAACATGTACCTATTTATATACAACCATTTCATTAAAAAAAAAGATAAGTTATTAACATTTTGTCGAATATTAAAATGCCCTCTGTATTAAAGGGGTCGTGTCTAACGCCAGATATAAATGAATTTTATGCCTTAATCTTGGAATCCAATTTAAACATTTCAAATTTACTTGCAAAAAGTAATGTATGTATTTAAGGAGAATGTAAATATTTAGGGAAATAAATAATAACCATGACAAAAAACCGAAAACTGTTTAGTTAGTTTTGACTGTCCAAAATGTGTCTTTTAAGAACTGATTTAAATTTTGAAATATTCAATTTTTTAAACTGAGGAACAACTTTATTGTACAAGTCACAGATCAAGTAACTGAAGGAACGCCTGAATAGTTCAGTCTTGAAATAGGGTATAGTCAATAATCCCCTATTTCTAATATTTACATTATGAACATCAGAACGGTACGTAATTTTGCGATGGAGGTAAGAGGGCTTTTTATTCACAATTAACGTATGACATAAAGTAAGAAAGTGATGTTTTCTTCTGTTCTCCATATTTAACCAACGGATTACTTTTAATTTATGCGAGATCTTTTTCCGTCTTCTTATACCAAAAATCATACGTAGACAAGAATTTTGAACCTTTTGAATTTTCTTTTTGTACGTAATTGTTAGATTGGGACCATATTACACATCCGCATAATTAAATAAAGACAGAACCAAGGTATCGCAAAGCTGTTTTTTTATGTGAATAGGAAAGAAATGTCTATTTCCATAAATCATTTTAATATTACAATAAGCACGTTGTATTAACTTATTTATGTATTTCTCAAATCTCAGTTCAGAATCGAAAATTACCCCTAAGTTTTTTGCCTCATTTACTATCTCTAATTCTTCATTATTGATAGAAATATTTATGGAGTTTAACAAATATTGTCTTTGATTTTTGTTCCCAAATATCATAACTTTAGATTTTGTTGGATTAATAAATAAATAATGTTCAGTTGCACAATCGATAAACTTTTTTAAGTAATCATTAATAACTACACAGGCAGTGTCCACTTCATGAGGTCTAAAACTATAATATAACTGTGTATCATCAGCGTACAAGTGAACATTACAGTTTAAGATTTGGTTCAATAACTGAGAAGTATACATACTAAATAATAGTGGTCCAAGTATTGAACCTTGTGGAACACCTGACTTTAGTGAAAGAAAATTTGAAAAAACTCCATCTAAACAAACTTGCTGTTGTCTAAATTTAAGATAGTTTTCTAATAAAAAGCAAGCGTACTTAGAAAATCCCATATATTTTAACATGTACAGCATTAAATCATAATTTATGGTATCGAATGCTCGACTGAAATCTAGCATTACCAATACTGAGCTTTGACCTTGATCTAGAGCTTTTAAAATATCATCTGTAATATGAAGTAAAGCAGTAGTACAACTGAAACCTTGACGGAAGCCCGATTGAACTGATGGAAGTAGTGAGTGTTCTTGTAAATAGTTTTTTATTTGGGTTTCCATGGCTCTTTCTAAAATTTTCGATAAACTAGGTAGAATACTTATCGGGCGTAAATCCTTGAATTCAGTTGGGTCAGACTTCTTCGGTAAAACCTTCACTACCGCTTTCTTCTATATATCCGGAATGACACATTCAGTGAGACAAAAATTTATTATATGTGTAATGTAAGGGACTATATGTGGACAGCACAATTTAATTAAATTAATGTTTAACCCGTCACATCCTACAGCATTAGTTTTGATATCACAAATTGTTTTATAAACAAATAAGTCATTAACTTCATGAAAATCAAAATTAGAATCAATAAGTTTATTTAATTTATAGAAATTTTTAATATCTTCAGAGGGATTTGTTTGTGGAACGGATTCAATAAAAAAGTTATTTATTTCAGTAAGATTGCGTAAATTATCTGGTATGTCGAATTTTGTATCAGGCAAAAATTTACATCTTAGAATTCGCCACATTTCCCTTGGGGTATTATTATTAAATTGATGTATAAAATAGGCTCTTTTTTCTCTTTTAATAGATTGAAATGTAAAATTGCGTAGATTTTTATAAGTTTGGAAATCAGCCTGAGATTTGTTCGCCTGTACTTTCTTAGGGCTTTGTCTCTTTCAGCCATCATAATTTTTATAGGAAACGTTAGCCAGGGCGCTTTCGGCTTTGTAACCCTTGAAGTGACAATAGGCACGTGCCTATCAAACAAATTATTTAGGCAGTTAACTAAATACGAAGTTTTGGCATCTATTGTTTCCTGATCAAAGATTCTAAAAAATGAAGTGTTTAAGAGATCGCGTTGGAAATTTGTCTCATCAAAATACTTAAAATTTCTATAGGTAACAAATTTTGGATTCACTTTCTTATTTATTTTTAAATTACAAAATACCATCGAATGGTCTGATATTATTTTTTCCATAACACCCTTATTGCAGTCGGTACCTTCGGGAACTATCACATAATCCAAAAGAGTTGCCGTTGTTGTGGTAATTCTGGTAGGTTCATCAATTATTTGTTGCAAGGCAAGTGATTCCAGAATGGAATTAAATTTTTTTACATTTATATTGTCATAGTCCAATAGATCCAAATTAAAATCCCCCATACAGATAATATCAGTATCGGTAGAACAGAAAGAAACAAGACAATCTTCGAATTCATCTAAAAAAGTATCTGTATTCTGTTCATGGGGTTTATAAATAACACCTACTGCAAAAGATTTTTTATGTATAATTACTTTAATCCACAGTTGTTCCCAAGTGTAATCCTGCCTAGTGATAATTATTTCGCTTCGTATTTTACTTTTAACATAAATACACAACCCCTTCCCATTGCAATTTCTGTCAGCTCTAAAGAGGTGATAGTTGCTAATATTTAAAACTGAGTTATTAATAGATTTTTTCAACTAGGATTCGCATACTAAAAATATGTCAAATTCATTTCGTAGTATAATTAGTTTCAAATCTCGCATAGAAGGTACTAAAGATCTAGCGTTAGCAAAACCAACCTTCAGAAAAGGCATTTTTATATTTCACACTAATTTAGATTTAATTACCCAGTAACCAAAGCAATAAAGCAATTCAATGATTTACAAAAATAAAATGTATTTATCTACAACAAAAACGATACACTAAATTGTGTATCAATTGCACTCAACTTGCAGGTGCCGCGAACTTATAATCTGATATTTTTAGTTAACTTTTAACATGCTTAATTAGATAACCTCAAAATGTTATTATAAAAGAAACACAAAGGATGAAAGAAAAAAAGAAAACTCAAAATAAAGTATTTAAGTAATTGAGATTGATTTCCAAACACTAAGCTTATTACACTAATCTACTGACATCTTCCATCGTAACAATCTTCAATACTTCATCAGCATTATTATACTTCAGGAAAATGTTACCATAGTTTGTCCACACCCTTCCATTTTTTCCAATTTTGGTTAACGCTGCTTTTAAAATGTTTAATTTTTTAGATGTTAGGTCCTCTCTGGCAACAATCTTAGTTGGTTTTAATAACTTTTTAGCATTATAAATAACTTGCTTAAAGTGGACTGTTGAAAACCTAACTAATATTGGTCTCTGCTTTCCTTCTAGTTTCTTCCCTATTCTAAATGACGACTCAATTGCATTTTCATCGATTTTTAAATTCATTGTCCCAGCAAACAAGTTGATCATTAATTCCTTGCAATTTTCTCATCCAACCTCCTTCAACCCATAAAATCGAATATTGCGACTTCTGTTGACTTCCTCATGTTGTTCTTGTTTCCTAACTAGATTTTGTATAACTTGGTCTTGTTCTTCCAGTTTTTTATTAATCCGTACATTCTCTTCCTTTAACTTGTGAATATCATCTTTTAGTTTTTTACTTATTTTATCTGTTATAGTTTTTGCAATTTTTTCAATAAAATCTTCTGACGTACATAATGTTGTAACTAATGATTTTACTAATACGTGCAGTTCGTCTTCTCCTTTCGCAGAAGTCTTTCGAGTTCTAACGTTTTCCATTATTAAAAACAATTTGCAGTTTATACAAAGTTATAGTGTACTTACAACAATGATTTTTATTTCAGTCGGTATCTCCACACTAACCCTTTTCACTCTCGAAAGGTAGTATTTATTTTCGCACGTTTCCCCACAAATTTTTTACCAATTTACCAAAAATTTCAATAAAATATATTATCTATCAATTAATCTTACAGAAGAATTCGAAATTTGGATGAATCCTCTATTAATATTTCTTTTCTTTGTTAGATATTATTATTGCGTGGTCGTGTTTTTGTGGATTAACTCACTGACTTTAATTTTACATAAAAATAAAACAGTGTACTGAAGATAATAATTAAACTTAAAATTGAAATTATAGTGACAAAATGAGCTGTAACAAATTTCCGCGATTCCTTCTTTGGTGGTCGGAGTTGGAATTCCGTAATCCGAAATTGGTATCCTCGCGGTGGTTTCCATTGTTCCAACGGAAAATACGTGGTTGCCACGCGCTCGCTAAGGTCGAGTAAATTAATGAAAGTCTGAACAATTATAGGCTTTCGTAATTTTCAGTTACATTCGACATTTTTGGAATAACCTCGCTATACTGTATTTATGTTGTAGCATTATATCTTATTTCCGTTTTATAGGTATGTTCCAAAAGAGTGTAAACCTATACCTACGCATTACGATGTTCTCATTTAAAATAAGCAATATTAAAATCGACTAAACGAGTAAAATTGATCTGGCAACACCGCTCGACCGCTCAGGCGCTGAGAATCGAACGTATTTGCGAGGGGCATATGTTATGGAACCTATAGGTTTGATATTTTGTATATTAAATAATAATTTTTCTCCACGACTATATAATCACACCAGTGAAGAATGAAAAAGAATTCACTCTCGTTAGCCAATCACATTCTATGATTATCAGAAATCACGCTAAAATTAACAAATCAAATCGTCTCTTTCAAAACGTCAAATACCTACCTAACTACGCAAAATAAGCAATTGTAATAACTTTACCATCAATTTTGCAAAAGAATGAATCTAAATTAAGTACCTACGTATCTTTATGTTATCTTTATTATTATTCCTAATAATGTTATAATTTCATTTAAAATCGTAAAGGTTTTTATTAAAAATATGAGTTACCTACCTACTTATATTTATGTTTTTTACATTTTAATAAGTAGATGTGGTTGATAGCTCAGTGGTAGAGATACTTGACTCTTACGCGGGCGATCAGGGTTCGATTCCCTATGGAAGAATTTTTTTTAATGCATAGTCGTGGAGAAACTATAGTCTTTTACTTATGTGGAATGGCTATTATTCACTTGGATGATTCCAAAACTTCATCCGCGTGAATAATAGCCAACACTCTACAACGTTGAAGAATATACCCTAATCTCTGCTTTATTCTGAGGTAAAATTACGAACAAACGTACCTAACTAGAGCAAGGGAATACAGAAAAAAATAATTTCAGGCAATTAATGACGTATTGTTAATTTGTTCTACCATACTAGAATGACTCCAAAAAAATGGTATGGGTTACTAGGTACATATATCGATGTCCGACATGTCCGTTGAAAAAAAAAATAGAAATATATTGATAAACCGGTAGTCTTTAGCATGTCATATTCAAAAATCACTGACAAACGTTCCAAGGGCGAGAAAAAAAAATAAAAATCAGTTTTCTTAAAAAAGAACTTTATTTTCTCTCCTGTAGCTATCGATGTCCGTTGAAAAAAAAAATAGAAATAGATTGATAAAGTGGTAGTCTTTAGCATGTCTTCTTCAAAAATCACTGACAAAGTTAAGAAAACTGATTATTTTTTTTCTCACCCTCGGAACGTTTGTCAGTGATTTTTGAAGAAGACAGTTTATCAATCTATTTCTATTTTTTTTTTCAACGGACATCGACATATGTAGCTACAGGAGAGAAAATAAAGTTTTATTAAGAAAACTGATTTTTATTTTTTTTCTCACCCTTGGAAAGTTTGTCAGTGACTTTTGAATAAGACATACTGAAGACTACAGGTTTAACAATATATTTCTATTTTTTTTAAACGAACATCGATATAAGTATGTAGATACAGGAGACAAAATTGCTGTTAAAATACTGCGTTTTTTACGTGAAAATACACTTTGTTCACTAAATAATATCATCAATTTAATACTTAATTGAAATAAAGTGGTTGAATATAGGTTTTGTTCACCTAATATCATTGTTTGAATTCGGTTCCCCCCTATAATCCACTGTCAGTTGACTATTATAAACCAACACATCTGCGCTGTTGCCGGCTCGGTCAATTGTCGCAGATCTACTTTTGGAGCCAGAAGCTACCCAGGTAACCAGCTGACTAAACATCACGTCGTAGCGACGTCATTATTTGGTGATATTTGGTTACAGACGTCATAGGTCAGTGTATAGACGTTGGTACGACGTTGGTACGACGTTGGTACGACGATGTAATGACGTCTTATGAACGACGTCGGTATAACGTCTGTTTTGTGACTTTGATAAAAAGTTATTTGGAAATAATTTAAGTTAGAAATTTTAATACACACCTTTTCGAAAAAATGTGAGCCAAAGACGATTTGATTTGGCCGTCCAACACGGTGTGTTCACAGTATACCAGCGATAGAAATACATATCGTATCACACACACGTTCTCTTACGGGTGCAAATTTCGACACAATTTTTTCCCTACCACGGTATATAATATGATTTAAATAGGTCTACTACATGCTGACTGATTTGTATCCTACATAATTTATTTTATTAGATAGTATCTACATTCGTGATTAATCCTGATTTGTTTAAATCTCCCGCTTCATTGTATTCATTCCTCGTCATGTCATTGGCGTTTTCCGTTATTGGTTGTTGATGACAAGTGAATGTCTGTGGCGAGAGTGAAGGTTGTTCATCTATCTATGCAAACAACGACAAAAACACGTGAATTGTGCAAGTTGTGGGTGTTTCGTAAGAGAGTTATCCGACGAATTAGAAAGAAAAGTAAGTATTCTAAGATTTATATTAAGAAATACAATATCAAACATTCTAGTATGCTCATCCTTAATAAAATAGATAGAAATGAAAAATCATAATCACCTTTGAAAGATGGCTACCTACCGGTTACTTTATTATTAAGCAATGAGGGCTGGTAAAAAATCAATTTTATTGTGTTTTTGTTGTTTTACAAGTATATTGGATTGACGTTAGTACAGTATATTTTACAAAAAAGTATAAATACTAATGAGTGATAAATTAGATTGTACGGGATTTGCTCCGAGATTTCTTAAGAATTTTTGTTTAGATGTACAATGTACATGTTGATTGTATTGACCAATAAAGCATTTCAGTATGTCCTCTATTTTATAGAGAGGTTCTAGATTGATATATTATAAACCATCTTCCTGCTTTCACTGATTTGGACAATTATCCATATAGTATAACATTATATGGTCTTTTATAGTAAGAACAATTTTTTAATTCCCTATTTTGTCCTAGAAATTATGTAGGTACCTGCTTAAATTTTCTCAGTAATAATTCCAACTTATGTAATTTGTAGGAATTGATTGAAAATATCCAATTCTAGTACCTATGTCAATTTATAAAATAATTGAGTTTTCTGACAATGGAGGGGTGGCTGTGGTTTTATCTAACTGGATGACTCCCAGAAAAACAGAAGTTTTCTGGCCACCTTATAAAGATCAATTATCTTTTCGCTGGGCTCTACAATGTCAGGAATCCACAGGAGATTCTTGGAAGCTTTACCAAGTTGCCCGAGTATTCAGTGAAACAGGTAGATCACATTTTAAATATTTGAGCTATTAATACTATTATGGTACTAGTACAGATGTTGAAAACTTTACTGAAATTTCTTGCACAAATAGTAAAATGCATGAAAACGTTTCTAAAAAAGGGGGGGCTCCCGTAAATATTTTCTCATTGAAAGATATGTTTTTTGTTTCCAATTATTTCAGACTGTTTGGAAGTGGCCTATAAAAAGGCAAAAAAAGCTGAAGAGACATCAAACTTAGAAAGTGATCAAGATGATGATATCCCACCAAAAAAACGGAAAATAAATTTACCAAAAAGGCATATTTATTCCAGTGATGATGAAGAACAACAGTCTGAGCATAAACGACCTCCAAGAATTTTACTGAAACAAAAATCGGGTATGTATTGTAGGGTGGTTTAAAAGTATGCTCCTAATAATGTCTGTAGGGTATTCTAATAATATATTATTAATTAATTATTGTCATATAGTTTTTACTCAGTACAAAAATTTATTATTTAGTAAATCCGATTTTTTGAAAATTGAACTGTCTAAACAATTGATTTTTGACTGAATTTGCTTAACCCTGAACAGATTTTTAACTATGAAAAGGGAAACTGTTTCATTTATTGCATCCTAATATTTTACCTCTTTACAGTTGCCATTTGTTCAGCTCCAAATAGTCAAGATAAAATAATAAATCAATCTGAACCAGTAACAAAAAATACCACACCTAAAAATATACCATTATTGAGGCAGACAAATTCTCAAACAGGTCAGTAGAAATTGGATTCTAGGATAAAAATAAATACATAAAACTTATAATTTTTCTGTTTTTAAATATTTACACACTATTGCATGAGTATTTCACGTTACACTTATTACATTGTCTCAAGTATAATAATTAAGAGTTTTTTGTCCTGTTGGTAGTCAAAGACATTATCTAAAGAAATAATTGGGAAATCAGTGATCAACTAAATGAGTATAAAGCTGTTCCCAACAATTTTTTTAGTCTGACCAGTTCATTTAATCCTTATTAATTTTTTAGTACTTTTCCCGGAAGCACCTTCCAACACCCACTCAGAAGAAAATATAGCTAGTAGCAAACCAGAAAAAGGTACATATATATATTGTATGGTTAATAGTAATTATGTACAAAAATTATTTAATGAATATCTTACATATAAAACAAAATTGTGGTGACCAAGTTTAAAATTCCATTTTTTTAGATTCAGTCATACATTATCTAGCATCTTTAAAAGAAGAAAATAAAGAAATCTTAAGTATCTTGAAAAAAATAC
The DNA here is from genome assembly GCA_947563755.1 of Lochmaea crataegi. NCBI lineage: Eukaryota > Metazoa > Arthropoda > Insecta > Coleoptera > Chrysomelidae > Lochmaea > Lochmaea crataegi. The sequence continues at coordinate 34,967,967 of OX387427.1, read as the reverse complement.
AGGGAAAAGTATTTGCAGCTGAGGAAGATAACAGCAAATTTTTTAATCTCCCAGTAACTAGCCTTGAAGACCTCCAAGCGTTGGAGGATAGTTTGGACGATGAAAAGCTTAAAAAACTGGTAAGTGCCCTTACGAAAAATTATGTATCAAGTTAGTAGTGTAATTATGTTAAGAAATTAGGCATTTTAAATTTTTTTCTAGACAACTTGTTGTACTAAATTTGGAGGAGATGGAGCTACGAACAGAACAAACAGAATTTTGAAAGAATTGATTCCAGATAATGTAGCATGCTGCTACAGTTTCTATGGTAAAAGAGCTGACAAAAAATCCTTTTGCAACCTAAAACTGAGGAGAGTTATAGTAGGTATGTTGCACACACATTGTATGGGGAATCATTTTCATTTATAGAGGGTTTTATTAACTAAAAAATTATTGCATGTTGTCTTTTGAAATTTTTCTAGAAGAATAGGCCTGTCTAATTCTTATTATACAAGGTTTGATAGACAAACAGCTTGTTGTGCTATCAAAAAATAACAAGTCCTCGTTTTTGAATATAGATTACATAGACTTTTGTTGTTATATTTGGAAGTTGAATTAAACTTCGTATATCACACTTCAGATCACCCTGTATATACATATATGTTTGAATAGATAACTACCTAATATTAATTTACATTAACTTCCTATTTTCACTGCTTCAAACAAATCTTAGTCATAAATAAATGTTAATTAACTTTGCAGATGCTGTTAAAAAAATGTGCCCGCTAGCTACAGATTTTGAAGTTGAGGGCTGCATTAAAGTTTGGCTTAAACATGCTCCTCAGCGTCTCAGAACAAAAATGGCAAAGGAGAATAACAACGAACATGTTTGATTAGAAAAACAACGTTTTTGTTTCTATCTGTTTGCATTTGAGTTTCCAAGATCTATAATGTCAGTTAAGGGTTTTAATAAGTTTATTTTGGTTCATTTAAATGGAGATAGATTTGTTTCACAATAAAAAAATATGATCTAGTTTTAATCCTTAAATTGTTTTTTTCCAGTTCCTTTGTCTGCTTATTTACTGTTATACATATTCCGAAAGCTAGTTTTTTAATTAAATTGTGAATGATATTTCTATTTCAGTGTTGGTCGGTAGAAATCTTATGTATTTTGATTTTATTTCATTTAAAAAAAAAATCAGATTTTAGTTTATATCCTTTCAATAATGTACTGTTTTATAGTTATGAGTAATAAAAATGTTTTTATTTACTAATTTTTTATTAGCAATAACCTCTCCTATACATTTTAAAAATCCTATAAACAATTTAGATAATGTGACGTCGGCATTACGTCTAAATTGTGACGTCGTGGGGACGTCACCAAATGACGTCAAAATCATGTGACTTTTTCACGTCGTGAGTGCGTCATAGGGACGTCACAAAATGACGTTATTACGTCTAAATTATGACGTCGTGTGGACGTCTTTTGGTTGCTTGGGTAGCTTCTCACTTGTAATATTAAATAGGTAGTATGAACCTAATTTCGAACTTTAAATAAAATAAGAATAACATTCGTTCACTTACTATCTACCGAAATTATTTTTCTCAGAAAGGACTTTAATGCGGAGAGTCTATTTTTCATTTGAAAAAATTATAGCCTTCCTTTTGTTGGACAATATAGGTAGATGAACAATGAACACGGAAAAAGTCATAGAGGGTAGCATTTGTCGATAGACAGAAATTTCTTTTCTTTGTTATTAATTTTCTATTTCTATTAAGTTACAGAGTTCGCGTGGTAGATTTGGAAAACAGATTCACATGTACGAAGTAACTTCAGCGACATCTAGCGTTTAGTAACATAAGCACTTAAAATAAATAGATATCTTTCTAAAATTCGAAGTGAAATATTTCATCCATCGCCATCTGAACGTTTAGTTCACCTTGTGTAAGTCCAGAACTACGAAAAGGAAAATTACTTTTAAAGTCACAAAAATAATCACATTAAACAGTGAATTTATAAGATGTGCTACCATCCCCACAGTAATCGAAACAATCATGTAATGGTTATTAATTTAGGTTGAAAATTTTTTGCTCTAGTAGAAATCCAATGAAATCAGTTAATTTGAGGTCATTTGATTGAACACAACCAATCAGAATAACATTATACTGAAAACAGACTATGGTCTGTTTTCACTCTATTAGGAACGTTGCCATGGATACATTTTGATTTATTTCGATTTTGACGTTTCAAATATTTAATATTTCAAAATGTCACGATTTGGTCATAATACTGACGAGAACAATAATGAAATTATAGAAGCAAATATACTTTGTATTTTTTCCTATAATAAGCAAAAAAACTTCTATTCGAATAACCCTCGAACATTGATAAATGCTCAAAATTTTTTTTTCTACACCCACATGTATATTATCCATTTTCTGCACAATTTACAGAATGAAAATGCAGGCCATTTTTCGGAACTGAACGGATATGATTTCATATACATCCTAGAATGTATATGAAATCCACCAATCAGCATTTGCGTTTAGTACCTACCCGTCAACTCATCTTTTTTTCAATTTCAAAGAAATATCAAAATAACTTCTCAAAATATTTCTAGTTTTTTAGAAAATTTTAATTTTATTTCTAAATAATAATAAAATTGTTATATTATAGTTTAATAAAATGTTTATTTTCTAGATTTTTTCTCAAGTGGGTCGTAGAAAGAATATACTGTTCAACTCGGGTGGATTGTCCATATCGCACGAGGACGAAGTTTGAGCACTCCGCCGTAGGGTTTAACTCACAGTGGTAGGGAGGAAGTCTAACAACTGAGACGTTGAAATATTTCGCCATTTCATCGACAACGTACTTAATATAACTGCTTTTATGTTTCCGTACGAGAGATAATAATTCAACTTTTAGCATTGCCTCGTTGTGCGGAATGCTTTTACTCTCTAACCAATCAATTATAACCCTCTTGCGGCTAGCTGAAGTAGGTATTTGCTCCAGTCGACGAGAGTGGTATGAAGCATTATCCATAACTATCACTGAATCAGGAGTTACCTTTGTTAAAATTGATCTAAACCATGTTTCAAACCGGTTACCATCCATCTCTTCATGGTAATCGACAGTTTTTTTGGACTGAAAACTTAGTAATCCACCTTCTACAAATCCTTCCTCGCTGCCAATGTGAGTGATAATCAGTCGACGTCCTTTCCCAGAGGGAGCTTTTAAACCGGAAGAGAAACCCTCCATAAAGGCTTGTCGATTGCTTCGTATATTCATGTCTTGCCACACTTTTGACACAGTGTGGCCTTCATTTAACCATGTTTCGTCAAGATAATATATGTGCCGTCCTTCGTTACGAAACTGTCGTATCTGTTTTAAATAATTTCTCCTCCATTCCACAATGTCATTTCGTTCAATTAAGGCACTGTTTCTACTTCTTGTTTGGTAACGAAAATTCATTAATTTTAAAGTTCGTCTCAAAACTTTATCACTGATGTTTGGTAAAGTATCATCAGCTTCTATTACCTTGCTCAATTTAGCTACCGAGGGGATTTCATTCCTAAAATAAAAAGAATGTATTTCCCTACGTATAGCATTCCGTGTTTGGTCGTCCAAAACAATTTTCTTTCTTCCCCTACTTTCCGGTTTACAGTTTTCACCTCGTTCTCTTGTCAAAGATCCGTCCCGCGATTTCTTTAGAATATTGTATATAGTACTCTCAGAAACTTTAGTTAAATAACTGCACTTAATCACAGCGTCACTAACACCCAACTGTTTGTCCATGGCACGCAGTCCTTCGTACACATTTAATATGAGGACTTTTTCTTCCCGAATTAAATTGTTACGACGCCGTTTTTTATCGCCAACACCGCTACACTCCGCCATTATTGTCACTAAATATACCGATATAAATATTACAATAAATACCAATAATAACCGATTTATCACACAAAACCACAACACAAATACTGATGTTACGTTCATGAAGAGAATAAACACCTCACATAACTGTTTACTATCACTGTCTCATTCGCGTAGCTCGATCTATCTATCTCGTTCTCAAAGCCGGAACATTGAAGCGACTCTCCAACATTGTCAAATCGGCGAGTTTTTCACAACAAACTTTGCGTTCAAGAAATATACATAAACACTTTATTTCACATTTCAAGTAAACTAATTATTATTAGTCTGCTTGAAATTTGAAATAAATATATTAAATTGGTATTGACTTAATTACATTGCATCTTTTGTACCTGAAATATTGACACAATGGATTTGAAGTGTATTTATAAAATACAGCATTTCTCTCTAGAATACATATGGCAACTGCGCTTTAACCAAAGTGTTGATTAGATAGCTCTGACTCACTTTACAGAATTTCGACTATCGAGTATAGCTTATTACAAAACTGTATTCAACAAAATTAACAGGTCAACATAACATAAAAAAATAAAAACACCTAACATAAAAAAATAAAAATACTTAAAAATTATTCTGAGGAATCTGAATCACTTGCATTTGCTTCAACGTTGTATAATGTGGCCGTATTAACTTTATTCGTCATCTCTGAAGTACCTTTAAAATTATAACAGTTCCCCGTATTGGATACTAAACTTTTTGTAGAAGAAGTCCTTCTAAGGTTGTACTTTTTAGGCTACTTCTTAATTTTGTTTTATTTAAATTTACGCGAGAAAAAATTCTCTCAGCGTTTGCGTTAGAATGTGGCAAACAAAGTAAATTAAAAACTAAATTACTAAGTAGGGTAAATTGTTTTTGACCGCTACCTAATTGAATCTTTGATACAGGAATTTTACATAAACAAGCTAATAAAACACAAAAGGACCGAAATATCAAATATCGTGAGATTTTGACCTAAAATCGTAAGATCGTGAGATTACATATGAAATCGTAAGATCTCACGATTTTTCGTGAGAACTGGCACCACTGGAAGCGGCGCCTCCTAAATGAAACTTGTCATAGAGAAATATTCTCTATGGGGTGCGTCGTAGGTATTCTGTGGGTGCGTCGCCGATTAGGCACTTATTAAAATTCATAATCCATTTTCGAATAATCGATATACCGATTATTTTCGATTAATAGAAATTAGATTTTTCAATTTTTTTTCTGTTATTTCTTTTTTTTGTATTATTTATTTCAATTTTTTTTAACTGTCAAATAGGAACAATAATTTTTATATAATTAAATTATTCTTGCCAAATGATGCTGGAACGCTACCAAAACGTCGAAATGAACAATACAAAAAAATATTGTGGATTAATTCCCAGAAATACAAAAATAATCATTAATATACAAACAGAAGATATTCAATTTTTGTTAAAAAAATCAATTATTCATGATACATTTTTCAATCGTTAAATTGATTATCTTAGATTAATCGATGCAATTTTGCGAATAAAAAATCTCAACAAACATTGTATTTTATAAAACCCAATTTTCACAGGTTATTGTTGTCCACAAGTACCACCCCCACAACATTTTTTCATTGGTACCCTATTTTGCTTATTTAAAACACGCCCAGCGTCTTGAAACCCAACTTTTAAAATCGCGCGTGTTTTGACGTCAACATAGAAACATCAACAACCCGAGAAACGTAAAGTCTAAATGTCAACTTTTTAATTATTATTGATTTATGGATCTGACAGGAGTACCTTGTAACTAGAGGTGGGAAAAATAATCAATTAATCGACTGATCGTGTGATCGAATAATCGGGTGTATGATTATAGATTACTTGAAAAAATATATATCGATTAACCGAACACCCGATTAATCGATTATTTTGCTCACTCAGTAGTGAGCTTATTTATGGATATCCAAATATCCATCCATTGTCAAAAATTAACTTTGTGTTCCACTTCAAGTATTTATTTTGGTAACAACCATTGACTCCTGCTTGATGCTGACGAAAGAAATAAATTTTGTTCTTTTCATTATTTTTTACTATAAACGTTGTTTCTTCAAAAACAGTTTTATGTATTTTTAACTTTCTAAAATGCAAATATGAAGTGAAGAGATGTCCTGAAATAATGTCCTCAAACCGACTAATAATGTCCTCAAAGTAACTTGTAAAGTTTTCAAACCAACTAGTAAAGTCCTCAAACAGGTTACAAATGTCCCCAAATAAATAATTCCTCAAACATTTATTTACGTATATAGTCTAAGTTTGAGGACTGTCCTCAAACAACGCTTTTGTCCCCAAACTCGTAGGTATAGAAACAAAATGTCCCGAAATTCACACGTACCCATATATATACATATATATACATATATACATTTTGTTTTGCCTTTGATTCCATCCTTCCATTGTTATTTAATCGTTGCTTAAAATTGGCTCTTTTTCAACTTTTCGGTAATAAAAGGAAGTTCAACATATGAAATCGAACTCCTCATAGATACTTCCTGTGATAGAACACCGCGTAATAATTTCCTCTTCTCTGTAACCAGTGAAGGGATTTCCAAGCCACGATAAGAAAGTTCGTAATCCAATTCATGAGATAAAAGATAATCAACATTTAATTTGAAAATTCGAGCCATGTTATTATACGTTAATTGACGGTATTAAAAATATAAGATAAAATAGAAAAAACGAGTACTGTTGATATTGACGAAAAAGAAAATTTTATAGGTACGATACGTGAAGATATACGATAAAAATATAAAGATATGTTAGATAAACGATAATAAAAATAGATATTACCAACTCAACATATGAACGATATGATAAGTAAAAGATGGAAAGATAAATAATACGATAAGTGAAAAAAAGATATATATATATATAGAATATTAAAGTGATTGCTTCTGACTTCAACTACTGTCCAAACTTCCAAGTTTCAAGATTTATTTATTGGTTGCGTTTCATTTTTAAGAGGTGTTGTACTTTAAATTAATTAAGACTTTTTTTGAAAAAAATCGTGGACGATCATTATGTTTGAATACTCCATCTAAATGCCTTTCTAATGATGTGCCGCATATGGTATATTCCCTATTTAAAAATAAGTGGTTGGTGAAGTGGAAGGGAGGAGGTTGACAAATGACAGATGCCTGTATCGTAAAAAAGTGTCCCCCTTAGAACAAAAATCGACGTGTTTCCTAATTTCCTTAAAATCTAAGGAATACTGCCTGTGGCCCACGCTGTACACGGCGTCTTTTCACAAATTGATTGTAACAGATACATAAAATGGAATGGTATTATTTATAGAACTGTTCTCATTATATTCTGTGTTCCTTGTCATCTTATGAATTATATCATTTGTATTGTCAGAAGTTTTATATAAAATCTGTTTCAACAGATATGGTGGATAAGAGTTCTCAAGAAATAAATTGTAAAGAATTATTATATTTTTTTGGTGGAATATGGGATTTGAAATATTCAACACTCCATTTTTCATTTGCTTGATCAAGTTTAGTTTACTATTACGTGGATGATATGAATGATAGTTAATATATCTACCAGAGCTTATCGTTTTTCTATACCAGTCAATTGAAATTTTACTGTCCTTGTTTCTTATAAATTTAGTATGAAGAATAGGTAAGGATTGTTAAAGGAAAAATAGGTAGGTACTTTTGAAAATAAATGTTATTGATTCTAAAAATGTTTCTTTACTTAGTTTGCAATTTTTATTTATATCACTCTATTTTTTATCAATTGCTGTTATATATTGTGGTTTTTTAGAGAAAGATACTTATTTTCGAAGTACACACTTTATTTTGTTGAGCTTTCGTAGCACTTCGTCAACTTCATCGGAACAAAATTCGTGATTACAAAATAATATCAAAAATCTCCATTAAGTAAGTATATAAAAAATACAGAATAATTTCATAAAAAACACGTTCAAATTTTGATTATTTTACCAAACTAATGTCAAACTAACGTTAAAAATTGAAAGTGATAAATAAAAAGTTCATAAATTTGTGTTGGTAAATAGCAATTTCAAAGGTAGTATAGTAAATTTTATACCCATTTAGAATAAGACCATCCTTATTTATTATTAATAAATCGGTTGAAACAAAAAATTACCAACAAAAATGAACGTCGTAACTAATTTATTAGATGTCACGTTTTTGAAGTTACGTCAAATTTTGATTTCATGTTAATGTCATAACGCAAAATAAGATATAAAAATGCGATATTCTGATGAATCCAAAAAACTTATGCTTAATGTAGTAAACTATTTCCAAAACGATTTAGGATCTCGATTTAAGGCAATTCAAAAAGCGTCCGAAGCACTAAAAGTTCCAGAAAGCACATTATATAATCTTGAAAAACCAAACAGAGCTACAGATTTCGAATTTAGAAGAAATATGTCTGCAAGCGTTTCCCGGAGCAAAACCCGAATTACAAAAAATACCCTGCATTGTTTGAGGGAAGTAATTTATAAAATAAATGCGCGAAAGGATAAAATCACAGTAGAAACTATTTTACGGCAATTTATCGAAGAGTCTCCAGAAACTAAGATTTCCAAAGGTTCGTTATATTTGGGAATTAAAAAAATGGGTTTTCATTTCAAAAAACAGGATGGAAGAAAACATTTATTGGAAATGCCTGCAGTCAGATTAGAAAGAATATTATTTTTGAACAAATACCATGCTGCTAAAAGCGAAAAGCTCTTTACACCTGTTTTTCTGGATGAGACATGGGTTTTTAGTAAAAGTGGGGACAGAAGAATGTGGCAAGATGGTACTAAACACAGTGATTTAAAAATAACTGGAAGTGGGACACGATATGTAATTGTTCATGCCGGTAATAAAAAAGATTTTGTGGCAAATGCATCGCTTATTTTTAAATGCAATAAAAAAACAGGCGATTAGCATGATAACATGAACACCGAAAATTTTGAAAATTGGTTTAAACAGCAACTAATTGTAAACTTGGAAGAACCATCGTTAATTATAATGGATAACGCAACGTATCACAGTCGCCTGGATGAAGAAATCCCAAGAAAAAGTTGGAGTAAAACGCGCATGTTAGAATGGCTCAAAAAAAAAGAATATTCCTTTTCCAGATCACATTTTAAAGGATGCTGTTTGGAATATAATTGAAAAGCAAGTTTTGCCAGAAAAAAATTATCATTTAGACAAATACGCTGCCGAGCATGGTCATTGTGTTCTCAGGCTACCACCCTATCATTGCCATTTTAATGCCATCGAAATGGTATGGTCAGAAACTAAAAGGCATTATGACCAAGCTATTACGAAAACTGCAAGGTCACCTACTGAAGTCTTAAAAGTATGGAATGACGTTGTAAAAAATGTACCGGAGCAACACTGGCAGAATTACATAAATCATACAGAGAAAATTATTTCTGAAGCATGGGAAGTAGAAAACAAACTGGACCTACTAAACATCGAACCTATGGTGATCTCTGTATCCAATGAATCCGATGATGAACTATCACTTTCCGAAAGTTATTCTGATTTAGAAACTAATTAAACTTTGCCTTGAAGATCACGTTGTCATTTTTTTAAAATCTAGAATTTGTACTTAATCGAACTCTGAATTGCCATATTTTTTTAAGAAAACTATGTATCTAGTTAATAAAACAATGTTTTTAAAATTAGTGCGCTTCTTTTATATTCTTTTATTGTGTCAACATCTTTAGAATTTTATGAATTTCATAAAATTAATTTGTATTATTACAAACCGCCACTGATAATATGAAATTTCAAGACACTACGCCAATGCAATAAGAAATATGTCAAGCATTTGACATGACAAAGGTCATAACCTAATTTTTTTCATGCGGGTTCAGATGGTTCAAGAAGCCGCATACGTTAAGTTACTAAAACGGCTGGTACCTCTAAATAGGTATTAATTTTACTATATCTTGTATTCAATTGTCCGTCAGTTCATTGATTGATTGAAGTTACTGTGTCAATGTTTTGAGTGTTATTTCTTACGGAATGATAAGAATGATAGTTAATATACCTACAAGAGCTTATCGTTTTGTCTATACCAGTCAATTGAAATTTTACTGTCCTTGTTCCTTATAAAAGTGTTCTAGACAACCAAGAAGCCGTAGTATGCGTCTTTTTGGATATAGAAGGAGCTTTTGACAATACTCCTCATGAGGCTGTCAAAAGTGCATTAAATAGAAGAGGTGTGGACAGCACAACATCCAAATGGATGTCGGAACTGCTCACCACTAGAGTAGCAGAGACGAGGACGAGCAAAGACATTGTCTCCATCTGTACAACCAGAGGATGTCCACAGGGAGGAGTAGCATCCCTATCAATGTGGAGCCTGGAGGTTGACGAACTCCTGTGTGGTTTGACTGACCTCGGAATAACCTGCCAAGGATATGCTGATGATATTGTCATAACAGCCAGGGGAAAATTCGAAAATACCCTTTGTGACATCGTACAAAAGGGTCTGAACTATACAAATAGCTGGTGTAGGCAAGTGGGACTTAACATCAACCCCATCAAAACCATATTAATAGCCTTCACTAAGAAAAGAAAGCTCAACCTCGAAACCATTAAACTTGATGGGAGCGAGGTTGAATGGAGACAAGAAGTCAAGTATCTAGGTTTGACTCTATACAGTAAACTCCTGTGGAACAAACACGAAAAGGAGATTATATACAGAGCAAAAATGGCTCTAATGGTGTGCAGGAATCTGGCAGGGAGAAATTGGAGGTGCAACCCAAAAATCCTGAGCTGGATGTACACTGCCATAGTGAGACCAATTATCACTTATGGAGCCATTGCGTGGAGTAGTAGAACTGGCCTATTGACAACGAGAGAAAACCTCTACAAAATTCGAAGACTAGCCTGTATATGCATTACAGGAGCAATGAGAACATGCCCAACGGCAGCCATGGAAGTTATTCTCAACCTCACACCACTACATATGGTGGTGGAAAGTGTTGCAGAAAGAACAAGATACAGACTAAGTAGAGAGGGAAAAATTTAAAAAAAAACCACCTCCTTACTTCTTAGAAATCAGAAAACCTGTGACTTGCCACAAGATGGTATAATGAATAGGTATAACTTTTCAAAGAAATTCGTTACCTAATTAAGCAACAAGAAGGAATGGGATCCAAAGACTTGGAAAGAATGCCATTCAATGGTACACAGACGGCTCAAAAGCAATAGAAGGAGCTGGGATAGGAGTGTACGGGCCAGGAACCAAACACTCTGAAAGCTTGGGAAAAACCCCGAGTATCTTTCGAGCGGAAATTCACGCCATAAGAAAGTGTGCCCAGTTCAATATTGATGAAGGATATAGAAGGCAAAGGATTATCATAATGTCGGATAGTCAAGCAGCCATTAAAGCACTGAGCTCTTGTGTTATCAGTTCCAAAATGGTGTGGGAATGCATAGGCAAACTAAATGAACTAGGCGAGAACAATATAGTCACCTTACTGTGGATTCCAGGACACACAGGGTTAGAAGGAAATGAAATAGCAGATGAACTAGCAAAGAGGGGAACTGGAACACCCTTTTGGGGGCCGGAACCCTTTTGCGGTATCAGCTCCAATGTAATATTGGAAGAAATAGGCAAAGCCGAAGAAAAGAGAAGATCTGACCATTGGAGAGATCTAGTAGGACTTAGGCAACCAAAGATTCTTCTGGGTGATTATAACCTGTTGAGATCAAATGAATGCATAAGTCAAAGTAAAACTGCTCTAAGAGTTTTAAAAGGAATTTTTACGGGACATTGTCGCCTGTCCATCCACTTGCGAACTGCACAGCAATTCAGAATCCTAGGGCACAACACCTTGGAGACTACTGGATAGAAGAGGGACATTTACCTTAGATAAGCCTGCAGATATCCTAAAATTCCTCCGGGAAATAGGACTTTCCTCAGGAACTAAGTAGAAGTAAGAGGGCACAATAGATCTTTTAGGTCTCAGTGAATGTCACCCCAATTTACATACATACATTCTTATAAATTTAGTATCAAGAAAAGGTAAGGATTGTTAAAGGAAAAATAGGTAGGTACTTTTGAAAATAAATGTTATTAATTCTAAAAATGTTTCTTTACTTAGTTTGCAATTTTTATTTATATCACTCTATTTTTTATCAATTGCTGTTATATATTGTGGTTTTTTAGAGAAATATACTTATTTTCGAAGTACACACTTTATTTTGTTGAGCTTTCGTAGCACTTCGTCAACTTCATCGGAACAAAATTCGTGATTACAAAATAATATGAAAAGCTCCATTAAGTAAGTATATAAAAAATACAGAATGATTTCATGAAAACACGTTCAAATTTTGATTATTTTACCAAACTAACGTTAAAAATTGAAAGTGATGAATAAAAAGTTTATAAATTTGTGTTGGTAAATAGCAATTTCAAAGATAGTATCTTGTATTCAATTGTCCGTTAGTTCATTGATTGATTGAAGTTACTGTGTCAATGTTTTGACTGTTATTTCTTACGGAATGATATAGTATATTTCATTACGAGTCCAGAAAATAGGCTTATCCGTTGTGCGCGCACGAGATGTCGTGCAAGCAAGGGAATAGTATTTACTTTTTTCATATTAAACCCTTTTCAAACAAAAAAGTATGTAGGTATATGTTTCTAAAAATAATAAAACAAATACCTACATTACTTGTTTTTATAAAATACAAATAATTTTATGGGGACGAATTCATGTATCTATTTTTGTGTACCTGTTCTTTTTGGGGACCAATTTAGGTACATTTTTTCAGGTAGAGGATTAACGAGTAGGTAATTTTAATCTTGGTGACGAATTTAGGTACCACCGAGGAACAAAACGAATAGAATAAAACAGATCACTGTTAAGTTGTATTTTGACACGTGGAGTTCTGGCTTTGTATGCGCTATAGCATAAGCTCCTTTTTACCTGATCTGTTCTATCTATTCGTTCCTTCCCGTTTTTTCTAGTTTCTCATCCCTGTTTTTTTTTCCGCAGCTCTGCAGCCCTCAAGTTCAGCACTCAAGTTTCACCCCCAAGTTTAGCACTCAAGTTTCGCCTTCAAGTTTATATCCAGCATCCAGCTTTCCACCTTTTGCTTTCGTTTTTCATTGCTTTCGTTTCGATTTAAAGCTGGTGGCGTCCAATTTAATATTAATTGTACACCCCATCCCAGTGATAGCATATAAAATAGTTTAATTGGTGCCGAATTCCACTCCTCTATCCAGGGGCATTTAACGTTACAAATTGGCGCCCAATTAAATGGTTTTTAGCTAATTGCTGAGTTGGTGTGTTTAATCAATATTAAGATTTGTTGATTTTTTCTAATTAGGTTTTTCAGGTTACTTATTTTTGACTACTCCCCTTTTGGTTTTAATTTTTAAGTGCTTTTGCCTCTTGCTGTTTATAGTTTAATTCTTTTGGGTTCACCATTTTTAATGAGTGTCTTTTTAGCTTCGTTGAAGCTAATTTATTTACAACTGTTGAAATATTGATTGTTATTTTTTACCATTACTTTAATTATTTCAGTAGAGGAAACTGTAACAGGTTCATTAAAAATTATTTGGTCCATGATTTTAGTACATGGTATTGCTTATTTAATTAATAATCTTTACATTTTGTGCATATTATTATTTTATGATCGATTTAGGAGTTGGCTGTTTGGTTTTTATTTTTTTCAGTTTTTTAGTAGTTTGAATATTTTTCAAACTTGTAATTTTTTATATCTCTTCAAACTTTGATATATTTTGGAAAGATTTTCTGACTTGATAAAGTTTTTTTTGAAATTTTATACTACAATAGAAGCAAATTCAATAGTCTACTTTTTCTATATCACTTAAATTTATAGAAATATTTGCAAATCTGCCGTTTCTTAAAGTTTTTTTAATAATTTTTGATTCTCAAAAAATTTAACTTGATAATTTCAATAAAGTTGGTAAATTTATTTTGGATATATTTGTTGCTAGTATCTATAGGGTTTTTCATTTTAATTTATTTTCAAAATAAATTCAAGATGCAGGCAAATCGTTTAAAAGTACATAAACTTTCTTATGAAATTAAAATTAGATGTGTTACTGTACCCGATACAGTTGACGAAAAACGCAAAGTTCTTACTGGTTCATTAGCTCGTGAGAGAGCAAACTGTAGTTTTTCATTACCGGTAAATAATTATAGATTTCAGGAAGATCATTTTGAAATCCGTAGTATTATTGAGGATTTGACTGATGTCATTAACAACTTTAGTAGTAATAAACGCGAACCCGTGTTTCAAAGAATAAATTCACGATTAATTGATTTGATCAATAGGATAAATAGAATGAATGTTGATTCCGATGATGAGGAACAAATAAAAATTTCTTTAGGTAGAGAAGTAATTATACTTGAATCCGATTTAGATACAAAGACAACTCCAATTATTTCTGTAGAGAGTATAGAGTCAAACGGTAATCATTTACCTCTTGCATTTTCTTCATCTTTATCTTCTCCCACAGTACCGCAATCTCGACACGATCCAGTATATAAATGGAATGTTTAATTTTCTGGAAAGAATGAATCGCTCCATCTTTTTTTAGAAAAAGTCGAATTACTTAGAGTATCACGAAGTATTTCTGATAATGAGTTATTTCTACAGTCTTGTGAGTTATTCCGAGGCAGCGCTTTTACTTGGTATCTCAATAATCGTGGCAAATTTAGTTATTGGTCAGATATTGTTACAAAACTGAAAGCAGATTTTCTTCCGTACAGCTATGAAAAAGATTTAGTCTTGGAGATTTTAAATCGAACCATTTATACTATATTATATTTCTTCTATGGTAGGTCTTTTCAACTGTTTAACGAATGTTGTGGATGAGCAGTCCCGTGTTGCAAAGATTCGTAGGAATCTTTTACCTTTTTTTGTTTCTGCATTAGCATTGCATACTCCCAATACTGTTGATGAATTAACTGAGCTTTGTAAAAGAATTGAAGAATCTAGAGTTTGGTCTGATAGTTATCGACCACCATCCTCAAATAATTCTCGTTTACTCGAACCTGATCTCGCCTGTCTTTATGTTTCACATACATCTTCGTCAAACAGAAAATCTTCTGATAACGTTTCTGTTTTAACTTCTTTCGTGTGTTGGAATTGTGGCAGATCTGGTCATAGTTTTACAAAGTGTCGTTCTCCTAAGTTAATCTTTTGTTATGGTTGTGGTGCTAAAAACACTACAAAGCCCAAATATCGTTCTTGTATTCCAAAAAACGAGGTTCGGACTGGTGCTGAAAATCTGACAACAGATTCCAGTCATGTGCAAATTACTTCAGAAGTAAAGTCAGAAAATCCAAAACACAAACCATCAACAAGTCGAAATTTATATCATGTTTTTCACCTTCTGCTACCGAATGGCAAGCTTATCTTAGTTTTGTCAAGAATTTTTTATCTTTCGTTACTTCTTATCGTTCTGAAAATCTTGTCAAACAATTATGTTCTCGTACCATTTCACTTGTCAATTCTGTACAGGATGTTGAAATTTCTATGGAAACACAAAATATTTCTAATTTGAATGTACCTGTTTTATCTGTCTTACATACTTTGCCGACGCCTACGGTAAATGTAGTTCTATGTGAAAATAATGTCAATTCTATTTCTACCGATGTTTGTCCTTTGTTTGTTGAGAAACCAAATAATAATCGTCCTTATATGATTGTCAAAATTTTAGATACTGATGTTGTAGCTATGGTTGATACTGGAAGCAATTCTAGTGTTATTGGAAACCAAGGGTTTTCACTTATTAATTATCTTCATGTACCTATCGAATATGATGCTTCAATAAGTATCACTACTGCTGATTGTGTTCCGCAGCAATTTATGGGTTTTATTACTGTTCCCGTTACCGTGAATAATGTCACTGAAACCATTAAAATTTTAATTATACCTTCTATTAATCATTCTCTTATTTTAGGTATGGATTTTTTGAGTCTATATAAGATAGACATTAATTGTCATAATTTGTCGTATTCTCTTTTGTCTTCTACTTGTGTCATTAACACAATTCATTCCGTTTCTAGTCTCACCTTTTTTGAAAAAGATGAACTAGACAAGGTCATCAATTTGTTTGCTACACTTGCCCCTTCTGACCGAATTGGTCGAACTAATTTCATAGAGCACAATATCGATACTGGTGTTCACCTCTCTGAATTGTCCCTAAGAAGTCCGGAGAATGTCGTGTATGTTTTGATGGTCGGAAATTGAATAAGATTACTGTTTCAGATTCATATCCTATAGCGCAAGTCGATATTATTCTTAGTAAACTCCGAGACGCAAAATTTCTGACGTCTATCGATTTAAAAAAGGCTTTTCTACAAATACCTTTGTCTGAATCTTCTCGCCCGAAAACAGCTTTCGCTGTATACGATGTAGGACTTTTTGAATTCGTCACTACTCCTTATGGTTTAGTTAACGCTCCGAAAACTATGGTTACATGGTTATAGATCCTTCTCTTCGACCGTATTGTTTTTGTTATTCAGATGACATTATCATCGCTACCCCTACTTTTGAGTTAGATATGGAAACTATCAACAAATTCTATCTCAGGCTAAAAACAGCCAATCTTACTGTCAATCTTGAAAAATGTGAATGTTGTCGTGATTCCCTTAAATTTTTAGGTTTTATTGTTGATAAAAATGGTTTACGTACAGATGACGAGAAAGTCTCTGCTATTTTGAATTATTCTGCCACAAAAAATACTACAGAGATAAAACGTCTCATAGGTCTTATTGGTTGGTATCGTCGTTTGAGATTTTTCTACTATTCGTTCCCCAATCACTGATCTTCTTCATGGCAGGAAAAAAGATCAATCCATTTCTTGGACTACCGAAGCCGAAAATTCCTTTATTGAAGTTAAGAAACGTCTTACTTCTAGTACTATTCTTGCAAGCCCTGATTTTTCTAAATCTTTTATTATACAAACTGATGCTAGTGAAACTGGTCTTGGAGAAATCCTTTATCAAGATTGCGATGGTTTCGATCATCCAATTGCTTATGCAAGTCGTACTTTAATAAAACTGAAAGAAAATATAGCACAACAGAAAAAGAACTTTTAGGAGTTATTTTTGGTGTGGAAAAGTTCGTTGCAATATCTATCGAAACTTTCGAAACCCTCAGGTTGCTTAGCTCGTCTTTCTCTTAGGCTTTCTCAGTTTGATTTTGAAATTAAGCACAGAAAAGGAGTCACTATGGTGGTCAGTGATGCTTTATCGCGTTCTTTCTCAGAAATTTCTATTATTGATGTAAATACTTTCAGGCCAGATGCTTGGTATACTTCTATGATTCGGAAGGTCACCAATAATCCTGATTCATATCCCACATTTAAGGTTGACGATAATGTTTTGTACAAACATGTTTTCTCGTCAAATCCGATTTCTAGTAATTTATCTAATTGGAAAATTGTTGTTCCTCCCCCTAATAGAATTGACGTATTGAAATTATTTCATGTTAATGATTTGACTATTTCTCGTATTTCTGAAATTTACTATTGGCCAAAACTTAGAAGTTCTGTATCTCGCTACGTTAATAAATGTTCAGTTTGTGGTTCTTGTAAAACCCAAAACCTACCTAAAGCCGTATAAAGATATAAATTTTCCATAGCAATGGATTTCTGCTGATTTGATAGGTCCTTATCCCAAATCAAAATCTGGTAACAGATTTGTCTTAGTAATTACCGATTGGTTCACCAAATTTTGTCTTGTTCATCCAACTGCTAAGGGCATTGTGAAATTTATAGAAAACCAAGTTTTTCTTGTTTTTGGTGTTCCACAAATTTTTTCTGTTGACGATGGTACTGTTTTTACGTCCTTTCTTTTCAAGAAATTAATGTCTCAATATAAGGTGAAAAAAATGTTCTATAACGCTCGTTATCATCCCCAAACAAATCACACAGAACGAACTAACAAAAAAATTGTTACAGCTTTGAGGTGTTATATTCATGAAAATTCGTCTCATAATAACTGGGATAATTCACTACATAGAGTTGCACAAGGAATCAGAAACGCGAAACATGACGTTAGGGGTTACTTCCCTGCTTTTCTAAATTTTGCTCGAAACGTTTCGTTAAGTGGAGATTTTTATGGTGCAATGTCCGAAAACGCGAATAAAATAATTAACACTGGAGATAAATTGCAATTGATTAACGATGTTCAAACTCTTCCTAAACTTTTTGTAGATATTCGGAAAAAGTTACAAAACGCATACGAAAAAAATGCAAAACATTACAATTTCAGAAAGAGAGATTTGCAATTTCATGTTGGTGACAGGTTCGTCCAAGTCTAATAATTTTGCAGCGAAATTTGCTCCTAAATATATATACCCTGTGTTGTCAACTGAGTTATTTCTAAATTAGTTTATAATTTAAAAGATCTATCTGGTAATGATTTAGGTAACTGGAATGTTACAGATTTAAATAACCAATTTATTGATGTAGATGAAAATCTTCCTGATGATGAGCCTCCTGCTCAACTTTATGATAATTTATATTTGTCTAATGGTGGTTATAATTTGCGAGTCAGATCTAATAGTGATTCTGAAATTTAGTATTTTTTATATATAACTAATTAAGTAATTTTATTAACGTGACTATTTTCATTTTTTTTTCAAGATAACAAGATCTTGAGTATACAGTGGAATATCTGTATTGTTTTTTGTCAACAATAATTTTTGGTTAAAGATACATTTTGTATCTATATATTCATCTGGAACTTATCGTTCTGACCTCCCATTAAAACCTAATAAAGATCCAGTAGATTATAGATCCTATAGACCTATTAATATGTCCAATTGTTGTTGCAAGATTTTTGAAAGCTTAATTAAAAATAGATTAGAATGGTTTTTTGAAAATAGATTATTTTTACATGATGCCCAATCAGGCTTTAGACGAAATAAGGGAATTTATGAAAATCTGGCAATCATATCCTGTGAAGCTGCAATACAAATTTCAAATAATAATAAAATGGTTGGTGTTCTGATTGATGTCGCGTCGGCGAATGATAATGTTGACATCAAGCTGTTGTACTCTAAATTGAAATCTCATAAAGTTCCGTTTGATATTTGCAATATCCTAATAGAATTATATTTTAATAGAGAGATTTGGGTTAAAGATAATTCGAGGGGAACTTTAGTCGGGCCAGGTATAACAAGTAAAGGCATCCCCCAGGGATCACCTCTTTCCCCACTACTTTTCAATATCTATGTCAATTCTCTTCTCGAGGTAATTCCTCTAGATGTTTCCTTAATACAATTTGCAGATGACATTTTGTTACTCCATAAAGGGAATGATATATTAAATATGACTTTTCGCATAAATAGCTCCTTGGTAGAAATTAAGCAATGGATGGATTATCATAAATTGAGCATAAGTGCACATAAATCTAAGGCCATTATATTTCAAAAAACCAGTAAGTTGGGGGCCCGTCCTAACATATTAAATAATAATGAAGTCGTTGAATGGGTCAATTCCATGACATATTTTTGGGTTAACTTCGATCATAAGTTATCTTGGAAGTCATATTGAGAAAATTAGATCTAAAGCCACCAAAGGGATTAATTTATTGAGCTACATTGCCAAAACTTGGTGGAAGTCTCACCCTAGTACTATGCTGACATTTTACAAAGCTTTTGTCCGTGCACACTTGGACTTTGGGTCAATAATTCTCTCATGGGGGGTGTGTAAAAGAGATTTGGAGCGGTTAGATAGAGTTCAGTTTCAGGCTATTAGAAGTAGCCTAGGCTTAATGAAATCCACCCCTATAAACATTCTATTATCAGAGGCTGGAGAGTGGGATCTAAGTCATCGCAGGTCTTGGTTGGCTTCAAAATTTTTAACAAAAATTGCTTCTCTCACTAAAAGTAAAGTATATAATTTAGTTGCTGAAATGTACATTGAATATAATGATAAAATTAACTTATGGGAGAGGAAGGTTACTCCTCCATTAATAGAGGCTTTTGACATTGTGTCCGTTCTTGTAGACAAAATATTAAAATATTCTAAATTACCTTGCTATTCTTTCTCATTGGAGTCTCAATATTTTAATACAAAAATAATAGATTTAAATTTGGATAAAGACAAAATGAATAGGTGGGAATTTTCCCATAAAGTTTTAAATAAATGGGGTGATTCTGTTCATAAATGTTTTACAGATGCTTCAAAATCTCAAGATGGTGGGGTAGGTATCGGGGTTTATTCTAAAGAGGCAAAGATCTCAGTATCTATGGGTTGTCCTAATGAATTTAGCATTTTTACAGCGGAAGTATACGCTATATACACTGCCTTGAAACTAATAGACTCGTTACAATTGAGCATGTGTATTATTTTCTCAGATTCTCTCAGCGCATTAAATAGAATTACATCCCAGGGACTCTCTGGCAAGACAGATCAGATTACCTTGCAAACTAAGGAGCTTCTATGGTCAGCTCATGCCAGGAAGCAAGACATAGAATTGGTCTGGATTCCGAGCCACACTGATATTCCTGGTAATGATACCGCTGATAAACTAGCTTATGATGGAAGAGATTACGAACCTACTTTCTCTAAAGTCGACTATAGGGAATTTCTACCATATCTTAAGAATAACTTATGGATATCCTGGGAAAGCAAATGGAGAATTATGTCTGAATGTAGAGGGGCTATGTATGCCAGTATTCATCACAAACCTTATAGAAGCCCATGGTTTAAAAGGCTCAATAATAGTTCGAGAGCCTCCATCACTGTGATGTGTAGACTTCGAAGTGGGCATTGCTGCTCCCCAGTGCACCTGCATCGTGTTGGAGTGAAGGAAGACCCTTATTGCATCTGTGGTAAAGTGGGGGAAGTGAATCATATTTTCCTAGACTGTAGATTAAATACTGATAGATATAGCAAATTGTATAAATCCTTGCTTGGCAGTATTAGCACTGGTCCTGTTTGCATTAATAACATTGTACATTCTACATGCTTAACCTCTATGCGAGCCTTAATGAACTTCTTAGTGTGCAGCTTCTGAACCTTATATCATTACTTTTAAATATTGATAACCTTTTTAAACATAGTATCAACATCTACTAATAGAATTGTTAACTAAAATTTTTATTGGAAAATTTTATTTGTATGATTTCATATCTGTTAAATTTTCTTGTGACTACAT
This sequence comes from Lochmaea crataegi, assembly GCA_947563755.1. Taxonomy (NCBI): domain Eukaryota; kingdom Metazoa; phylum Arthropoda; class Insecta; order Coleoptera; family Chrysomelidae; genus Lochmaea; species Lochmaea crataegi. The sequence continues at coordinate 34,946,912 of OX387427.1, read as the reverse complement.
ATCTTTAATTTCACTCTCTGTGAATTATAAATTGTTATTTGCTTGGCTTTATTGTTTATACTTAAAGAGAAAGGATTGTTAGAACTCATTCTTGCATTAAGTTGTCAATATTAATCTCCAGTGAGATAGTCTGGACCTAAGCCTTTGAGATAGTTGTTCGAATGACAAATTCTCATTATTACATTTGAATTGTTATCAAATCAAATATTCTCGAGTCTTATAATTATGTAACAGTAATAATAAGATAAGTTTAGTTTCATTAATTTTAATTATGTTTCTTTGTTAGAGTGTGATTATATAATGTTATAATATATTTTTGTAACTTCAGTAGTTTCTACCTTCTGTTATTGATTTTTGTGGACGTATTAAGTTTATTCTTTGTGAGGTTATTTATAACATCACAATATATATACCTCTATACGATATTTTTGTGGTTTACTATTTACCGTTACCTTCTATATGCCCTTCTTGATTTTGTATCATAAGTACATATTTACTTGTATGTTTTTGAAGTTGTCAATAATAAAGTTGGTGTATTATGTTTGTGTTTTATCGTATCTTTTTGTTTGCTTTTGGGTTTTTGAAATGCCAAAAACGCTATTCTTCAGAGAACAATCATCCGTGAATGTTTCAAATTTTCTATGATTTTCTTGCTTCATGCACCTTTACAATCCAGCATATTTTGGAACAACCATTACGCTCAAACATTTTCTGAAATTCTTGCTTTGTGCAAATTTAGGATTCAGTTTATTTTGTAGCAGTCCCTTATCGTGTGTATATTGAGAAATTATGTTTTTTGCTTGGTAGCGCTTTTGTTCTCAATATACGCTTTATTTTGGTCCCCTTATATTTTTATACGAGCACAAACAATACATTGTCTTTTTCTCGACAATTTACGGATTATTTAGTTTTATCTGTGTACTGACAAAACTATATTTTTTCGAGACACCTATCTATCTGTGGTTTAAAACTCCACATTTTTAATTAATTTAGTTGCATATCACGTTTAGATTCTGATTTATTAATAATATATAATTAAATAATTTCTTCTAGTTTTTGCGGTTATGTGTGCTATCGCTACATTGTTAGCATTTGGTTCCGTCTTGGTGGGTTTCTTCCTTCCAAACTTTCCGGTTGGAGGAAAGGGGGGAAAGGCCCCATTATTATGTTCCCTATCGTATTGTTCCTGCACACATATCTATTTTTTGGTCACGTTAAATAATTATCTTATTCTAGTTTTACCGTGTTTACTTTCATACAATATCTCGCAATAGTATTCCCTTGACGGAATTTTTGGAGGTTTTCGCTTTCCTGTTAAAAAATGCTTACCGCGATCTTTACTTTTTTTTTGTTAAGGCCTAGATCTTTGATGGGCGTGTTGCTAGTCTTATGACAACCTTAAATGGAAGACGTGTGTCATGGTGGGTCATGATTTCATAGACGTATCTTACCTACGGGACGCCGTCGTCCGAAAGGATGGATTTATGACTTGTCATGTCATCGCACTGGAGGGATGTGTCGCATGGACACTGCAACACGGTGTCATAGATTTAGAGATCCAGTAACTGTTTCTATCTCTCGGATTTTTTTTCCATTTCAGTTGTGGCGTTTCTAAATAACGCTGGGTTCGTTAATAACCCGAGCTTGCTCGAAAATTTATTAGGTATGTTTTTTGTAAACCTTTTCGTTTCTCCCTCGGCAAGGACTTGGTTGTGATAGGACCCATGCCTGCACTTCGGTAGTTGCTAAACGATGTGGAAATTGATTGTGGGAGAAGATAACCACGACGCGATTAACATCATCTGCGAGGCTTTTCCAACGCAATTGATAGCCCGGTCAATTCATAACTCCGGAATGACACTTCACTCATATTTTCTCTTTTCCCATTACCGTTCTTCGTTTATTATTGGTTTATTTTATTATTATTTTTTGAGTTAAGGTACTAGAGATCATACTTACCCTTATCACAACTGGTGATTTTTGTTTTTCGTTGAGAAATTAGGTTTTCGTTATCGTTAAGATGTCTAGCATCTTGAATTTATTTATTGTACTTATATTGATTTTTGTATTGAGATGTTTGACATTTCATGTTATAATAGAGGCTAACCCTTTAAATACCGTTTTATAGTACAGTGAAATTTTGTGATCTCTGTACAATTTTTGTGAACCATTCATTTTATTATAATTTTGTCTGCCGTTAATAGGAGTATTTCCCTATTAATTTTTTTGTATATATATTCACTTTTGTTTTTCAATATATTTGAATTTCCTTCACTTTTGTTTAATATTTTGAATTAAAAAGAGAGTAAGTCAGTAAATTAGTACAATTTCTCTGCAGTGAGGTAACATATTCATACATCGTCACAATTCTTGCTGTGTTTGTGTGATGATTATTTCGAATGTTCTACTTGCGCGATGACCAATGGTTAACGTGGATACTAACTGGCAACATCCCTGGTATGAACTTAGAAATATAATTTCACTTTCCGGTGGAAATTTTAGACATTCACCTCTTCCAAATTTCGCCACTTCTCTTCTCTTTTTATTCAATATTAAAGTTTGTGTTCTTCTGTTCATTAATTGTGTTGAGTCATATGTAAGCACTACGTTTTGTTTTGATGTTCACCACAGTTTTTTTGTTTTTGCTTCCATTCTTCGTAGACTGTTATGTTTACAAAAAAAAAGAGTAATTCTTTGAATTCCTTTTTTTTCTCTCGAGGGGAGGAGATGTAACATGCTGTTAAACTTGTTACGTTTTTCGTTTTTAAACTATTTTATTTAGTTAATTTTTGTGGCTCATTAGTCACTTCCTCCCAAATTTCTACTACATTTCTAAACATGCCGTTTCCTTGTCGCATTAACCACTCCAAAATAAAACATTCATTTTTATCAAATTTTCTTTCCATTTTTGTCTTTAGATATTCTAAATTTTAAATTGTCGATTGGAACTCTTTCTTTCCTCTAACTGCCACCTTAAAGGCAACAGTCAAATTTATATTTTAATTTTTGTTGGTGAATAATTTCATATCATCTGGTTGGTAAGTTAATTATTGTAAAAATTGAATAGATGAGGCTTTTACTTGATGAAGATCCATACAAAATGATGAAATAAGGCAATTAAATTAAATTGTTTTATTTCATCATTTAATTATTGTATTTTCCCTTTGTTATTTTCTAGTGTAGTGCTTACTGCTTATTTTTGTTAATTGCTTATTTTCTAATTTGCATTTTTTGTATAAATAAGTAAATAAGTTCTTGTTTTGTATGCGCTATAATAACATAAGCTTCTTTTTACCTGATCTGTTCTATCTATTCATTCCTTCCCTAATGTTTTTTCTAGTTCCTTATCCCTGCAGCCCTCAAGTTCAGCACTCAAGTTTCACCCTCAAGTTTAGCACTGAAGTTTCGCCCTAAAGTTTATATCAAGTATTCCCGTCCCCGTGCACGAGGTCCACAGCCGTTGGAGTCATCGCTAGGAGCTGCAAACATCCTAGCCCTTCAAGTTAAGTTCCTTCGTCTTATCTTTAGCGTGTATAAGATTTGGATAAGCGTGTTAATTATTATAATTTGGCATTCTCCTCGTTTGTTATTTTAGTATCCAATTTATGTTGAATTTTTAAATTTCAATAAATAATTATTGTTTTCATTCTTTGTATTCAATAATTATTAAATTGAATAAACGGGAGTAGATGGGCTAAGACAGTTCCGCGACAAGTATAGGGAAAACAGTGTGTTAGAGAGAGAGAGTCATGGAGGCAATGTGTGTGAGAGAGAGCGCCGTCGTCCGCATCATGAGGCGTCCGCCATTTTTAGTCCGCGAATTTAGCCGTGCGCATCGCATTTTTAGTCTGCTTCGCGCATCATGAGGCGGCCGCCATTTTTAGTCCCCGAGCCGTGCGCATCGTTTGCCATTTTTAGTCTGCTTCGCGCATCATGAGGCGAATTTAATTTTAAAAAAATTTTGACTTGAGTGCGGATCGAACCGCCAACCTACGCGTCAATAGCAATTGATTTAACACAGTAGACCATGAGCTCTCTTGTTTATTCTATGCGAAGAAAGGTATAAAGGTGCATATCCACCAAGCGCGCAAAATGATTGCGATTGTTAGCAGATATTTGCAAACTCAATATTTGTTTGGTGGAGACGAAATCGACGTGCATTCGCAAACGTTAGCAATGGTTTGTCCGTGTTCCGAGCGATGTCGGTACATCAAAAGGGATTCGTTGTTTGTGTGCGCGCGTTGTGCGTTTAGTGGAGACGTGGTCGCAGTGAAGGAATGTTATTTTTCGGAACGGATCGAGTACCTACGCATGGTGGGATAACGATAAATGTTTGCAATTAATTGAACTTTATGAAATGAAACCAGAAATATGGCAAAGTACCCATAAGTTTTATTACAATAAAACAAAAAAGCACGATGCGTGGAGTGAAATTGCAAGAGATGCGAAAACCACTGTGGATGTTGTAAAGGCAAAACTAAATTCTCTGCTCTCCTCTTTCAGAAGAGAAAAAGCGAAGCAAGAAAAGTCCATGACGACTGGAAGTGGTATGTTAATTTTTCAAATTTATTATCTGAAGGCCCCAGATTATAAACTACAAGACAAGTGACTAATTTACTTGGAGATAATAATTTAAAAAAAAACCTCTGCCCCCAACCCATTTTTGGCGTTCATTTGATTAAGTTACAATTTTAACACTAATGCACCTTTTCTTACAGGTCGAGATGAGGTGTATGAGAGCAAATGGTTTGGTTATAGAGCTTTTGCGTTCTTACTTGACAAAAATAAATGTCGAAAAACACTTACCACAGCGGATCTTAACCTAGACAAGGATACTGTGAAGGTAAACAGATTTTCAGTTATTTGACTTTATTTAACAAAAGTACATAAAAAAAGTTAAGCATATTCATTTTGCCAGCTAACAGTGCCATTACCCATAAAGTATTTAGAAAAATCATCTCGAAATTGTTGAGCACGTGTCGATGATTTTCTTGGAACTTTCCTTAAATTTAATAGAGATGACGTATTGGTATCATTTCTCCAAGTACCAGGAGTCACTTCTCCATCTACTTCGCTGTCTAACATACCTTCGGGACAATATATATTCTTTGAAGATTTGCTTTTACGTAAATAATTATGTAGATACACGCAAGCCATCACAACCAACTGTGCGTTTTCTGGTTTTAAAAGCAATGCCTTCCTTAAAACACGAAAAACAGATGAACAAATCCCAAACGCGTTTTCAACCACTCTGCGCGCCCTACTGAGTCTGTAATTAAAAATTCTTTCTTGTGAGCCTTTTTCGTGCAATCCTGAGTAGGGCTTCAGTAAATAATCATTCAAGGCAAAAGCTTCATCCCCTAAAATTACGTAAGGTAGGGGCGTTTCGTGTCCTGCCAATATTTCTGGTTGTGGTAAATTAAACTGGCCATTTTCTAGACCTTTGTATAGCTGTGTATTCTTAAAAACACCTCCATCCGATATCCTGCCTTGGCATCCGACATCCACAAACAGAAAATTGTAATTTGCATCAACTAACGCAAATAGCACTATGCTAAAGAATGATTTGTAGTTAAAATAGTCGCTTCCACTGCCTCCAGGACATTGTATAACTACATGCTTTCCGTCTATTGCACCAATTGCATGAGGAAAATTCCATTGTTGTTCAAATTCTTTACTTACTTGCAGCCATTCCTGTTCACTATCTGGCATCTGCAATTTAAAAAAAAACATATTCAATCAATCATTTGTTTTTTAGGATAACGATGCTGATGATGTAGTAGAAGTAGCGACTGAAGAGGAAAGTTTTCAAGATACAGAAGATTTTGCGTCGATAAATAATAGCGCCACTCAGGAAATTACTGATACAAGTGCCTCAGAAAAAACAAAAGCAAAGCACTCTAGGAATGTACCGCCAAAAACAAAAAAACCCAAACTTGAAGCCACACCTGATCCTCGTATTGACAAAGCTTTCAATCTTCTACAAGAGTGTGCTCAACGTGATGGTTGTGACATATATGGCGAGCATATTGCTGGGAAACTGCGAAGTTATAGTAAACGAACACAAGCAGTGGTCCAACATTTGTTCAATAACATTTTATTTAACGCCGATCTGGGTCAATATGATAATCACATCGTGCATGCCGATTCTAACGCGAGCTACTATAATCATCTACAATCACCGTCAACAATTACAAGTCCATATCCCTCACCATATTCAAGCATTGCAAGTAATAACAATGATTGGTCAAGAACATCTACACCGTTTTCTCAACCACAATCACCATATCCTTGTGTTTCTACAGAGCAGGTAAAAAACTCATACAATATTGAGACCACTTTACAAAAAGATAAATCGCAAGAAACATCAGTGGTGAACACAGCGAATCTCGAGAATCAGCCTTCAGGATCAGTAGCAACTTATGTAGCGAGCTTCAACCCGAATGTACTTACATTATAATATGTTTTATTATTAAAGTACAAAACACCTATACGAATAAATAAAGAGTTAATGCTCAATCGTGTACTTACTTTTATGTATTCCTTCAGAGCTTCTATGATACACGCACACACTTCAGGAATTATTTGTGAAATTAATTGCTTGGAAACTTTAAATAGATACATAAGGCTATTGTAGGAATCTCCTGTAGCCAAAAAACGAAGTGTGATTGCCAGTCTAACTTCTACGGGACTACAATCTCTATAATTTGTATCGCGTTTACATATTTTTGGGCCGATTAACGAAAGAATAAAATCAAAATCTTCCACTGACATACGGCAAAAATTTTTAAATAATCCACTCTTATCATTTGTTGTTAAGTCAGTTAGCAATTGCATTGACCGTCTTGTTTTCAAAAACTGGGATGTCCAAAACTTATGTTTCCTTTTTTGCTTTTTTCTATTCTCTTTTTCAATTAACACCGACATAATTATGAAAGCTGCGGCACTACCAATACGTTTTCCTTTCGGAGCCATGTCGACGACACACGGAACACCAACAAATGATGCCAAATGTACAGCTGTTTGCGAATAGTTGCTGGTGGAGACGCTACAACTAACTAACATTTGCAAGCATTAATAAACGTTCACAAACGTTTGCTAAAAATTATTTTTTGGTGGATATGCACCTTAACATGCTGCAATACGGTCGCGCGCGCACCGTACGCTAGGCGCCGTAAGTTGTGACGTAATCGAGACTGATCCGTTGCGATGATAACAGGCGCGCGCGATTTGTTCCTAATATACCGAGGGGCTTAAAAGTAACTTATGTTGAAATATTACTAACGAATTTCGTAATATACCGGGGGGCTTAAAAGTAACATGCTATATAATTTTTGAACTGAAGTGGCACGTCGCGTGCTACGTCAAACGCAACGTGTCACGTCACGTGTGAACGTTACGTACTACGCCAAACGTCACGTGCTACGTCAAACGCCATGTGTCACGTCAAACGTCACGTGTCACGTCAAACGTCACATGTAACGGCGAACAGGCGCGTGAATCTTTGGGAGGTTTTTTGAAAAATATATATGTTGTTAATAATGTGTTTGGGGATTAGTTTTTTAAGGATAACAGAAGGGTGAAGATCATGTTAATAATTATATTAGCAGCAGCGCTCTGCCCAGCGCTATGTGTTGTCGACCAACAGTACGCTATGAAGTATTTACAACGTTTCGGGTACACAAATGAAAATGATTTGACTAAACTTGAGGATTATTTGTTGAGTTTTCAAGAAAGATATAATATCCCTGCAACGGGAGAATTAGATGAAAAAACAATTCAACTTCTAAATAGACCAAGATGTGCTGTAAGTGAAGCAGCTTCCGACGATGAGGATGATCATTCTTTTAGAGTTAAATCAAAATGGTCAAAATTTGATTTGAAATGGTATTTCCCTCAGGCAACTCCAGAATATCTTAATGTAACCAAAAAGGCTTTTGAAGTGTGGAGTAACAGTTCAAAGTTTAAATTTGAATTAATACACAAAACACGGCCTTATGCTCCCGATATAACTATTACAGTTGTACGGGGAAAGCACTATTTTCGAGCAGATTGCCAAGGTAGAGATGAGTGCTCCAGTACATTTGATGGTCCCGGAAAGGTGTTGGCACATGCTTATTTCCCAAAAGGCAACAGCTGTATAGAGCTTCATATTGATGCTGATGAGAAGTGGGATTTAAGTTTGGATGGATCAAGTTCAGAAGATCAGACTAGTCTACTTATGGTATTACTTCATGAAATTGGGCATATCCTAGGAATTGCTCACAGTGATATTGAGGCAGCAATAATGTATCCATGGTATCAATTCAACATTGCTCCTAAATTGGATGAGGATGATAAAATGGCCCTTGAAGCTCTTTATGGACCAATCAATACATATGTAAATAATCCTTTCAAACCCACATCTCGTTCAGCGCTGCCACCACCACCACCACCGACTACAAAGACACTTGGTCATAGGCATCAACCAAATGAACCGGATAAAAATTTATGCGACATAACACCGGAGAATATGTTCATTGCCATGGCTGGTGAATTTTAAAATTACCATTTATATATTATTAATGAAAATTCCCTATGGAAAATTGATTTGAACTCGAAACTGATTCCCTCACAACCAGAAATACTCGATGATTATTTACCTGAAGAAGTGGGCTCCGTAATTCAGATTTTTCAAAGTTCTTCAGATAATTTAATAGCAGTCAATGACCGTAAATACTATGTAGCAGATTTTCCCGCTCTACAAATACTTGAGGAAAATAATTTAATTATACCTAAAAATTCCCAAATAAACACAATGTTTCAAAGCAATCATGGGAAAATATATGTATTTTATAATAACAGTAATTATATTGAATTTGACAAGAACTTGAAAACTGTCCAGAATAGAGGACAAATAAAAGATATTTTCCCTGGACTACCCACAGATGTTACAGGAGCATTCCAGTACATTGACGGACACATGTACTTTTTCAAAAACACCACATACTACAAATATAATGAGTTTACCAAAAAACTTGTTGCAGCCGGACCCTTTAATTGGAACCTATTTGATATCCCATGTCCTAACGGAGACCTTTTAAATCATCTCAAGACTTTATTAACAAAAATAATTTCTTTTTATCAATAATGTATATTTTTTTTAAATAAACTTTGCAAATAAATTGTTTTTCTGAAATTCCTACGAACGTTGCAGATAAGAAATTTTTATCTACAATACCCATTGTAACAGGAAGTTACAATCTAACGCAAAAATGGGAAAAACAACGCACACGAAGCTACAGCCTTGAGATAAGAAGTTTTTATCTACAATACCCGTTGTAAATAGGAAGTTACAATCTAAAATTCAAACACAAAAAGGAAACTTATAATCTTAAGGTAAGAAGATATAACAGGAAATCACACCGCAATTCCCATTGCAAAAACTCACTATCTTAAAGTCACGACACGTGTTTTTGAATACGGTGGGGAAGGCACACATAAATAAGCAAACGCAAGCCGGGAGAGAGTAGTTTTTGCTGAGAAGCCGCGCCAACCGAAAATTTCAACGGAGAGTTTTGCTGAGAAGCGAACGCAAGCCGAAAAGAATAGTTTTGCTGAGAAGCCAACCAAAAGTGTGTTTTTGACGAAAAAAAAACAAAGGTGAGTTTTTAACTTTAAGCAGTAATTGTTTCCGCGTCTTCAATTATAGGCAAATTTTGATTTCATTTTCTTTGTAGTTTTTTTGCTGAGAAGCGCTCACGAGCCAAGTTGCTGAGAACCAATTTTTTATCAAAAAAAAAACGAAAAAGGTGAGTTTTTTTCCAATTAACAACTTAAGCAGTAATTGTTTCCGCGTTTTCAATTATCGTCAAAATTTATATGATTTCATTTTTTATAGATGGACCTGACTAAACTTAATGCTGTGTCTCTTATAAAAAAAAAACCACTTGTGAAACTGACTGATCTACCTAAGGATACACCATTCCAAATAACAGCAGGACAAATCGTGAAGACGAAATTTGGGGAGGCAGTGCTGCTCCAACTCGAAGATAGAGCGGTATTCCTACCCCAAAGGGTGACCGAAGCATACCAGCCGCACGTAGCGGAGTTCAGCAGCCTAAAATACAGCATCACATACAGAGGACAAATCGACGTTGGGAAGCCCAACATCTTTCGAAATTGAGAAAAATTAAAAAGGGTAAGCCATATTTTTTTCGATTTATATATTTACCGCTCCAATGAAGTCTGTTAACACTATAATTGAACAATCCGACCGTTTATTACTTTCAATGAAAAAATTGAGAAAAATACTTTTTGATAAATTTACCAGTAGGGACGCTGAGATTTGGCTAAAACGAATGCATAGACAAATAAAATTATGTAATGCGGCAATTCGTAGAAAGTTACCAAATAAATTATCTATGGGAACTTTGAGAAAATTAGAAACTTACGTGGGACACTTTAAACATTTTAGGAAATTAATTTTAAATAGACATGTAGGGTCAGGTTTAAATTCCAAATTACAGAGTAGAGTTAAATGGGTGAATGTAGAATCGAGTTTTAAGAGTAGGATTAAGACGGGGGCTATAGTCAATTTACTTCATAAAGACTTGAACCGATTTTTAGGAGATTGTGTAGTTATTTTTCAAAATAAAATTAGGAAACTTTTGACAGAACACTCTGCATTGAAAGTGAATACGACATTTTGTGGGGAACTTTTAAAAAAATCCGGTGAAAATGAAATGTCAGACATAAAGTACTTCAATACCAAAAACCATGTAATTGATAAATCCACTGATGTATTAGAGTGGTTTAAAGACCACATCAAAGATAAACTATTGAATAAATTATCGGAATTATCGGAAAAAGAGTCGGGTAGCGCATTATTTAAAATTATATCATTAGCAGTAAATATAAATAAATTTGAAATTGGAAACGGCTCGTCTTACATTAAACTTCCAGAACAAATTTTGAAGAAACACAGCTGTATAAATATTAAAAATACCGATCAATTTTGCTTTTACTGGTCCATTGTTAGTGCCCTTTATCCTGCACATGCGCATGTGAACCAGACCGGCTCCTATCCATATTATAGTACAGTTTTGAAAACAGAGGATTTAGATTGTCCAATGGAATTATCAAAAATAACCAAATTTGAAAAACTTAATGACATTTCTGTAAACGTTTACGCTTTAGAACTTATTGAAATGGAAAAGAAATCATTTTATGTAGTAGTACCAGCTAGATTGACAAAAAATAAGTTGAATAAACATGTAAATTTACTTTTAATTCAAAACAAATATCATCCAAAATTGAATGATTATGATGCACCACCTGTAGATGATAATAACGAAAAAATTGAATTTCATTACTGCTGGATTAAAAATTTATCAAGACTAGTTTCCTCACAGTTAAACAAACATGATGGCAGAAAATTTATTTGTGATAGATGTCTGAATTATTTTCAAATAAAAGATAAATTAACTGAACATGAAAAATTGTGCAGTAAATTGAATAAATATAAAATGAGTGTACCTAAATATAGCCATGTAGAATTTAAAAATTTCACATATCAACAAACGGCCCCGTTTGTCGTTTATGCTGATTTTGAGTGTCAATTGGAAAAATTTACTGACCCTTGTTGCTGCCAATCTGCAACAAATAAATATCAGAAACATGTTCCATACAGTGCTGGCTACTATGTAAAGTGTTCTTACGACAATAGTCTTTCTTATTTCGATAGCTATCGCGGTGCGGATTGCATGGATTGGTTTGCGAATAAAATGTCAGACGTTGCCAAATTTGTTCATTCAAAAATTAAAACAATCGTTCCTATTATTGAAGACCAATGTACAGCAGCAGCAGCAAAAGCTTGCCATATATGTAATAAACAATTTGCAATTAAAGACGTGATTGTCAGAGATCACGATCATTTTTCAGGGGATTTTAGGGGATTTGCACATCAAGCATGCAATTTAAATTTCAAAAAATTATTCGTTATACCAGTCATATTCCATAACTTAAGCGGATATGACAGCCATTTTTTGATTCCAAATTTATGTAAGAAACGCCAATTGAGCGTACTTCCAATCAACAAAGATAAATACATCTCCTTCACTCTACATTCAGATGAAAATAATATTAAATTGCGGTTTATAGACTCTTTACGATTCTTGGGAGCTTCTCTCGACGAATTAGCATCAATTTTAGATCAGTCGGAAAAGAAAATTTTAAAGCAAGAGTTCCAAAATTTAGATAATGCCAAATTTAATTTATTGACGGGTAAAGGGGTTTTTTGTTATGAATATATTGATTGTTTGGACAAACTAAATGAAACTTCTCTACCTCCAATTAAGCATTTTTACAGTAAACTTACCGATGAAAATATAGATGATAAAAAGTATGCTCATGCCCAAGCAGTTTGGCAAAATTTTGGTATTAAAACGTTGGGGGAATATGCAGACTTGTATTTAAAAACAGATATTTTACTTCTTGCGGATGTGTTCGAGCAGTTTCGCAAAAAATGTTTTCCATATACGGTCTAGACCCTGCATGGTACTACACTATGCCCGGTTATACGTGGGATTGCATGCTCAAATACACCCGATGTAAATTGGAGATACTTAAGGATCTGGACATGGTGCTGTTTTTGGAAAACGCCATAAGAGGAGGAATTTCTGTTTGCGGCAACCGATTTTCAAAAGCTAACAATAAATACAGGTCAGAATATGATCCCACAAAACCCTCGACGTACCTCATGCATTTTGACATAAACAATTTATATGGCAAGGCGATGAGTGAACTACTACCCTACGAGAAGTTTGAATGGGTAAAAGATTTTACAAATTTTGACGTAATGTCAATACCCGACGAATCTGAAGAAGGGTACGTTCTTCAGGTTGATTTATCATATCCGCAAGAACTGCACGACAAACACAAGGACTTTCCATTTGCATCTGAACACAGCATACCCCCTGGGGGAGCTAAATTACCGAAATTAATGACAACTCTAACAGATAAAAAAGAATATACAGTACACTACAGAAACTTGAAACAAATGTTGGCCAATGGTTTAATTTTAACTAAAATACATAAAATTTTGAAGTTTCGCCAGGCAGCTTGGCTGAAGCCCTACATCGAGCTAAATACGCGATTGAGGACAGCAGCCAATAATGACTTTGAAAAGAACCTTTTCAAGTTAATGAATAACGCTGTGTTTGGTAAAACAATGGAAAATATACGCAAACACCGCGTAGTTAAGTTAGTAAAATCATGGGGGGGCCGTTATGGGGCTAAAAATTTAATTTCAAGTTTTCGATTTCATAGCCGCACAATTTTGGAGGAAAATTTAGTTGTTATCGAACTAAAAAAGTCAGAAATTATTTTTAATAAACCCTTGTACATAGGACAGGCAATACTAGATTTATCTAAAATTTTTATGTACAATTTTCATTATAATTACATGTTACCAAAAATGGGTCCAGATCGTTGTAAGATAATGTATATGGACACAGATAGTTTTATCCTCGAATTGCGATGTAATGATGCTTATGAGGAGGAGATGAAGGCAGATTTATCTCAATTTGATACATCTGATTTTAGTGATGATAATCCATACGGAATTCCTAAAGTTAATAAAAAAGTTTTAGGTTTAATGAAAGACGAAAATAATGGAAAAATTATGACTCATTTCGTAGGGCTTCGCTCTAAAATGTATAGTTACAAGGTTCAGGGTGGTAAAGTTGTTAAGAAGTCCAAAGGCGTTAAATATAATGTTGTTAAAAATAACATTACGTTTGATGACTATGTGAAATGTTTGAGGGAATGGAAAAATAAAATAACCACACAACGCTGCATTAGGTCATTTGGACATAATGTCTATAGTGTAGAGCAATCAAAAATCGGTTTGAGTCCTTATGATGATAAACGCTATTTAATACCAAATACTTTCGATACGCTACCTTGGGGGCATTATAAAATTTAATTTTTAATTAACAAACTTCCGAGAGCGGTAATATATAATTGACTAAAATATGACTTACCTGTATTTTTGTATATTGCTTGTATTTCTGTTTTGAAATAAATTTTTTTTGTAATTCGCTTTTGTAGCTTTAAATGTATTTCTTTTGAAATAAAAAACATTATTTTGAATAGTTGTTTTTTTTTTCGTCGTCGGTTGGGGGAAGAAAACACACAAACACATCTATATAACTATTTATTCAAATCATTGATGACTTTGAGTTTTATAAAAGTATACAAATTCTCTAAGAGCGCTGTTTAACATATCGTTTGGTGTTATGGATCAAAATGCATATAAAATTTGTAGAGAACTTAAATTTTCGGGGGTGATATTTTTACAGAAATCCAAAACATTATAATAATATTGACAAAAATCCAAATTTTCCAACACCGATATACGTTGTATAATCAAATTATTTACTTCTAAAATTTGGGATACTTCTTCTTCATCCATGTAATACTCAACGTCATGTTTTCTAACAAAAATTACCTTACAATCATCGTAATTTAATGGGGTAATGGTGCAGTAGTCTCCACATGGAATCGAATCAGGTTTGAACTCGTCTCCGGTATGAAAGAAATTCATCTGTTGCGTCATTATTGAAATAAAGTTCTGCCATTCGTAAGTGCTGAAAGATATTTTGCTGAACTTGAGCTGCTGAGATAGAATAACTGCAGGCGTAAATGATCTTGCCGGACTAATTCCGCATTTTACTTCATAACCGGAAATTGAATATTGTGTTGAAAGCAGGAAGACATTTTCAGACTTTGCAGCAAACTCATAGTTTTTCAAAATTCTATCCAGCTCTACAGTATAGTTATTATCACTACTACTACTACTACTGTCGTCACCACCACTACTGACACCTTGATAACTCATGTTGCTAACTGAGTTTGAGATCTGAAGCGACTCCAATTTATAGCGTGTGTGTGTGGCCTTTTACATCATAAAACATCAACTCCATTAATCCAGCTGTTATGTTTTTCGTCTAAGCCTAACCATTTCACGAACAGTTTCTTGCCTTTACGTCTAAGAACTTTTTCCACCAAGTAAACGTCCGGATTCGATGTTTTCTGTAGTTCTTCGTCATAGAAGCAGCCGCTGATTGGTGTCCCTTGCATGTCTTCAAGTAAATACGTAGCAGGATTGGTAATTTTAACTTTGGTGATTTTGAATAGTTCTGTAGTCCAATTGGGTGTATATCCTTTTTCAAAGACATGTTTTGCCTTGGATCTGCGCACAATGTCGCCAACTTTAAATTTTCGTGGACCGGCTATCTTTAAATCAGTATAGGTGTTATTCAAAATAGATTTTTCGTTGGATTTGTTGACTTGAGAAGGCTTATATTTTGTTGTGGAATGTTTTGTATTGTTGTAGTCTTGAGTAATTTTAGGTAGAATGTCCAGCCATTTGTGGGTGCCATTTAAACTGAAATACTTGTAGAGTTTCGATTTTAGCGTTCTTATAACACGCTCTGCCATAGAAGCTTTCATTGTACTAAATACGCTATAATGATTTATGCCATATTTTTTCATTAAATTTTGAAATTTGCTGTTGTAAAATTCCTTTCCCTGATCAGATTGCAGATTTTTTGGTATTCGTCTAGTGTGAGCGAGAATGTCCGAGAATGCCCGAGTGATTTCCTCTCCGGTCTTCGTCTTTAGTGGGCGTGTCCACACAAACTTTGAAAAACAAACAATAACGACTAGTATCATTTTATGATTCCTATTTTGTGGAGCAAAATTTCTCATCTCCGCAAGATCCATATGCCAGAGATCGTCAAGGCTCTTAATGATAGTGCGTCTCCGAGGGAATTTTTTCCGTATCGGTTTGTGGAGCTCGTTTACAAGATGAATTTTTTCTTTAGAATACATATTATGACGTACTACCAGCTAGCTTCAGCTCCAGACTGTTAATGCGGTTAACGGTATTCGTATTCATAACCTTAATATTGTCTACAATGCCCGAAACGTTAGTTTTCATATCAGAGACGGATCTGATATTTTCTGTAATTTCTTTTTGTAACTCACGTATGCCTTCAACACACATGTTAATAGAAGCAGTGAATTCTTTTCGAATAAATACTTTGGCTGTGGCAATTGAATCGTCAACGTATTTCTTCGTAGCCACATCCCTACCTGCTACAGGGGGATTTCGCGAAATAAATACATCAATTTCGTTAGTTTTATTTTGTAAGTTGGTAATGTGCGCCTGTAATATGGGGATTTTTGTCTTATGAAGCTCTTTTCTTATTTCGTTCAATCCTACTGCTAAATCCTTTATATCATGGTCTTGTTGCTGCAGCACCACACCATGTGTTTGAATTAATGGTGAGTTGATAGTACGTAGGCCATTCAATTGAACATCAACATATTTTTTTGTTGCAGCGTCACTATTTGTTGTCGGTTCCTTAACATTACAAATTTTCACATTTTCAATATCAATATTACCGTCCGGTGTATGAGGAAACGTAATTTTCGCTGGTAAACGCGCATAAGGCGTTTGATGTCTATGTCCGAATTTATCGACAGGCATAATTGAAATGAACAAGTTTCAGCTTGTATTATTCTATTATATCAGCCTCCTTGAGCTCATTGATAATTGCTACTATTTCGTTGTCGTGTGACGTATTACCTGCCTCTTTTGAAGCAATCAACAATTTCAAACGATCCACCAATTCATTGGCATCGTCCCAATAAATATACTCCATAGGTTTATCATTATATGTTAAACGATCGATACCTTTCCCTTTTGCTGAAGGAATCGATTTTAGACGAGTCAATACCTTGGACGATCTATTCGTTGTCGTTAAAGATTTTGTTTTGAATAAAGGTTTTATGATGTAGTGATATTTTTCAGTACTTGAGCCCTTGAGACGATCTAACGTGTCTAAGTGAACTTCAGTTTTTGCCAAAAGATTTTTATAGTTCTGTAAATCTTGATCATTGTAACTGGGGTCTCGGTAAAATAGAAGTTCATACAAGCCTGGCGTTCCAATAACATATCTTCCTTCTTTGTTTTTCTCAGGAAGTATGTTTATATTACCGGTTTTTCCATCAAACGCAATTCGACGTTTGCCTAATAACCAACCGATTTCATCATTGTATATGGGACCATAATTTTTATCGATTTTATCATCTTTTTGGAAGTAATCTTCAATGAACTGATGACTGATGGCAGGATATTGGTCTAAATAGTCTGCGAAAGCTTCCTGGGAAATTTCGGGGCGCATCTCTTCTGGAGATTCAGAACGTGTAATATTGCCGGATTCATCGGTTTCGGCCACCGGTTCCGTTTCGAGAAAAGGTGTAAACACATCATCAGGTTCTTCCTTCTCCTCTTTTGGATTCAAATTTGTAATCGTTTTTTGTAATGTCTTTGAGGATTGCACAATTTCTTCAAGTGGTTTAGATATCGGCTTGAATAGTTTATTAATAGACTCATCTTGCTCTGATTTACCTAATTTCAACGCCAAGTATTTTTTGCGAATCGATCTGGCAAGTTCAGACACTTTTTTCTTGCGCAATGCAGCAGTAACCTTATCGCCGGACATATTGGTGCAGACTAAAGACATGCGCTACAATTTTATATATTTATCGAATCCTTTGCGATACCTGCCATCGTTGAAGGTGAAATCCTTCACAATGACCAAAGTACCATAACGGTCAGACCAGCACGTTGAACACACATTTTTAAATGTGTCAAATGTCATGTCTGGAGATACGTGTTCGTCGAATATATGTTTCAAGTTCACCTCATCTTGCTTGAATAACACAATTACATTACAATTATCGCGTATAAGCTGTTTCGGTATTTTTGAGTATGTTTGACAAAGATATGCAGCATCGATATCTTTATGTCTGCCCATGGAATAGTATTCACGAATTTTCTGTTGACCATCACATGCAACGTCATCGAATAAAAAGACAGAATTAGGCCGAGCTTTATCTGGACTTATTATTTCCTCGTTGTCTTTAAATGGAAAATAGCCAACGCCCTTGACTTGTGCTATAACTTCTTGCAGCAATTGGTACTTTGGTTGGAATAACGATTTTGAATAAACATAAACGTTTTTGAATTTCGCGCCATTCGGATTGAATAGGAGCGCCAGCACGGCATTCGTCTTTCCACACCCGCTGGGACCGCATATAATGGCACGGAAAGAATTTGGTAACAATTTACCATGTTTGCCGATCGATGGCGTTGAGGTGAAATCTAGATTTTCAATGGGTATCGTCTGCTCTTGTTGAATTATCTTCATAGTGTGTGTCGTTTTTTCTTAGTGCTACTCTATAAATATAGGTGTCGCGCCACTTACGCGTATCAGTCTTAATGTTGGTGTTTGAAGGAGAAGGTCTCTTAAATTCTCTCATCAATAAACTACCTATTGAACTTCACTTACTTAGCTATCAGTACTGTGGACGTAAGTACTCTCCCCCCACCCCTTTTGTAAAAAATTAATTGTTTTTTTTTGGGTAGCCGGTACAAAATTGGAAAAACGTCTTGATCGTGGAGATCCAGGCATTACCCCCTTTTTTTTTTTTTTTTTTTTTTTTCGGGCCGAGATGGGAAACTCATGTTCGAATGGGTCCAGGACCCAAACAGTGTTGGACTCATCCCCAAGGAGATGCCTACCAACCAAACCCACCTCAAACTCGCCGTTACCCCCGCCTCGGAATCACTACCCTAGCATACTTCGAGACAGGCGGCGGTCCCTCGCACACTCTCCGCTCACACTGTCATCTTCTCCCTCCTATCACTCCTGCCTCTCATGCCATATCGAGTCCTTCTCTCCCCCTTACCATGCTCTCTACTACTCCACTCACCTCCATCCATTCCTCCTCCCCCCTCAACATTATCTCCACCATGTTTTCCCAGTACACCGCCTCCCCTAGTTTCCTCTCCAACTTCTTCAGCACTTCCTCGTTCCTCCAGCATCTAAACACATGTCCCACATCATCCTCCACTTCACACCTCTCGCACACACCAGTCTCTCGTTTCCCAATCTTGTGGAGGTACCCTACTCTCGACCCATGTCCAGTGAGCACTTGTGTCAAGAAGTAGTTCACCTCCCCGAATTTCCGGTCCATCCAATCTCTCCTATTTCCAATCGCTCCTTTTAGCGCGCCCTCATACTCCTCCCACCTTCTCTCCATTTCCTCCTCCATCCATTCCCGTACCTCTTCTTTGGTCGCACCCCTCCAGCGTTTGCTCCTAGCTCTAGCCAACACGTCCAATGGGTAGGACCTTGCCAGCACCGCTGCTGCCAGTCCACCCACTGTCCTGTACCCCTGCACCACCCTCAGCAGTATCCCTCTCTGCACCCGCAGAAGTGGCCTAACCCACGCATTCACCCCCGCTCTTTCACCCCACACCTCCGCACCGTACAGCATACTCTGCTCTACCGTCCTACCAATTACCCTCCTCTTCCACTCTCCCGGCCCTTTCACATTACACATCAATCTCCCCAGCCATGCTGCCCTCACTTTACCCTTCTCTGCCGCCTTTACCATATGGGTTTTGAAGGATAATTGGCTATCCAACCACACCCCTAGGTATTTCACAGACTCCTCCATGCGAATTATCCTTCCCTTAACCATCACCCCCACTTCCCTTGCCCTGCTCCGTCCCTTCACTAGCAACCCCACCGTCTTCTCTTCCGCCACTTCCAGTCCGCACCGCTCTATCTTCTCCACAATCTTCCTGCACATTCTCTCCGCCTTTCTTTCTATCTCCGCCTCTCCCTTTGCCGTACATACCAGACACACATCATCCGCATACACCGTAATCTCACATCCCTCTTCACATACCATCCCACAAACCTCATCAAACACACACTTCCAGAGCGTCGGTCCAAGAACCGAGCCCTGAGGCACTCCAGCCTCCATCTCATATCTCCTCCCTCTGGAGTCTACAAGCACACGCCCCGTCAGGTAGTCCTCCACCAGGTTAACCAACCCCTGCTCCACTCCAAGCCGCAGCAACGCGCTCAACACTGCCCGTTTGCTGACACTGTTGAACGCGTTCCCGACGTCGAAGAACACGAGTAGGGCCAATTTCTTCTTCCTCCAGCTGCCCTCCCTAGCTCTTTCCACCAAACCCATCACCTTGCTCAGTGCCGAGATGCAAGATTTCCCCTTCGTGAACCCATGCTGGTTTACCCTAAAACCCCCATTCCTACCAACTTCCTCCTCAATCCTATCCCTTATTATCCCCTCCATCAATTTACCCATACCACACAGCAGGCTGATAGGCCTATAGTCCCCCGCCCGCTTCCCCTCTCTACCCGCCTTCTTCATCAGTATCACCCTGGCTACCTTCCATCCTTCCGGGAACTCCTCCTCCCTCAGCACCCTGTTGAATAGTTCCCAGAAGTACTCCCTATTGTCATCCAACAGCCCCTTCACCATATCACCCCTCAGGCCATCTATCCCTGGGGCTTTTCTCACTTTAATATTTCTCCCCCAATCTTCTACCTCCCACTTCTCTACCGGCCTTATCCCCCTCATTTTCAGGCATTAACCCCTTGGACGCTGCTTGTAAACAACACGATATTTCTTACTGGAAGAATAAGTCTCTCGAAGAACGACACAAAGCCGATCAGATACTTGAAGATAAAGCTTGGGCTCGCGTCAAATCAAAAGACGCTTCTTTGGCAGAGAAAACTGCTGCATTACTTGTGACAGGTGGAATGAAGGTGAAAAGAAAGCTGGGGATGGGTTGTCGCCGCAAACGTCGTTCTTTCCATCGAGATGTCATTCTAAAAGTGGGAAAGTCCATGAAAAAAGGGGCATCTTTGAAAGACACCGCAACGTTCGCCTTACGAGCAGCCAAAGCACTTATTAAAGAATTTGGTGGGAAAAAACAAGTCGAGGTTCCTCGAGTAATACCTGTAGCGAAATCCGGAGGTTTCCTACCACTTATCCCTTTGTTTGCCAGTCTTTCGGCACTTGGAGCTTTGTCAGGTGGTGCTGTAACCTTAAAAATTGAGCTCAAGCCCGAATAAGAATAAAGTCATAAAATTTAATTAATTTAAAAAAAAGTGCAAGATTGTGAATTAATTTGTCTATTTGGTTACATAAGTTTCGGTTGCTCCGGTGACAACCTCAGGCCTTCGACGTCGCTCAGAACGGAGGTAGGGGTGGATCCCTCTTATTGATCTTCCGGACAAAATAGTAGACAACTTGTGTGGGCGCCAACTGAGTTTTCCACTTTGGCCTAGCACGACGAATTTCCCCCGATAACCCAGTAAAACAAGGGATGAAAATAAAAGGCAAACCTCAGCTTATGTTCCTTATAATAACTAAAATAGAATACCTAATATCCTTAAGGGATATTTTGCAATTATTAGCTAATGTGAACCCTAGTAAATGCCCCCCCCCACTTAAAGAAAATAGTGAGAAAAAAAAACCAAATGATTAACAATTAAATTCCCAACATATCCCAGTTAATTGACCTTACGTAGTGGGAAATTAATATGGCTGTTCGAGTGTACCAATACAGATTAAATACAAACTTTCAATTATATTTCACCTGAAAAGTAGTGTAAAGTTTATGAAAAAAAAACAATTCCATATAAGGCGACACCGTGGTCAAGGCGTTGGTACCAAGGCAGAGACGCATGCGCAAGTGGATAAAATTATGAAAATTAGATTATGAAAATTAGATTGTGAAAATTTACCGCAAAATATTAATTTCCACCATTACAATTGCATAATAAAATAAATCAGTAGAAACTACCTAGCTAATGTATATACATATTGGCGTAAAGCCTAAAGTAAAAATAAGTAAATAAACCAGAAAAACCCCCGATACCAGGTTACCCTCAATGTGGTCTTCTTCAAGAAGTTGTTGAAGAGTAGCAGCAAACTGCAGAAGACATCACCATCGATCTACCAGGTAAACTCCAAACATCCCGAAGTGTGTATCTGGCCCCACAGGTGAAGTGTGTATAATCTGGCCCCACAGGTGAAGTGTGTATCTTGAGGGTGGTAAGTATACCCTGGCCCCACCGGTGAACCCTTAAAAATTAAAACAGGTATCAGCTAAAAACTGAGCCTATACAGGAACCAATCAAACACCTCGACAAGTTAAGCTTGTCTCGGCCTATGCCAGAAGTAACGTACAAGTCAAAATCAACCCCAAATTAACTTAATCAAACCCACAAAGTAGTCATAAGGTCTACTTACAATCAACAGTGTCAGTAACAGTATACTACACTGAATTTAAATCAAATAATAAGAATGCGATAAGCATCTAAAATAAACTGTTTTTGGTCGTAACCAGGGTAAGTTTGAAGAACCACCCACGAATTATAGTATTCGTTAGACTAAAACGGGCAAAGAAAACAAAATATACGCAGGGTAACAGAATAGACTGTCTTAATCAAAAATTTACAATCAACAGGTAGTATTTTACCACCAACTGTTTTAACTACAAAAACTACAAATCTATGAGACATACCTTTTCCAAAAAGGGTCGAATACTCAAAATTTTCCTTACTGGATGGCTACCAACAAATAACGAACCAACAACAGGTGGCACAACTCCAATTTCAAAACTTCAACGTTGGCGATTTCCTTTAAATAGTGATAAATACATAGTGATGCGAAAACAGTAAGTAGAGAAAATACTTACAATCGTTTTAGTGCAATATATCCCCTATAAGGGTTTGTGAAAACGGCTTCCAGAACAGGACGGAATTCTTCAACAATACGAACTCCCGTAGAACCAAAATACTAGCCGTATATTCCACAACTCATTCAGAACGAGAACCTATAAATCCCAGCAGGAGATGACTATCCAGTCAATCATAAAATTCAGATTCAAGCTCCATGCATTTTTGGAAACCAACTATCAAGTAGGAGCACACACCGGAAAGAAGAAGTGAGTGACACATCTTCAACTTCAATACAGAATACTACCACAGAGAAACCTAGCCGAAACATACATCCGAACTACACTGCTCACTACACCGAGCGTGTTCCGCACAGATCAAGTCATAAAGTGCTACACTTCTATGTAAGACATGACGAACGAACGCTTTTATCCCCGACACAACTGTCAAGTCCAATTGTCAATGTCATTCTACAAATAAACACTTGTAAACATTGGAGATAAATGATAAAGTCAATGTATTAAAACTTATTCAAATAAATTTGAGTAAACATAGTACCACAATACCGAACCAACGTAAACAAAGCAAGATCAAACACTCGGATTTAACATACAAAACACATGGCGATAACAGCTAATATATTATAAGTAGATGTTCCGAAAATATTCGAATGCCATCTTACATAGAAGATTTCTAACTAGTATGTATTTGCTTAAGCCAAAATATGGTAGATAAATGAAGAAAATATACCTTTAACTCAAAAGTAAAGTATGTCTATATAGATCAGTAAGTTGTAACAAACCTAATTACTACTTTAAATGTTTTAGACTTCAAGTCAAGGAGTCAGTAATAATTTATAACTGAACCCTAATAAACTTTAGCGTTTATCAAGCTGAAGCGGACAAAGTATTTGGACTACTGTGGCTACACCCCAAAGGTGATATAATCAAAGCCAGAAACAAAATCTGTAGTCCCACGGTAACTAAAAACTAAAGTAAAATCCACAAGAGAGAAAACCCCTTGCTACCCTTAATTATGAATTATAATATAACAAATAAAAAGAAACAACTAACATGAATATATCTATACGGACATTTATCAAGTAGGCGCTAGTTTTATTATTTACCTTACCTAGCGACAAAATATTAAATTTGTTGTCTTGATGTGAAGACAGGTTTGGTTACAGCCTGCACCACTTCACCGGAAGGATGATGGCAGAGTAGTCCCTAAAACTCTGGGCTGACAGAAGCTATTTAACTACTGAAGTACTTTCGTAGTGGAAAAATGATATTAGTTGATATTAGAAACATAGAGACAATATCGGTCAGGTAATTACTATATACAAATACTTAATATATACAATAGACGTAGTGACAAATTCAACCGTTACAGATTCCCCCCTTACTTCAAGAGAATTCACTCAGGTGAATTCTCACCAGCGCTAGCTGGCTTCAAGTCCTTGATATTCCAGGTACCACGGTCGTTACCCTTGTCATCCATCAGTACATATGTCCATGGTGAAACTTTTTTTTTTAACTAAGTAAGGACCTACCCAACGGGGTGCCAATTTCTTGGTATAAAACTGCGCCGCGTCAGACAAAACAAAATTCTTACGCCAAACAAGTTGGTGAGGAAGCAACTCCTCCCGTCGCCGCCGGAGATTATACGTTCTCTCATTTTTCTGCGAAGCCTTGTCCAAGCGAGCCCTAACGTCCTTAAATAACGCGTCAAACGCTTTACTCTTCCCTGCATCGTCAACAGCAGAACTCCTATCCAAAGAACAATCCCTAAGCCTATCCTTTAAAGCAAATTCATCACCTTTCAGAACCATATTCCTACCAAAATTGAGATAATAGGGAGTGTGTTTAGTGGACTCATTAAAAGCTGTTCGTAACGCACAAGTAACTTTAGCCAGATCAACGTCCCATTTCCGATGATTATCCGAAACATACATGGCTAACATAGTCTTCAAAGTTCTATTATACCTTTCCGTGGGATTCGCCTGAGGATGGTAATGGGCGTTGAAACGTACCGATACTCCATACTCCTTCATCAAAGCCGAGAACACTCTCGAAGTAAATTGAGGACCATTGTCGCAAATCAACAAACGTGGCTCGCCAAACAACAAGAATACGCCCTCCTCGATTCTTTTCCCTACTAATTGTGTGGTAGAAGACCTCAAAGGAAAAGTAAGAGTAAATTTAGTGAACAAATCAACCACAACCAAAATGAACTTATGTCCAGCCATAGAACGAGGTAATGGTCCTATCAAGTCAGTAGAAATAATCTCCCATGGTCGAGTAGCTCTGGGCTGAGGTGTCATCTGCCCCTTCGGTCCACTTTGATCAACCTTGTGCGCCGCGCACAACGCACAATTCCTAACAAAAGAAGCTACATCCGACCTAATCTTAGGCCAATAAAACCTAGCACTGATACGTTTGAAGGTTTTTAGTACACCCATGTGTCCTGCTAAAGGCGGATCGTGCAGTTGTTGCATAACTCTCCATCTATCAGCCTTCGGAACAACCTCCTTCCAATCATCGGCAGCATCGCATAAGGATCCAGAATTTGTGCGAACGTACTTATACAACTTTCCCTCGAGAACTCGCCACTGTGAATACTTGATCGGATACTTCGAGACTTTCTGAATCATTCCGACATACCAACGATCCTTAAGGACTGAAACCTCACTGATCTGAACCTCCGGTATAGCCCTAGACAAAGTGTCAGGTACGACGTGCTCTTTGCCCTTACGGTGTATGATCTTAAAGTCGTATTGCTGTAATCTTACGCTCCACCTCGCTAGACGACCTGCAGGATCCTTCAGATTCTGCAACCACACCAGAGAATAGTGGTCGGTGATAACCGAAAAAGGGACTCCTTCTAGATACGGTCGTAACTTCTCCACTGCCCATAACACAGCCAGACATTCCCGTTCAGTAGTGGAATAGACCCTCTCCTGCCTACTCAATGACCGACTCAAATAACAAACAACGCGGTCTCCTTCAGGATGAGGTTGGACGAGAACAGCCCCAAGTCCATACCCACTAGCATCACAATGAACTTCAAACGGAAGATTGTAATCCGGACAGCTTAACACAGGAGCCTTTACCAAACATCCCTTAATCTTACTAAAAGAGGCTTCACACTCTGGTGTCCAGACGAACTTCCTACCCTTACGCAACAAAGCTGTGATTGGAGAAATCAAAGTAGAGAAATCAGGAATAAACCTGCGATACCACGAGAAAGTGCCAATTACACAACGCACATCCTTCACACATTTCGGAGGCGGTAACATCAACATAGCCTTGACCTTATCAGGATCCACATGAAGTCCAGTACTATCTACAACATAACCCAAGTACTTCAACTGAGGTCGACAGAAAAAACACTTATCCCAGCTGACGGTCAAACTGGCTTTACCAATCCGCCTAAAAACTTCCTCCAAAACGGCAAGGTGTTCTTCAAAGGTTTGAGTAACAATAACCACATCATCGAGATAGGTAAAAACGTTGGGTTCCAAGTCGGGTCCAAGAACTTGATCGATGAGTCGTTGCCAAGTAGCTGGAGCATTATGGAGACCAAAAGGCATCCGTTTAAATTGAAATAGACCACGTCCCGGAACAGTAAAAGCGGTATAAGGCCTTGAAGACTCCGCCACCCTCACCTGCCAATAAGCAGACTTAATATCCAGGGTAGAAATATAATGAGCATTCCGGAGCTTGTCCAAAGTGTTAGAAATGTAGGGGAGAGGATAACTATCCCGTTCAGTGACAGCGTTTAATTTGCGATAATCCACGCAGAAGCGGAAAGTACCGTCCTTCTTTTTAACTAGTAAAATGGGAGAACTCCACGGACTGTTCGACCTCTCAGCTACACCAAGACGAAGCATTTCCTCTAACTCCTTATCAATATGCCCTTGCATCACTGGGGAAACTGGATAATACCGTTGTTTAATGGGCGGGGAATGACAAACTATAGTATGTTCCGCAACATTCGTACAACCAAGACTAGTTCCCAATATAACCTTATTATGCTCAATCACTGCATCCAAACGAGACTTCTGTAAGTCGCTTAGCAAAAATCTACTACGAAGATGATCTACAGTTGCAATCCCAACAGGTGACTCTGAAAAATGCCATTCATTGTGTCTCAAGTCTGGAACAACTCCCATGATTTTCCAAAAGTCTGCTCCCAAGATGAGCGTATGAGGGACGACCAATACCACCAAGACAGAGATGATCTTCAATTGATCGCGGAGAGAAAATGGAACTAAACACTCACCAATAGACTCACACATCTGTCCATTCGCAACTCTGCAACTAGTTCTCTTAGTGGTGTCCACCTCTAAGCCTAAAGTCTGCAACAGTTTCCAACCAGTACTACCCAAAATCGTTCTCGTAGCTCCCGAATCCAAAAGTCCTAATACCTCCGACCCCAAAACATTCACCTTAAGATACGGCCTCTCATCGTTCACAGCATGATCTAAAATAAAATCAAGAATAGGTTGAACTTCGGTCGAACGTCTTACAGCGCTACCTCTTCGACCAGTTAAGAGCGCCTGTTCTCGTTTCCCTGGCTACACTTGGGACAGGTCCTCACAGTATAACCTTCTCGCTGACACTTAAAACATTTCAATTGCTTGGGAAGAACACATCCAACTCGTTCCAAGAATGCACTCGCAGTCTGACATCCTTATAGAATTGGTATGCCTTGTCCGAAAAAAGATCTACACCGGAACCAAACAACACATCGTCCGGAACATGACGAGCCATTTTAAGTTATTCTACTCGTTCAAGAAAAGCTGTAATGGACAAAGATCTAGACGAACCCGAAAACTTCTCCAAACCGCATTTATGTGGTGGAATCATCTTTGAAAGGAAGCTGTTTGATACGTTACCGTGTGTGGTATTAATCGGTGGGTGATTTGCAACGGGAGACGAACTAGCGACATTCTGCACACCTGCCAAAAATTGACCTGTTAGATTGCCAATAATGACATCTAAAGCTGCTGGCACAACAACTTCAGCAGTAACACGAGTGGATATGGCGTTAAATCTATCATAGAGACCTATCAACTTAGTTAGCAACTCTGACCTTTTTGTTTCCTTCTCAGCATCCCCTGCGGCATCCAATTGATCAAACCTATTCAACGCGTGAGATACCTTTGTCTGCAACTTCTGTGTTTCACTGATATTGGAACTGCCACTGTAACTAGCCAACAAAGTTTCGAGCTCTGTACATTTCCTAATAAGAGCAGCCTCATCTTCCTCAAATGGAAATGAGTATTTGGGATACCTGAAACTGTCACCAGATTTCTCCATACGAAGAGCCATAGAAAGCTGAGTACGCATCTCCTCCGCAGTTCCGATCTTAAGACCCCTAAACTTAAGCTCCCACTCAAGCTCCTCTTTCTCCAACCTATTAATAAACATTTTCCGAGCCATCTTGGTGTCAATATCAACAACGAGTCAAGGATACGAGAAAAAATATCAACAATATAATCACCCTCAGTTATAAAAAAAACGATATTTACAAGCTATGACGAGCAATACAACAGGGTTAGGGAAAATAATATAATATATAGTACACTTAATGCACTACGACTACT
Organism: Lochmaea crataegi; assembly: GCA_947563755.1. Taxonomy (NCBI): domain Eukaryota; kingdom Metazoa; phylum Arthropoda; class Insecta; order Coleoptera; family Chrysomelidae; genus Lochmaea; species Lochmaea crataegi. The sequence goes on along the minus strand of OX387427.1, from coordinate 34,918,682 downwards.
ATGCAATAATCAATTTATCAAAATGGTAACCATATACTCAATATACTTGGTTTCACGAAGAACAGCCATATAACTACCAAAAAACTATAGCAAGTCTAGCTTATGAACAAAAACATGCCCCCACTAAATAAAAAAGGGCCCCACGTTGGGCGCCAAAAATGTAACCTTAAAAATTGAGCTCAAGCCCGAATAAGAATAAAGTCATAAAATTTAATTAATTTAAAAAAAAGTGCAAGATTGTGAATTAATTTGTCTATTTGGTTACATAAGTTTCGGTTGCTCCGGTGACAACCTCAGGCCTTCGACGTCGCTCAGAACGGAGGTAGGGGTGGATCCCTCTTATTGATCTTCCGGACAAAATAGTAGACAACTTGTGTGGGCGCCAACTGAGTTTTCCACTTTGGCCTAGCACGACGAATTTCCCCCGATAACCCAGTAAAACAAGGGATGAAAATAAAAGGCAAACCTCAGCTTATGTTCCTTATAATAACTAAAATAGAATACCTAATATCCTTAAGGGATATTTTGCAATTATTAGCTAATGTGAACCCTAGTAAATGCCCCCCCCCACTTAAAGAAAATAGTGAGAAAAAAAAACCAAATGATTAACAATTAAATTCCCAACATATCCCAGTTAATTGACCTTACGTAGTGGGAAATTAATATGGCTGTTCGAGTGTACCAATACAGATTAAATACAAACTTTCAATTATATTTCACCTGAAAAGTAGTGTAAAGTTTATGAAAAAAAAACAATTCCATATAAGGCGACACCGTGGTCAAGGCGTTGGTACCAAGGCAGAGACGCATGCGCAAGTGGATAAAATTATGAAAATTAGATTATGAAAATTAGATTGTGAAAATTTACCGCAAAATATTAATTTCCACCATTACAATTGCATAATAAAATAAATCAGTAGAAACTACCTAGCTAATGTATATACATATTGGCGTAAAGCCTAAAGTAAAAATAAGTAAATAAACCAGAAAAACCCCCGATACCAGGTTACCCTCAATGTGGTCTTCTTCAAGAAGTTGTTGAAGAGTAGCAGCAAACTGCAGAAGACATCACCATCGATCTACCAGGTAAACTCCAAACATCCCGAAGTGTGTATCTGGCCCCACAGGTGAAGTGTGTATAATCTGGCCCCACAGGTGAAGTGTGTATCTTGAGGGTGGTAAGTATACCCTGGCCCCACCGGTGAACCCTTAAAAATTAAAACAGGTATCAGCTAAAAACTGAGCCTATACAGGAACCAATCAAACACCTCGACAAGTTAAGCTTGTCTCGGCCTATGCCAGAAGTAACGTACAAGTCAAAATCAACCCCAAATTAACTTAATCAAACCCACAAAGTAGTCATAAGGTCTACTTACAATCAACAGTGTCAGTAACAGTATACTACACTGAATTTAAATCAAATAATAAGAATGCGATAAGCATCTAAAATAAACTGTTTTTGGTCGTAACCAGGGTAAGTTTGAAGAACCACCCACGAATTATAGTATTCGTTAGACTAAAACGGGCAAAGAAAACAAAATATACGCAGGGTAACAGAATAGACTGTCTTAATCAAAAATTTACAATCAACAGGTAGTATTTTACCACCAACTGTTTTAACTACAAAAACTACAAATCTATGAGACATACCTTTTCCAAAAAGGGTCGAATACTCAAAATTTTCCTTACTGGATGGCTACCAACAAATAACGAACCAACAACAGGTGGCACAACTCCAATTTCAAAACTTCAACGTTGGCGATTTCCTTTAAATAGTGATAAATACATAGTGATGCGAAAACAGTAAGTAGAGAAAATACTTACAATCGTTTTAGTGCAATATATCCCCTATAAGGGTTTGTGAAAACGGCTTCCAGAACAGGACGGAATTCTTCAACAATACGAACTCCCGTAGAACCAAAATACTAGCCGTATATTCCACAACTCATTCAGAACGAGAACCTATAAATCCCAGCAGGAGATGACTATCCAGTCAATCATAAAATTCAGATTCAAGCTCCATGCATTTTTGGAAACCAACTATCAAGTAGGAGCACACACCGGAAAGAAGAAGTGAGTGACACATCTTCAACTTCAATACAGAATACTACCACAGAGAAACCTAGCCGAAACATACATCCGAACTACACTGCTCACTACACCGAGCGTGTTCCGCACAGATCAAGTCATAAAGTGCTACACTTCTATGTAAGACATGACGAACGAACGCTTTTATCCCCGACACAACTGTCAAGTCCAATTGTCAATGTCATCCTACAAATAAACACTTGTAAACATTGGAGATAAATGATAAAGTCAATGTATTAAAACTTATTCAAATAAATTTGAGTAAACATAGTACCACAATACCAAACCAACGTAAACAAAGCAAGATCAAACACTCGGATTTAACATACAAAACACATGGCGATAACAGCTAATATATTATAAGTAGATGTTCCGAAAATATTCGAATGCCATCTTACATAGAAGATTTCTAACTAGTATGTATTTGCTTAAGCCAAAATATGGTAGATAAATGAAGAAAATATACCTTTAACTCAAAAGTAAAGTATGTCTATATAGATCAGTAAGTTGTAACAAACCTAATTACTACTTTAAATGTTTTAGACTTCAAGTCAAGGAGTCAGTAATGATTTATAACTGAACCCTAATAAACTTTAGCGTTTATCAAGCTGAAGCGGACAAAGTATTTGGACTACTGTGGCTACACCCCAAAGGTGATATAATCAAAGCCAGAAACAAAATCTGTAGTCCCACGGTAACTAAAAACTAAAGTAAAATCCACAAGAGAGAAAACCCCTTGCTACCCTTAATTATGAATTATAATATAACAAATAAAAAGAAACAACTAACATGAATATATCTATACGGACATTTACCAAGTAGGCGCTAGTTTTATTATTTACCTTACCTAGCGACAAAATATTAAATTTGTTGTCTTGATGTGAAGACAGGTTTGGTTACAGCCTGCACCACTTCACCGGAAGGATGATGGCAGAGTAGTCCCTAAAACTCTGGGCTGACAGAAGCTATTTAACTACTGAAGTACTTTCGTAGTGGAAAAATGATATTAGTTGATATTAGAAACATAGAGACAATATCGGTCAGGTAATTACTATATACAAATACTTAATATATACAATAGACGTAGTGACAAATTCAACCGTTACAGTGCTGCTGGGATTGCTAAAACTGTCATTGACGCAAAGCATGCGCAAAAGAAATTGGAAGAAGATGTACGTCATAATAAGGCTATAGAACGTGTAGGATCTGGTCTGTATCTGAAAAAGTACCCAAAAGGCGGTTTTGGATTGTATTTAAAAAAGCAAAAAAACTAATAAAGCTACCCAATCACGCACTATCCGACTTTGACATAACACATTACGCAAAATTGCGTAAAATACCACATTTTCGAGGAGTTTTCATGCGAGACACTCTCCCCAAAGCCGGTCCCCGAAAACTAGAATGCGCAGTGGTTAATTTGGATACCTCTAAGAATAGCGGAAGTCATTGGGTAGCTTACAGAAAGATAAACAACAATGTAGAGTATTTCGATTCATTTGGCAACTTGAAGCCGCCGAAAGAAGTTGTTAAATATTTTGGAAAGAGTGCGAGAATTTTCTATAACAATACCCAATATCAAAACTACGATCAAATCAATTGCGGTCATTTGTGTTTGAAATTTCTACAACAATGACGGAACTATTACTACAACATATCTACCATGGAAAAACATTGAGTAGTTTCACTGCCGAAGAACTAAAGCACTTTCCCATTGAGCATCTAATAGAGTGTGTAAGGCCTTCTGAATTGCTTGATATGTGGCATAAACTTCCCAATGAATATCGAGCAAATTTTGAACTACAAATACGACTGCCTTGTTTCATCCATTACAACCGACCTGATTGGACGACGCATTGTAACGGCCCTCCGAGTTCTCAAGCCACATGTTTTCTTCGTAAAAATAAATAATTGAACATGTCGTGTGTTATTTAAATTCATACATCTCCCGAATTTCATTAGTCATCATGTCACAGCTGTTGAGAGTAAACAGCACTAATCACGTGTTCACTTTCCAACCTCCTACGCCTATTGTGCTCGATCCTAAGAATGATTATGAAATAGCTCTACGATCTTTTCATTCTTATCACAGTATACCAAACATTGAACCAAAGTTTTAATTTTCCCACTGGATGTTATGAAATTGCTGATCTTGAAGCGTTTATCTGTGATAAGTTGGGTGCTAGCAATTCAACTAGACCGGTATTTTCACTAAAACCCAATCATAATACGTTGAAATGTGAAATTTGCAGTAAATACAAAATTTCCTTCATGGAAGCTGATAGTCTTGGAAGAATATTGGGATTTTCACCGAAAATACTCGACGCCAACAAAATGCACTCTTCAGATCTCCCCGTCAAAATCATTAAAGTATCCAGTATCCGCTTCGATTGTAACATTTCCACTGGAGCCTTCGATGCAAACAGACCTGCTCATACTATCTATGAATTTGTCATACAAGTAGATCCAGGATATTCCATTGACGAAATTCCTCATAATTTGCTATACTTACCTGTTATACCGCAACGTGAAATAACCAATATCACTGTCATAGCCGTAGACCAAGACGGTCAGCCTGTAAACTTTCGTGGAGAACTTAGTACTTTGGTGTTGGAGCTTAGAGTGCGAAGCAGATGGGACTAATAATCAATCATAAAAGACAGACTGCAGAGCTTCCAACTTCATTAGCTAAGCAGTCGCCAAAGCTGAAACAGCTCACGTTCGCAAACAAATTGGTTCTGCAATCGCTGGGGTTTAAATTGAAAAATGACAACCATGTATGGAAAACGGCTTCGTCAAAACGACAACATGCCTTCAATGTTTGATATATATCGTAAGCCGATGTTTGACGATTCAATTCGAAAGGCCGAATACAGAACCTATGCTCCATTCATAAAATCATTCAATTGCAGTGACATTGTGGAGTTTAGCATCAATCAAGTTGATTCGTTTTTTGCAATGAGCGATACTTTGTTCTGCATTAAAGGGTCGCTTGAAACACATGGAGCTGGTGACGTAAAATTGGCAAATAATGTTGGAGCCTTCCTATTCGATTCATGTACGTACAGTGAAAGTGCCAGGGAAATGGAAACAGTTCGGGATCCTGGAATAATAAGTGCCGTACGTGCCATGGCTTGTTATAACCAAGAAGATTCCAATCATATGGCTATAGCAGGCTGGAATTACCCGAAAGATCCCATTCTGAATGTCAGCGACAAGTCCTTCAACCTTCAAATACCTCTCAAACATATTTTCAACATTTTCAACGATTATCCCATGATTACATGTGGGCGTCAAACGATACGATTAGTTCGAGCACGAAACGATAATGATTGCATATATATCACGGAAAAGAATGTCTCTGGTACGCTCACTAGTACAACTGCTAAAATTAACATTACAACCATTGAACTAAAAGTTAAACATATCTTTCCTAATGACGATATAAAATTGAATCTCATGAAATCCATTCAAAAAGATCAACCTATAGTTATTCCATTTAGGAAGTGGGAGTTACACGAATTGCCTGCAATTACTAAGGGCGCAAGACGTGAAGTTTGGGCTGTTAAAACATCCACTTCAGTTGAACGACCTCGTTTTGTTATTGTTTTCTTTCAAACCGATAAACGTAACGTGGGTACAGCTGACCCGACTTTATTTGACAATGCCGACGTGCAAAGTATAAGACTGTCACTTAACGGTGAATATTGGCCTAATGAAAGAATGCAATTGGACTTTGGTAAAACTGACTACAATGAGGCATATTTTAACTATACTGAATTCTATCCCAACTACGCAAACTCCACACAGAAGCGCCCCCTGCTGGATTATTCTTCTTTCAAACGTCGTGCATTGTTTGTTATCGATTGTTCGAAGCAGGAGGAAAGCATGAAGGCGTCCACAGTCGATGTGAAACTCGACATTGAAGCAAACATAGGCTTTCCCGAAAATACCAAAGTCTATTGCATCATAATTCACGATTGCGTCATGGAATACTTCCCCCTCACCGAAATTGTTAAAAGCCTAAACTAGTTGCTGATCAGAGTTAGTATTCGAGCAGACGTCAACATGAGAGTAGCATTTGTAGACATTCAAGGCTTTGTCGTAGATGGGATTTTCGTTGCCAAAGAACTCACCATAGAAATCGGCTTCAAAAGTTCGCATTACATATTTTTGCCGCCGCAACCGTTCTCCACATTAAGTAACGATGATAAAAAGACTACATCATACTTGGAAAGGAAGGTACATGGCATTCGATACTCTTCAGGAGATGTAGAATATTCCAAAGTAAACGAAATATTGGAAAGCAAGCTATTGTATGCTGTAGACTATATTTACATTCGAGGGCAACAAAAAGCGGAATTTCTGCTGAAGAAATGTCACGTATTTGGTGTTTTTCCACACATTATTGACGTTTGCAAATTTGATGGCACGCCGTGTGCAACAGGAAACTTTGTTCATGATCCAAATCCCTGCCACGCCTCTGGACTATATTCGTGTACCGAAAGAAATGTACAACGCCTCAGTCACTGGTTTTCAAATACTGTATTACCATTATAAATAAAGTTTTTAAAGTAACATGGGTTTTTTATTGAAACACTCTGTATATTCATCAACTTTTATATTACATGAAGATTCAAATTTTCGTTTCACAATTTTTAAAATAATTTTTAAAATTAAAACAAAGACAAATACTAATATTACACATGACATAGCAAAAACATTATTGATTTCATTTTTTATATCTTCTTCTGTTCTATTGAACATGGTTGAATACGTCTTAACGGATAAGTAATTTGTGGTAATTGTCTGCATGCTAGCTCTTTAGGTAACCAGTTTATACTAAGACTGCTCCACGCCTGTCGTAATTCTTCTTCCCCACCAGATAAACTGAGATTCTCTATTTGCCTTATAACCTCACTTTTATCATCATAAAAAGCAATTCGATGACTGTACTCTTCTGAAGCCATATTACAAATGAGCCCACACGTTTGACGTAGCTTGTGACACGTGACGTTTGGCTTAGTACGTAACGTTCGCCGTTACACGTGACGTCACACGTGACGTTTGACGTTTGACGTGACACGTGACGTTTGACGTGACACGTGACGTTTGACGTAGTACGTAACGTTCACACGTGACGTGACACGTTGCGTTTGACGTAGCACGCGACGTGCCACTTCAGTTCAAATATTATATAGCATGTTACTTTTAAGCCCCCCGGTATATTACGAAATTCGTTAGTAATATTTCAACATAAGTTACTTTTAAGCCCCCCGGTATATTAGGAACAAATCGCGCGCGCCTGTTATCATCGCAACGGATCAGTCTCGATTACGTCACAACTTACGGCGCCTAGCGTACGGTGCGCGCGCGCGACCGTATTGCAGCATGTAATACCTTTCTTCGCATAGAATAAACAAGAGAGCTCATGGTCTACTGTGTTAAATCAATTGCTATTGACGCGTAGGTTGGCGGTTCGATCCGCACTCAAGTCAAAATTTTTTTAAAATTAAGTTCGCCTCATGATGCGCGAAGCAGACTAAAAATGGCGAACGATGCGCACGGCTCGGGGACTAAAAATGGCGGCCGCCTCATGATGCGCGAAGCAGACTAAAAATGCGATGCGCACGGCTAAATTCGCGGACTAAAAATGGCGGACGCCTCATGATGCGGACGACGGCGCTCTCTCTCACACACATTGCCTCCATGACTCTCTCTCTCTAACACACTGTTTTCCCTATACTTGTCGCGGAACTGTCTTAGCCCATCTACTAACGGGTTCAGGATTTATTTTATTTTTTATTTAAGTTAACGTTAATTTTTAAAAGGTGTTTCCAGCTTTCCACCTTTTGCTTTCGTTTTTCATTGCTTTCGTTTCGATTTGAAGCTGGTGGCGTCCAATTTAATATTAATTGTACACCCCACCCCATCCCAGTGATAGCATATAAAATAGTTTAATTGGTGCCGAATTCCACACCGTAGGTGGAGTGCTCTAGCCTGGAGCATTTAACGTTACATACTATAATTCAAAACAGTGACATCTGCTGACATAATACAATTGTTGTTTAGTGTTGCTAAGGGAAATAAACAATAACGCATTTAAGCGCATAGGAAAACAAAGGTCATTTTCGGTACCATAAATAGGCATGTTAAGATAAGGTTTCCAGTAAGGTATAATTAAAATTATGTATGAAAATTGTATGTGTGGATTATCCTCATCAAAAATCTGTAAGATGGTGCTTACGCCATTACTGGGAATTGCACAAATTAAATCATCAACAAATTTTTTCATAAAAGGGACTTCAAAAGGTAACTGTGGAATACATTCGTCAAGCAAATCATCCATCACATATTGTGCGTAAATAGGTGACACAGAACTGCCCATTATGGTGTACCAAAAATTTGTTTATATAATTTATCATTAAAAGCAAAAAAGTACCTTTATCTATTAAATCAACAAATTCAAAAAAATATGTGAAAGTTTTAATAATAGTTTGTTAGGGTGAGTTTCCATGTTTATCAAACGAATGTCCGTCCTCAAAGGAATTAACTAGTAAGTTTCGTTAAAAATATTTTGTATCCAAATTGATGGTTTTTACATGCCTCCATACTGCGGTGGGTTACAGTGTCTATATACAAGACAGTGGCGACAATAGGGTAGCCCGTTTTTGATTGGCTGGCAGTTTGGCAGCCATATTGAGGCTAAAATATCTTTGTTTACATTTGGTGTATACGAAGTTTCTTAGTGCTTGTTACATTTGTGATTAGAATGATTGGTTTCGTGTTTTTTTGGTGAATATTCAGTGAAAAAGAGGTGTTTTGCTTTTAGACAATTGAAAGACTTGTATTTGGACCTATAAGTAATTTTATTTCGAATCGGAAAACTCGTGAAATTTGGTAAGCTAGCTTGCTTAACCCTAGAAATTGTATACTATTCATCAAGTTTTGATTTTTTTCTTGATAATGACATTGGAAATGCCGGGCCGTGTCGCAATAGATTGCAGTAATTCTGCTAAAAAAGGGTTTCTCATGAAACGTTTTCCTAGAGATCCATCTAGAAGAAAAGAATGGCTTATTAAAATTAGAAGAGATAAGTCGACTCCAACTTCGTGTTTATGTGAGGTAGGTAGAAGCCTTTGCTTTTGGACTTCTAATTGTTATATCTGATTTAAAATTATTGTTAGTCATTATTGAGATACAATTTAATGTAAGATTTTGTTTAAGATTCATTTTGCTCCTGAGATGTGGGAGCAACCTCGTGTAGATGGCAAGAAAATATTAAAATTAAATGCTGTTCTTACAATATTTTCCTTTGTGAAACCAAAACTTAAAAGGAAATCCCCAGTTCCAAGGAAATTTTATTCTCCAAAAAAACCTAAGCGTTTGTCGGGTAAGTAGATATCTGTCGGTAATTACAACAGATCCCCACATAATAATGTAAAAACTCTTTAATAATTTGTTCTAGGTCAAAATTTAGCTCTAGACGAGACTGTGCCAGAGGAATTACCATAACCATCTACTTCAAATTTAGCTTTGGATGTAGAATCAGGTAACAATTTTCATTATCTAAAAGCAGTTTGAGTGAAGACAGTTTATGTACAACTCCCTCACCGTTAATATCAGAAATTGATCCAATGAGTGAAATAGCTCAGTTACAGATTAAATTAAAAAGGTACAAGAAGTTGTATGGAAGAGAAAAACGTAGAGCTTATTGATACAAAAAAACTGTAAGAGCAACAGGAAAAAAGCTAATAAAAAAAAGAGAAAAAACTCCCAATTCTTCGAACTGTGAACTACTAATGCAAATATTCAACAAAGATCAAATAAAAGATTTAAAAAAGAAAAAAAAATGGAAAAACAACAAATAAGCTAATGAAGTGGACCAACAACACCGTTACAAGTTCTTTAAAATTAAAATTTAGTTGTGGTAGTAGTGGATATAGTAAACTAATAAAACAAGGAATACCCTGTCCCATCAACCAGAACTTTACAGAGAAAACTCCAGAACTTGAAGTTTGATTTAGGTATTCTAAATGAGGTGTTTTCATTTTTAGAATTGAAAGTGGAGCAGTTTTCAACTCTTGAAAAGGATTGTGTCTTGGTTTTGGATGAAATGGCTATCACTCCAGGAATAAAAAAAGCTTTCCATAATTATCAAATAAAATCAATAAAAAATAGATTACACATCAGAAGTAATATTTATATCAATTTTTATAGTTTATAATCCTGACGATACAAATGTAATTTGGGAAACCGATCGAGTAATATATGTTATATTTCTGTTGTTGAATTTGTTATTTATAGATTTTATTTGATAATTAACTGAATCTATGGTTATATTTGAAGATAGTAACAGTTGTACCTATAGCAATATAATTGTTTTCATGATTTGTCCCCCATCATACTTTACATGCAATTTATATATATTATTTTTTTGTATCGTTATTTTTCCTTATTATACTAAATATAATTAGGTAAAAAAATAAAAATTGTGTGTTTTATTTAAAGATACCCATTTCCTATCAAAATCCAAGAGATATAATGTATATTTTTATGTATTTATGTTCCAAATTGTTAGTTTTGTTATAGATTTCCATTTAAATTATAGGTATGCATTTGATATTCAAATTTGCCTCAATATGGTGGAAGGGGCGGGGTTTAGTTGCATTGTCGCCACTGTCTTGTATATAGCATTGTATAAAGATAGGGATAGTAAAACAGTAGCAATGTTAAAACCGTTTGAGGCAATTTTGCACGCCATCTAGTTACTTTTACGCTCGTTCTTCATTAAAATGACCCGTAACTTACTGCCCTCTGAAATAAACTGCACTATTTTCAAGAACTGAATTATTTTTGAAAAGTTCCCTACTAAATGTGAAGTTTTCTTTATCGTCGAATTCCGAACAATTAATGTTGACCAAAGGCCGACGATACATTGTTGCCGATTTTACTTTTTATTACGAAGGTGACATAAATCACCAACTTGATGGGATTCTATAATAGATATATAGCGCGTATTTTCGTATTTTGAAATATCATGTTCATAATAATGTTATAGCATTGTTTACATATACAATGGTTATAGCAGGTATTCATCTTGATCCGAAAATAAACATTAATCTGTTTATCACTTTAAAAAGATGGGATAAAAAGGAGAATCCTAGTACAAAGGTAGATAAAATATAATACTTTCATTGGGTGACTGAAATAATGTAAAAATTTGCGATTTCTGAACTTCGTTCGAGAATGTAAATTAATTCAAAGAATATTTTTGTAAACATTCGTATTTTGATGATCTCTTCAGGAGACGAAAAAATAAGTCTCGGCTATTTTGTATGCTTTTTTAAGCTTTCAGTTGAAAATTTATTCATTTTGCTTTCCATTCTGGTGAAAATATTTTTGATTTTGTTCCGCTTTCTTACTGTATTGATATGTAGGGAGTCAAGAAATATATAAAATCAAAAACAATAACTTCAAAAAAGTGCTAACTATACAAATTCATTAAATATAATGAGATGAAATATACTATCATAATACAATATAATATCGTGCTAACAAAAAAATTAATGACATTGTAGAATAATGAAATTGTGCAATAGGTCCTTTCATGAAGAAATGCCCTCGTCGATCTATTTGCGGCTTATTATTCTAAAGGTAGATGCTAATTTTTTGGCATTGAAGGTTTTAACAGGTCGGTGGTCGGTAGTGTGAATCACATATTTTTGCTCTGAATAGAAAAATCTTGCTAGGGTCGAATTCCGCAAAACTACCTGAAACTACCCGAAAGAGGGATTATCGTGGGACCATATAATTTAGTGATTTCCAAAAATAGAGTATTCAGGTACATAGAAGCTCTCGTAATTTATCGAGAAGGACAAGAAAAATTATTGAAGAGAGTATACAGTGTTAAAAAACAGGCATTTAGTTGTTACCCATATTCTAATCCTCCCGCGACCTTTTGAGGAACTCGACCTAGGATTAAAGACGCAGGTAAGTTTTTGCGGAATTCGGCAAATCCCAAAAATCTGATATGGTCAACATTTTTTGTGTTTTATATTCAGTGATCAGTCTACACTACATTGGTGGCTAATAGTTTCTTTGCAATAAGTTAACCATTATTAAAATTTTGACTGTTGACGTAAGCCCAACTTATTTTTGGTCAGTGGTTGCCGTCGCTAGACGCATGGAAAGTATCTTCATAGGTACTTACCTCCCAAGAGAGGTCATCGCATTCGACATATTAGATAACAAAATAAAACATCCAAAGTTTTGGTAAATGAATTTATTAGAAAATATCGAACAGAAATATTAAATTAGGTAAATAATAACTACACTTTTTATAAAATTATTGATTCAAAAATTATAATAATTATAAACCGTAAGTGTCCAGCGCGTTTAAAAAAATGATCAGAAACTACAAGTAGGATGGTCCTGTATATATACTTGGTGCACTTTACAGCTACGACAACATACACAAATCCAAGTAGTAACAATTCAATCGCTTAAAAATTATTGATTTTCATAATTTATCACTTGAAGATGATAAGATTTCTTTCTTTAGTTACTTAATACACAAAAACATAAAAACAAGTACAAATTGTTAGTGGGAAATTCGAATGGCCAACAAATTAAGTAAACTATTGTAGTTTTAAAACTTTTTCAAATTCGTAAAATGTTTTTTGCAAATTTTGATATACAGGGTTCTAATTCTTTTTGGTTTTTCGTAAATTATTTTTTTATAACCAGTACCCGACTCGTTTGGGCTAAGATAACTTTGTGTTATCAAGAAAATATTCAGAGTAGCTCATTAGTTTTGACCTTAGGAAGAAATGGGCAAAATCCACTAAACAACCTGTATCTCGGTTACAAAGACCGTAAAACCCAAAATATGTAGTACCTATATGTAGAATCTACTCTCGGTGACCTCTATTATTCGGTCAAGTATTCACATTTACTATTGAAATACCTACTCAAAATAAAAATGTTGATTCATTATTCTTTTTGTTATTTATTATTTATTATGGGAAATCAAATCACACTCTACAAAAAATATTTCATCATCCTTAAAAAAATTACAATTTTTTGCAGTCTTAAACTCTATAATATTATTGATAGTCTAGTTTTCGAATTTTTTCATTAATGTCATCTAGGGACCAACAATTTTATAAAACTTAATTATTCTTGATAACGGGTAGCTGGCTGCTACCGGGTAGCTGATTGCTACCGAAACGTTGTAAGAGAAACATAAAAAAGATTGTGGTTTAATTTCCAAAAATAAATAGCAAAAAGAATAATGAATATACCACAAGGAACATACAAAATATATTGGTTATTCAGTTATGCTGAATGATTGATAGTTTATTATTTTTCTTTGTCTGTCTAGTTTTTAATGAACTTGAAAAAGTTTTACATTTGAGAGTCCGCAACAATAAATTGAAAATATATTACCTATGACTACAACAGATTGCATTTGTTGCATACCACTCGGAAATAAATTTTTCTATTTTTCTAACAATTTTCTTTTTCAAATTTAATATTATTTTATTATTTTAAATTATGCCGATATTTTCGTCGAAACTATTAAGTACTATCATGGTGAAATTTTCCAACAGTGATGTTGGAGTTTTCAAAGCACACTTATCATTTAAATTTTTATAAAATATAAGAAGCTCCTTTTCAAGATTCCTCTTAATAGACATTTCGTCGAACATTAGAATACACTTCTTCTCGTGAGGCAGCATCGTATCCGCCTTTAAAGTAAGATTCATAAAAAAAAATTTATTGAATCCGGGTTTGCATCGGAAATTGGCAACCCATGATTTCACTGTTGATATTGGTGGCAAGGTAAATCCTTTTTGTCGCAAATATCTATATGTCTCAGGTCCTTTATAAAGTAATGATACGGCAGGTTTTTTTTCAGATGGTAACCATGAGGATTTCATCTTATGTCGTAATTGCATATTTACAAGAGATTTTGTAAAATCCGTTAAAGTTGCTTCTCCATACAAAACGTTCGCAGAGAGTTGAGTTTTCATAATCCTTTTTTTGTAGCTCTCAATAGAGTATTCAAGCTATTGACTTTTTTCCTAACATTGGTTAGTTCTTTTTTCAACATTTTCTTCTTGCAATGATTGCTTCCTATCTCCACTTCTCGTAGAACAAGATGGAAGGTTCTGTAACTCTTGCAACCACTGTTCATCTTCATGGTTACTGACAGAACCATCAGAAAAAGTCATGTCAATGTTTCTGGAAGAAATCGGGGCAATAACATCCCTTCTCGAATATGTTTGTGGAAGTGAGGAGACATTCAATTGCATTATTTGTTCATCCAAACTTTCCTTAACCAATTCACTTTCTGAACCCTCATCACTTATGTAGCGGAATGGCACAGCAGTAATAGGCAATCTTTTAGATTGACTAATATTTTCACTGAAATGTTTGCTACAAATCAGCTTATTTCTGGCTTAGCTCTGCCAAAACAGCATTACCTGAAATCAGGAACATGAACGTTAACAAACATATTATTTATTGTAATGGTTATGGTAAAGTAAGTATTTTTTTGTGTTTAAAAAAACTTGAATTTATTTCATTTCTGTAACGAGCATTACTAAAGACAACTACAGTAAAACCCTTGTTTGGAATTTCCCGAATTGTATTGAGATAATCCCATACCTGTGTAAGGAGGGAAAACTTGACTTGAGGAGAATGAGTGATTTGTAAAGATTGATATATTTAATTAGAATTTAACTTTTAATTACTTACTGTGTACTTACATTATATTGTTTATAATATAGATAATAAAACAAATCTAAATGTTGAAATTAACTATTTACAAGACACTGGACGTGATGCCTGGATTTAATTGAACAGTCCATGTGGACATGGTCCAAGTAGGTTGAACAACCGAGATGACGTACCTGGAATTAGATAGAAAAACACTCTGAGTATTCAATTTGCCATAAATAATGATTAATTATTTAACTAACGATTAGTATAGTTGAAATCCCCAAAATTAATGAAAGTATTAATAATATACAAGGTGCATCTTATGTGTTTGAACTGTGATTATGCATATCAGTACTAAAGTAAAGTTAAAACTTCACTTGATCAAAAATAAATGCCTAATAGTAAATATTTAGGGTTATTAGGAAAGGTGCAAGGGGCGCAAACTCTCCCCAATGCATATAAGGAATATGTGGCACAAACTCTCCACAAACAATATTATAACTACTGTAAGTGGCACAAACTCTCCACAGTACAGCAAAATAATAATACACTGCAAGTGGCACAAACTCTCCACAGTACAGCAAAATAATAATACACTGCAAGTGGCACAAACTCTCCACAGTACAGCAAAATAATAATACACTGCAAGTGGCACAAACTCTCCACAGTACAGAAAAATAATAATACACTGCAAGTGGCACAAACTCTCCACAGTACAGCAAAATAAGGTTACACTGCAAGTGGCTCAAGCTCTCCACAATACAGGGGGGTGGAAGGAGATATGGGTGACGTGAGAAGTCACCCTGTATCAGGAATGGACAAACCGCAAGTGGCGCAAACTCTCCACAATAAAGTATAGGTACGTGAGTTAAACTGCAAGTGGCACAAACTCTCCACAGTACAGCTAAATAATAATACACTGCAAGTGGCACAAACTCTCCACAGTACAGCAAAATAATAATACACTGCAAGTGGCACAAACTCTCCACAGTGCAGCAAAATAATAATACACTGCAAGTGGCACAAACTCTCCACAGTACAGCAAAATAAGGTTACACTGCAAGTGGCTCAAGCTCTCCACAATACAGGGGGGTGGAAGGAGATATAGGTGACGTGAGAAGTCACCCTGTATCAGGAATGGACAAACCGCAAGTGGCGCAAACTCTCCACAATACAGTATAGGTATGTGAGTTAAACTGCAAGTGGCACAAACTCTCCACAGTACAGCTAAATAAGGTTACACTGCAAGTGGCTCAAGCTCTCCACAATACAGGGGGGTGGAAGGAGATATGGGTGACGTGAGAAGTCACCCTGTATCAGGAATGGACAAACCGCAAGTGGCGCAAATTCTCCACAATACAGTATAGGTATGTGAGTTAAACTGCAAGTGGCACAAACTCTCCACAGTACAGTAGGATTGGATGAATAGGAAATGCAACAACAAATTAATGTTCTTAATAACGTTGAATATTGAAGAACTTTAAACAAAGTAATTATTAAAAATAATTAGCAAATATATATACTCTATGTGATAAAATATCTTTTAAAATCAATTATCAAATAACAGGCAGAAATGAATTACTCTGTGAGATAGACTCACCTATTTAACTCCTGATATGCACCACAATACACACTATATTTTAATAGATTTATTTGGCTCAAGTGAACACTTCAGTTATTTTCTAGATACTAAATCTCAAATCGTTCATAAAATTTTCTTTCCCCTTTCGTGGCCTCGAAGACTACGTGACATTTTTATATTTTACTTATGTGTTTCAGACAATTGGTTGTTTGGTCGAGAAATGCATTTCTGAAATATTAGGGTATACCCATGATTTAATTCATTTTACTTGAAACGAAAACTATTTTAAGAATAACAGGGTGAGAAAAAAAAATTGTCTTACACCTGTGCATCATTCCCAAAAACAACTACTCATCATTGAAATTTCTTGGCAGGTACACAACAACGGCAAAAACACTTTGATACTTATCTTTAATAAGGGTTTTTAAAATCAAACAAAAGACCATTCACAAGAATCGTAACAAAACCGGAAATAAAAAAAATAACAAATATATACGTACAAAAGATATTTGAATAATCTGAATTTAATATAAATATTATATTTATTTGCCTGGTGTTGAAAGTAACCGGTCAACGTGAAAATTTGGATAAGCCCAGTAAACAAAAAATTCTTTATATCAAAGAAAAAACTTTTTTCTATGAACTACTACACAAAATACCTACCTGACGTCCTTTTGACAGCTTTATCACTTACTGATAAGGATACACAACTAACTCAATACTAAGGACCGGTCTTAAATTTAATGTTTCACAATAGACTGCCGAAAATTATAATCATTGAAAATATTATTTATTGTGTAATATTTATGGGTAGGTAATTCTGTTCTGTGATTTTTTTTATTAATATTTTTTGTTCTTTAAAATTATTATTTTTTATTTGTTTATGCATATTATTACTCTACTTTATTGTAAAAATAAAAGTCTGTAGGGATTTTGCTACAACTTCAAAGCATGGAGAATGATAATCAAATTTCAAATTGTCCGTTCCACGATAGGTACTGAGACTCACATATCCACGGTACTGACATAAAGTAAATTTAGTAGACATTCTTTGGAAAAATCGTTTAATTTATTGTTTTGTTCACATTTATATTCATTTTAATTTATGAGATAATTATAGTTTGAATCATTTATTGCTACAAAAAAAATAAGAAATTTATCGAAAAATTCTAGATATGCACATGACACGGTATACTGACATTTAAGAGATCTACTGTAAGTTGCAAGTAATACTATACAAAAAAAGTGATGAAATATGATCATGAATATCTAATTAACACAGAAATTCCATTAATAGATTGTTGATTAAGGGCCAGAGAGAACAAATGGTGAAGGAAATAAAAAATCACAGTTAGAACAGAATCACCCTTATACTTATTGGATTGAGCAAACAATAATAAAATATATTATAGAAAACTTAAAACTGTGCCCATTGTTGAATCAAATATGTTTATATTACTGCTGCTACTAATTTAACAAAATGATTTTATTCACACATTTGGTGATAAATCAAGCATGAGTCTTATATATTTTTGAAATCATCACCTATAAAATGGAAATAAAAAAAATATATACCATTAAAAAAGGCGTAATAGGCGTTTAATAAAGTCATAATGTTATAAACACACAAACTACTACAGTTGAAAATAAAAATTGATCTTCTCGAGGATTTTTTTCAATGTTTCATTTTTTAAAAATAATTAATTTATTCTATAGTTTTATACGGGCTGTTTATATTATCATAATATGGTAACATTACTATATTCTAAACTGTAATAGATACTAAGACAATTAAATGGACAAAACGGTAACTGTATTATGGAGGGACATTATATTTGTTAAAAAAAGTCTTATTTTATATCGAAACATTAGGTAAGGTCCAAAGTAAGGCTCTCGGTACATTTTTTTGGCACAATCAAAACAAGTTTACAAAATAACTTCGACAGTTACGACAATTACTTATTTGAGATAAAACGTCATAAAAATCTGAAGTGTGATATATCGCTTAATTTGAATATTTAACATTAACTAATAATTACAATAAATAGGCATATCCTAATCCTAAAAAAAATATGTTAGCCTCGTGAAGACACGAAACGTCGTATCGAAGATATGTTGGTACATGTATATAGTAAATTCGTGTTCAAATAAAACTTTGCTGTTCTTTGATAATTTTTTATTTAAAAATTCTATTCTGAAAAAAACCAAAACTCGAGAGTGGAGAAAAATTTTTCAAAAAATTTTAATGTTCTCCATAATAGTTACAGTTTGTCAATCTATTACGGCCTATAATATAGTATTATAGCCATATATGATAAAAGAAACAGTCTATACATTTGAACAGGTAAAACTTTTATCTTATTGACGGAGTAGCTCCCAATTATAAACACAGAGATCCACTATACCTTATTATTACGTGCTTAGTTCATAAACATAAAATAAATAACAAAAAATACTATTTCCAATTATTTCAATTTTCGTGGAATATTAATGTCCAACCCTTTGTATTCGGTTAGTTGTGTTCACCTATAAGTTTGAAATATTTTCAATAATTTTTTATTCTGTTACTTTACCATAGAGGTGGTTGTAAAATTTAAATTTAGGCAGGATTCAAGTACTTTTGATAAATTTAAGATTTAACGGTTATGGAATTTCTACTAGTTAAATTCTTGTACTCGTATAATATGCAATGTAACCATAAAACAAATAAGCTCATTATCAGAAAAAACTATTGGACGAATTGTCTTTTATTTGACGATAATCAAATACTTATGTTTAGTTTTGAAAATTTGCATACACACTTATTTATTCACATTCACTATTTTTTACTCATCTATGAAAAATAATCGTCGGAAGGATAACTCACCCGAGTGTATGATCCATTTCTTACATCTGGTAGGGACATTCACAGGAAATCGGTACATTTTAATTGTAGGATCTGATCTCTTACTTAGTCCACACTTGAAATAAACAAATTTATTTCCAGCCACTTCTGAAATATCGAAAAGAAGATTTAAATTATAATCAGGTAAAAATGTCGACATTCATATTATAATAAAATTATGGAATTTGTTCATTCTCTACTGACTGAGCACACAACGAGCTGATTGATAAAAGTGATTATTTGTTATATTAATACATTTTAGTAAGTAGGTCGCTAAATACAGTTTTTTTTGGAAATTGTAAGCTGTATCATTTATAGGTACACTTAATGCCCTGTTAATATAATTTAGATATATTAACCAAATTAGGTATTGATGTATAAACGCAACTGAGCTAAGAATACTTATAAAAATTAAGAATTATTAAAATTTGAATCCTAGAAACTATAATTTGTAACATTATTTACGGTGATTAACTAAGCTGAACTTAATTAAGAATTCATTGTTAAATGAATTATTTTTAAAAGCTGATTGGTCCATTTTAATAATGCAACCAATCAGTATCCAAAATTCTAAATATATTTGTCAATTCTTAGTTTGTAGATTTTGTGGTTTTACTAAAAGAAGAGATAGGTATATTAATTATTATTAATTGTAATAATGTCCACTTACCTTAAAAATGAAATATATATATCAACGTTCAGAGATTCTCAAATGAAACAATAATCCAAATGCACAGCCAACGAAACACAACAATGACACAACGAACACAATACAATATTAATAATATAATGAACTTCAAATTGCAACTTTGCCATAGGTACCCAAAATAAGAAACTTTGCAACACAGCTCTTATGGATGTATATAACATTCTGAATAATTTTGGCGCCATCTGTTATTGGGGTAATTCGGCGACCAAAGCTAAGGAAATTCGAAATTCAAGCTACGACGTACAGTAAGAAAAGACGTGCCGTGGACGCAAACTCCCCACTGCCATCTATTGGTGGCGTCCACCTCGTCAAATGATATCCTCGTAAGATTAACCTACTATCCCTATCTTTATACAATGTATAGTCACTGTACGGTGGGTCGTATTGTAGTGCTATCTAGCGGCACTTGTCTAAAGTAGGTCTAAGGTAGAAAAATAGGTAATTAATGTGGCGCCATCTATATTTTACTCACTTAAAAATGTCAATGTTGCCATGTTTCAAATAACTAGATATTTCACTGTTCCTGTGGAAACCCGAGATATGTAAATTTTTTGTATCAGAAATTACTTCTTCAGGGTTTAGAATTACAAAAAATGGTATTTCAAAGGTAAACGACAAAGTAAATACAATTTTAAAAGCAGAAAGGCCTACTAATATTTCGGAGGTTAGAAGTTTAATAGGGTTAGTAAACTATTATTCCAAATTCATTCCTGATTTAGCAAAAATTTTACACCCAATTTATAATTTGTTAAAAAAAGATAATAAATTTCACTGGTCAAGGGAGTGTGAAAAAAGTTTTTTGGAAAAAAAATTAATAGTTTATTCTGATATTACATTGGTACATTTCAATCCCGGAAAGTATCCAATTATTTTAACAACTGATGCAAGTGCGAAAGGCATTTCAGCTGTTTTAAGTCACACTATTAATGGAAAAGACAGAATTGTAGCGTGTGTCTCTCGTACCCTGTTACCATCCGACAAGAATTATTCAACTATACATTTAGAAGCTTTGGTAATTTATTTTGGGGTGAATAAATTTTTTGAGTATTTGGCTTGTCATTCTTTTACATTAAGAACCGATCACAGGCCTTTAATAACAATTTTTGGTGAAAATAAAGGTATTCCTCAAACAGCTGCAAATAGGCTTCAGAGATGGGCAGCATTTTTATCAATGTTCAAATATAAGATTGAGCATCTCAAAGGCACTCAAAACCCCGTAGCTGAAAACCTTTAACCGAGAAGGGAGAGGGATCCTTAGCAGGACAATACATAAACTTCACTGAAAAGGTAAGTTCGTGGCCCATAAACAATGATGAAATTAGGCTAAAAACCATAGAAGATGAAGAACTCTGCAGGATGATTGAATTTGTAAGAGAGAATGGCCAAAGAAAATAGACAAAAATGTAAAACCATATTTTACTAGAAGGCAGGATCTTCATATCGAAAATGGAGTACTACTGTAAGAAGGCAAATTTTGTCACAACTTCATACTTCGCATTTTGGTATTGCTAGAATCAAAAAACTAGCTAGATCTTGGGTATTTTGGGGTGACATTGAAGAAGAAATAGAAAATCTCATAAAATCATGTTCTATGTGTCTGGAAGCTAGACAGGACTCTCCTAAAACCATTTTGACACCATGGAAAATAGCAAGTGAGCCATTGGAAAGAGTTCATATAGACTTCTTTGAGTATACGGGCAGGATGCACTTGATTTTTCTTGATGCCTTCTCTAAATGGATGGAAGTCATTCAGATGAGCAATACCTCAAGCTCGAAAACAGAAGACACCTTAAGGGAAATTTTAGCCAGATTAGGACTACCTAGAACCTTAGTAAGTGACAATGGACCTCAACTAATATCTGCTAGTTTGGGCGAATTTTTCAGAAGATGGTATCAATGGTATCAAGCATATTACTATACCGCCCTACCATGCCCAAAGCAACGGTTTTGCTGATAATGGTGTAAAAACTATAAAGAACAAATTAGCTCCAGCTTATCTTGATCCTAAAAACAATAATTTATCTCATTCTGCCGTCGTGTCCAAAATGTTATTCACTTATAGGACAACAGAACATGGAACCACAGGAAAAACACCATTTGATTTGCTGTTCGGCAGGAAACCAAGAACAATTTTGAGACAAGTAAAAGAGAACAGCAAGAATAAGGAAAATATAGATAAACACTTGCTTCCAGATCAGACAGTTAAACAACAGGAAGCGCAAGTTAAATAAATTTATCTAGAGTTCAAGTTTTTAAAAATAATTTATTTTACAATTATAGATTGTGCTTAGACAACGACAGTAACAAGAATGACAAATAGAAATAAGATTAAGCTCGGCGTTGCCTTCGGGTAACTTGCAGCGTCGGCTAGTTTTTATACTAGGTGTGCGAATATGTTCATATATATCCTCCCCTATTTAGAAAAACAATACATCTGGAGGTTGGATTGTTTTGGTCAGCATCGCCGTCTTGGACAGGGTTTTCTTTTCTTGAAGTCTTCTTTTTCCGGATCCATAATATGAAAATTAAAATTACAATTATAGTTAAAATAAACAAAATAGGTATATTCCAAACGGAGGGGTGGGTTGAATTCGTTTCTATGGGTTGGATGGCTTCAGCTTCTAATTGTAACTCCTGGATGGCTTTCAAATTAATGTTTTTCAATTTCAGCACACTTTTGTCTTCGTTTTCTATAATTATTTTATTATTAAATTCTGAGTTCATTTTTGGTAAAATTAATGGGTTTCCTCTAATCATTTCTTTGGTATTACGGAATGTTAGAGTTTTTGTTATCAAGCTACACCCTTGGGGAATTTTCATCAATGTATTTTTGTAGAGTTGAAGTAGTCTCGATTTTTCGCATTCGATTTGAACTTTTATTGATTGGTTGGTAGCTGGTAGTAGTAAGATTGATTGGTCGTTGATTTCTTCAATAAGATTATTTTCTAGAATGGCTTTATGGACATTGCATTTTGGTTTTTCTGGTTTTATCAAGGCAATAAGGCAGATTTCTTTGGAAATTTCTTCTCGGAATTGGCAAAAATAAGTGTCATCTAGGTCAGGACAGGGTTCTTCTCCAAATTGGTGGAATTCTGTACCGAGTACAAGGTAGGGTTTTTTAGGAATAATTATGGTATTTTGGTAAGGTAAACTAATGATATGGAAGGTCTCTTGAATTCATCTGTGTCTATGATTGGTAAATGTATAGCAAATATAATTTTGGAATCTGTTAAATCTATTTGAACACTCATGAATTGGTAATATGTGTAAAGATTTTTAAATTTGAAAATACTTTTTGTACCGTACGTACCTTTAGCATGTTCTATTAACAGTGACATTTGTTCTATATTTATAACTGAAGTGTGTAAGTTTCCCAAATGTGCAAAAATAATGGCATTTTCTAGATTATCTACAAAATTAATCAAGTTTTGGCAGTTTAAGATAATTTGCTCTGAAGAACTTTGAAGAGATATATAAATATATACATCGGTAATATTATCGATTTTGTCTATTAAAGATTTTAATTTATTTCTTATTAGCATTTGATTTTCATATAAATTTGAAATCGTTTTATTATAATGATTTATCAGATGTTTGTTTAAAGAAGTTTGGAGGTTATTTTCGTGTTGTATAGAATTTTCTTTTTCTGTTAAAATTTTTATTTTCTCATTATATTTGATATCGTCGTTATGATCTAATGTACGGAACAACCATTTACTCATTGTGCCGATACCATTAAATAATCCTCTCTTGTTCCGTTTAGAGGGTAATAAATTATTTACTTTATTTTTTGTGGTTTCTATTAAATATTTGGTGTGTTCTAGCAAATTATTTATTTCTTGTGTTTCTCCGACAATTGCTGTGTTATTTGAAATACTTAATATTTTATTGTAAAATGTATCTATATTTCCTAATTGATTAATTATCCAACTAGTTTCTACGTAGTGTAAAAATGTATGCTTAGTACTAATTAACCTAGTTTTTCCTAATTCTAAGGGTAATATTGGTGAATCTAATTCTAGTATATCTATGTCACTAACTACTGGATGTAGAATAAAGGTGTATATTAGGAGGATCTGTAGTTTCGTCATTTATGTCTTCGATAGTAAATGGTTTTCTAAGTTTTGATTTGTGAACAATTTTTTTTTTTTGATGTCTTTATCTTTTTGCCTAAGTCTTCTGCTGCAGTGGATTTGATATGTCGGGGCTTTGATTTATTTCTAAGCGCTTCGCGATTTTTTATATAAATATTTTGTCCTTTTTTGTAAGTTTTAGGTACTTCGCGACTTAAGTTACGTTTTTCAATAATTTTCTTTTTATTTGTAAGCGTTTTGTCATAAATTTCTTTGTAAATAGTATTTAGACGTGTTTTCCTATCGTTAATATAGTCGTTTACTATGTGTTCGTCAGTTAAATCAAAGGGATCTAAAGCTTTTGTATCTCCTAGAATTATGTTGTAGTAAAAGTATTCTAGCGTTTTCTAATAAGGATGAATGAAATCTCTCTACCGGACTGTTACTATTAGAGTTTCTGGGAGTTGTGAAATGTAACTGTATTTTGTGTAATTTACAAAAATTTTTAAATAATTCATATTTAAATGCTGCACCATTGTCACAGGTTATGCCACAGGGTACACTGAAATGACTAATGAATTTATTTATACCTTCTATTATATTTACAGCGTTGTTAGATTCTATAGATATGCTTGTCCGTATTTTGAAAATGAGTCAAAAATTGTTAGAAATTTCGTTTTTCTAATTTGAAATACGTCAATATGTATCATTCCGAATGGTTTTGAAGGGTTTAACGTTAAGGAATATTTTATTTTAGGTGATTGTCTGTCGTATTTAGCTTGTTGGCAAATAGAACAGTTGTTTACATACTGTGTTATACTGTTTTTCATGTCAGGCCAGTAATATTTGTTTCTCAGGGCTTCTAAAGTTTCATTTATGCCTGTATGACACGTTTTTTTCTCATGGTAATACATTCGTCGGTATTATCTAGATCTGTTACGAACTTCCTTGAAATTACTTGTCTATAAGAATGATGTTTAAAAGTATTTTGTAGCGTTGAAATTAATACTGGTACTAAATCTAGGGTGGTACTTTTTATGTGAATACAATAAAATTTATTGGGGTCGACATAATTTTTAAACAAGTCGATTATTTCTTTTTCGATATTTTCGGTATTATTTGTCAAGTGAGCAGAGATTCTATTTTTTGTTATGAAATGTTTACTTTTTATTACATGAAATTTGTTTGAATTACCTTGCTTAATTATTATTTGATTATTGTATGAATTAACGCATTTTTCTGTAATTGGTATTGCAAGTATTGGATTTTCATGGGAGTTGTGTATTGTTTCGTCGTCTGATTCTGTTTCATTTTCTACGTCAGTTATTATGCTTGTATTTTGGTTCAGTTTGTAAGGTTGTATTATTTCTGTAATTTCTTCGATATCTGTATTTGTCAGTGTAGTGTTACTTATAATATTTTCTAAATTTTGTTCTTCTACTAAATTGTGTATAAAGTCATCGACGTCGAAATCTATATCACCTGGGTTGCCTATTATTGATTCATTTTCGGTTACGTTGATTTCTATTCGGGATAGGGCGTCTGCGTTTAAGTTCAATGATCCGGATTTGTGTATTACTTCATATTCGTATTCTTCTAGTTGCTTTCAAATTGAATAACCATTTTAAGAGCTTGTGGTCGGTGACTACATAAAATTTTCGTCCGAATAGGTATGGTCTGAAATGTTTTACTGCCCAAACTATCGCCAGTCGTTCTTTTTCGATTGTACTGTATTTAGTCTCGGCTGGATTTAGAGTACGTGATGCGGAAGCTAGAGGTAAAACGTGTCGTATAGGTCCTTGGTTGTGAACAGCGCCAATTGCAAAATTCGAAGCATCAGTAGTCAAGTTGAATGTCTTTGTAAAGTCGGGATATTGTAGAATTGGGTCGTTTGTAAGAAGTTGTTTGCATAGTTCGAAAGTAACTTAGTAAATGGTTTTGTTAATTTAGCGAAGTCTTTAATAAATCTTCTATGGTAGCCTAACAAACATAAGAATGATTTTATTTGGTTAGCTGTTTCAGGTATTGGAAATTTTTTTATTGCTTCAATTTTAACGGGGTTCGGTTTAATACCGTTGGGGGTGATTACATGTCCTAAAAATTCGACTTCCTTTCGAAGGAATTCACACTTGTCTAATTGGATTTTTAAATTTGTGTCGCGTAATTTAAAAACTAATTTTAAATTTTGGATATGTTCCTCTAAACTAGAACTAAAAATAATTAGGTCGTCCATGTAAACAACAACAACTTTTCCTTGTAGATTTTTCAATACATTATCCATTAACCGTTGGAAAGTACTTGGTGCATTACGTAATCTATACGAAAGACGTAAATATTCATAATGTCCATTATCTACCGTAAAAGCGGTTTTTGGAATAGAATTTTCGGCCATCTCAATTTGGTGGAAACCGGAATATAAATCTAAGGTTTAAAAATAAGTACATCTACCTAATTTATCTAAAACGTCATTAATATTTACCATAGGATACCGAACTGCTATGGTTTTCTCATTAACCTTTCTATAATCGACAATTATACGCCATTTTTGATAACCGCTTGCGTCAGGTTTTTTACTAACTCCCAAATGGGGCTGCTCCAGGGAGAGTCACTTGGTCTAATCATTCCGTCAGTAAGCATTTTTGAAATTTGTTTTTGTACTTCGTCTTTGTGAATGTATGGGTACCTGTAAGTCTTAGTATAAACGGGTATTTCGTCAGTTGTCTTAATTTCGTGTTTTACTTGATTGGTAAATGTTAATTTGTCGTTTGGCATTTGGAAAACGTCATTATATTCTTTGCAGAGTTTTGTTATAGCTACTTTTTCTTCTATATTTAAATGATCTAAGCGTAGTTTGTTTTGAAGTTCAAAAATATTATTATATATGTAATTTTTATCAAAATTTTGCAATATTTGTTCCATATTAAAAAAATCAAAATTTTGTCTGTGCCACTATGTAACATGTACAACTTTTATAGGTTCATTAAATGTAAAAGTTATTCTTTTATCTGTGTCATTTCTTATATCTGTTTTAGCAAAGCCGTGTTTTGCATGTATGTGTCGGGGAAGTAAAGATTATCAAGTTTCATTTCTGTTACCATAATCTCACCGTTTTCATGATTCACGGGAACTTGTGTAGCTATAGTCTCATGAGAATCAACAGAAATTGTATATTTAGATCTATTAATTTTATAAAACAAAGGAATTTCAGCTACTTCGTTTTTTAGAATATTATTGGGAAAATCTATAGAAAAATTTAGTCGGCGAATGTCGTTTAAACCAATCAGTCCATCAAACTGATTGTGAAATTGGTATAAGATAAAATTAATTTTTATTTCGGAATTGAATTCAGGAAACGCGGGTATTTCTGCAATGAATTTAGATTTTTTTTCTCCTACGGCTGTTTTGATAATATGTTGTGATAAATTGTTTGTGGAAAAAATTTTTCTGCTATAGCGGGACTTGAAAGAGAATTCATTGAACCTGTATCTACTAACAATTTAATCGGCGAGTATTTTATTTTTATATAGGGTAGGTCGGTGGAAAAGGAATCGGAAAATATTTCGTTTATGTTCGCCAGTTTTCTTGTGTATCCAAAAATTTTGATCATTGTCACCTTCTAGGTGATAGTTTTGGTTATCAGTATAACCACACGTGTTTTCTTCGGTTTGTACGTCGTTTATTGTATTATGATTTGTCTGAATATTGGAAGAATTATCGTCAGGATTCGGAGTGTCAGGTTTGACATGATCGATTTGGTATAATTCTTCGAAAGTGAAGTTTCTTGACGGTTGACTAGGTTTGAATGTATTTCGGGATGTGGTTGACATTGGTTCGACAGGGTTTATAGGTTTTTTACCGGTTGGCTTAAAAACATTTTTTGGTGGACCAGAAACTTGTCTGTTAGTAGGGTAGTTATTGTTTATTTGTCTAGGTTAGATATTTATCGGTTGGCTTGGGAAGTTATTATTTTGGGACTGAAGGGGTATTTGATGATTGGGTGTATATTGGCGTTGAAAATTCGGTGTTTGAAGATTGGGTGGAGAATTTGGTTGATAGTTTTGACGTGAATTATAATGCGTATTGTTAGAAAAACGGCGTTTCCCAACTCGTGCCCGTTATTACCTGGCCCCGAAAATCACTGACCAACTCGTGCCCGTTCAAAAACCAGGTAGAAAATTAATACACCAACTCGTGCCCGGGTGCATCGGAACTGCGGTTTTTAATTCTTATTTATTATAATTAAATATTCAAGACCTACATATACAGTTGTCATT
Organism: Lochmaea crataegi; assembly: GCA_947563755.1. Taxonomy (NCBI): domain Eukaryota; kingdom Metazoa; phylum Arthropoda; class Insecta; order Coleoptera; family Chrysomelidae; genus Lochmaea; species Lochmaea crataegi. The sequence continues at coordinate 34,890,346 of OX387427.1, read as the reverse complement.
TATTTGAAATAACGCAACCATTTTCCAATATCACTTGATTTCGTAATTCGGTCCGCTGTCGAATCTAACTGGGGTTGGGGTTAGGTTTTGTTAGGTTGGTCAAATTAAACAAATAGTAGGTACATGGGACCCAATTCCGAAATCGCACTCCGAATTTTTCGTAATTCGGTCCGCCGTCGAATCTAACTGGGGTTGGGGTTAGGTTTTGTTAGGTTGGTCAAAGTTCTCATCTTGTAAAGTGCGTGTATTGATATTGTTTAAAACTTCAAATTTTTCAATCGAGCACGAGTTAGGTATACAGATTATTGAGACCTTTACTCTTGTACCTTTTAAGGGATTAGTGGGCACGAGTTGGGATGCGCCCTAGAAAAATTATTGGGGCGTTGATTATTATTTACAAAATATCGATTAGCTGTTTGAGGTGATTGATCAAATGATGGTGTATTGAATGCAATTTGTTTATTATTATTATTTTGCATAGGTGAATAATTTCTTAAATAATTTTGAGAATACAAAAAGTTTTCTTCCTCTATCAAATAAGAAATGGCTGTTTCGATATCATTAGGATTTTTTAAACGTATAGTTACTTGTAATTCATCTTTAAGATTTCTTAATAAGGTTCTTAAAGTCATTTGCCCGTCTATGAATTTCTTTGGTTTGGGCATTCATTTGCCCATCACTAAAACTATTGATTTTATGAATTAAATGACAACTTAATACTTGTAATCTTTCTGCAAATTGTAACGCGGTTTCGTTCCTTTGAGGACAAGCCATCAAAAGATCTTGTTCTAAACACTCTAAACTTCTTTTATCACCAAAGCATTGATTAAGTGCATTTTTAATTAATTGCCAAGTATTTAATTCGGTTCTAGACCCTACTAATAAATGTGCTTTATCTACTAATTTTGATTGAATGAGCTTTATTAAATAGTTTTGTAAAATCGGATCGTCTACTATAGAGTATGAATCTACTAAAAAATCACATTGCGATAAAAACTTAATTAATGTTTATTTTTATTTATTTATTTATTTATTTATTTAATTACAATATCCTCGGGCATGCCCAATTACAGGATAAGGACAAACACAGGACTATAATGACAGAAGAGAAAAAAAAATAATACAATGCAGTATTTGCAATAAAGCTATTCATGAATGCCCACTGGCATTCATAAAAAAGAAACTTACACAAGCATTATATGCAAAGTAAAGTCTTTCCTATGAATTACCCCGGAGAAAAAGTCGTTTTATTTGTATATTATTTGTGCAGAAAATATCTATGTTTGACTCAATCGAGGAGTACTCAATGATAAGCTGGTTTAATGGTGAAAATTTGTAAACGTTTGTCCTATGTGGTAATTCATAGAAAAGGCTATTGGTTCTAGAATTTGTTCTAGGAACTCTGAAGTTCAGTAACGATACAATATTATCACATTTAAAAATATAATTAACAATTTTATATAAAAACATAACTGAATGCATTGAGCGACGACGAAGTAAACTACTGCTATTAAAACGAGAATAAAAGTGTTCTTGAGGTGTGCCTCTAACAGGATAAAGACCGTTGTAGAATTTCCGTCATAATTCGGAATCATATCAACATATAATTTTAACATAGAAACGTTTATTTCGTTTGCCATATTTTCGTCTAATCTAACTATATTATTAAAATCAATAACTAAATCCTCAATATCGGATATCATAAAATAGATAAATTTATAGTTTGACTATTTTAAAATTTTTATTATTTCTTTAAATACTAATTCTCTAAGTTTCTTAATTCTACTTATCTAAAAATTCTCGACCGGTGAAAGGATGTAACAAAAAGAAAACTCGGTACTTACGCAACCTTCAGAGTTTTCTTCCTGTCTGATTCTTCTACTGCCGTGAGACAGGATCTCGCTGGACCACAGGAGTTTGGCTGGATCACCGGAGTTGCACTTGTAGGTACAAACGCGAAGAATTGAAATTCACCGTTTCTTATTTCCCGAAAACCGGCTGTCGATACCGTGACTTTTCGAAAAATTTTAACGTCGTTTAATCCTACTGACCACGCCAGTTAAATAAATCTATCTTAAGTTCAAGTTTTTAAAAATAATTTAGTTTTCAATTATAGATTGTGCATAGACAACGACAGTAACAAAAATGACAAATAGAAATTAGATTAAGCTCGGCGTCGCCTTCTGGTAACTTGCAGCTTCGGCTAGTTTTTATACTGGGTGTACGAGTATGTTCATCAAGAAGTATTATGGGGGACGCAAAAGAGAATTTCAGGTAGGTGAAAAGGTTTATGTTAGACTCTATAGGGGACCTCAGAAATGGATTCAGGCTGTCATAAGTGAAAAATTGGGTAGGTCTGTTTTCCTTTGTGAGGCGCAAAATGGTGAAATTTGTAAAAGTCATACGGATCAAATTCAAAAACTTGAAATCTTGAAAGGGGATGAAATTTATTCCAGTCATGGTAAGTTGAGAGTTGTTGATGATAGGTCTTTTTCAAGGGATATTCTAGACTATTTCATAAATTTGCCTTCGACTCAGCCTGTTGGTTCTAGAGCCGTGAACACTGAATCAAATCCTATGGAGACCGATAGTAGGGAAATTTCAGATAAAAGTACTTCTGAATGTAGCGCTATTGTAGACTCTAGTTCATGTAGTGAACTGATGTAGAATGTCCAACTAGGAATGATTAGAGCAAACAGTTTGTTTGTAAAATTATAAAACCATCTGAGGTGGTGCAGTCACTTTCTAAAGAGGAGGATAGGAAGGAGAGGTCAGTAAAAGCTCAAAAAAGTAATGTAGTTCAAGTTAGTAGCTCAAGCTCAAGAACATTTCGGAAACGAAAAAAACCATATTATTTCGATTATTATAAAACTGAGTTCTCTTCCAGCTCTGAATCAGACTAATGAAACTGACCAAAGTCATGTTATAATTCATAACTTTTATTTCAGTAGTGCCTGTATAATAGGTGATGTTTGACAAATTAGGGCAGCAAACTTGTCTTTGTTTTTATGTAAAATTTTGTGATATTTCTGTTTTAAATTGATAAATTTCATTTTTATACTTAGGGCATTTTATATTAAGGGAATATTTTGAATAATATGTAAACAAATGTCTCGACAAAGGCTGTATTTTAGTTTTATTGACTATGTGGTGACTGGCAATGTAAATTGTAAGTAAACAAATACCATTGCAGACTACAAGGGTAAAATGATAATTGAACTGATTGTTATAAATTTCGTTATAAATATTCTATGCACATAACATATACATATATATTTATGTATATTATTGTAATAATAAATTGAAGTTTGATAAATGAATGTGACTTTTCTGTGATACTACAATGTAAAAGTGTAATTTTAACTAATTTTAAATATTAATAGTCATGGTGATATCTGAACTATGTATAAAATTGTGTTAAGGTTACATGAATTAAATGAATGTTAGATCGTGATGAAATTTTAGATTTTAAATTGCACAAGAAAACACTGACTGAGTACAGATAACATTTTTATAAATAATAGTTTATTAAGGCTGTTATATTTTTGTATAAATCTTAGTGTGGGGGTGTCGTGATGGAGACCCAGCTTAAGTGATTCAACTGACGCACATGCGCAGAACTAAATTTGATGGTATCCAGTCACGACGGCCCAGCTGGCGCTAGTCTCCAATAGCCAATCATGTGATAACATAACTAATCGTATCTCTTCGATTATAATAAATAAAGCCACAAAATAATTATATATGTTTTATTAAAAGTCTCCCCGATATTACATATCTCATACCTACTTTCACTACGTGCCACTTTTAGCCTTGAAAATAATAACAAACATTATCGAAAGCATGGATTAGTGAAAAAGAGTTTCTTTACCAACAATAAATTATTTTGGCTGTACTTCATAAAAAGTTTTGTAGTATATATACAGGGTAAATCACGACCAACGGGATGGAGGTTTATAGCGAAACGGTAAAAGTTTTAAAATGTTTGTCACTTTAGTAGTTTGTACATTCATATAGGATACATTTTAAAATTATTTTGAAATATACAGGATGTTCCAATAAAGTGTGGCGTATCAAAGTTATATTTTTTCTTATGGGACACCCTATATTTTATTGCATTTTCTGATTCCCCCTAAAAAATAAAATACTCCTTCATAATGGTTCCCTATACCTAAATACAGATGGTTCCGAGTTATGCTGACTTTTTATAAAGTGTGAACAAGCAATTGAAGGGAATGACATAGGAGTGTTCGGGCCAAGAATCCAACACTTCAAAAGCTTGAGAAAAATCCCAAGTATATTTTAATCGGAAATTCACGCCAGAGTGTGTCCAGTTCAATATTGATATAATATATAAAAGGCAAAGGATTATCATCATCTCGGGTAGTCCAGCAGCCATTAAAGCTGAGTTCTTGCGTACCTAATCAGTTCCTAAAGGAATTTACTGTTTGGACCCTTACTTTGTGGAATCTACTCATATTAATGTTATAAATATACCGGTAGCCCATGACACATGTAGGTTCATTATTTCAAATGGAAGCCGTTTTCACCATCGAGTTTCATGTGAAAATAAGTAGAATAAGGCTATTCCCCAAGACCCAAACTTGATGATAATCGCTGCAGTGGACATTGAAAATCGTAGAATGTTCACGAAACTAGAACAATTAACTAATGGATGCCGTGTGCCTGGATGCATTCCGTGGGTACTACTTTATCATAAAAAGCATGGCATACAAAGCCAAGTGATACTAAGGGTTGATAAGCGAGGGTTAAAAATTGATAAAAAGGTGGAAAAAAAACAACTAATGTATACCGAAGAGAGTTTATATTTTGCTATGTTAGTAGATGTTAAAATCATTAGTGGCATACATTTTGCGGCGATTCTTCATTTGTTATTAATTTTACAAATATAAAAGTTATAATTTAGAACAATAAAATTAACTAATGCTTGAAACTTTTTGTACAGTGAAACATTCCTATTCTAATGCTACCTGAAGATTGGGTTCCAATTCTTAATGCTACCAATTGTTATAAACTACTGTTAACGAATAAAAATATTGAGCATTCTCGAACGAATAATTAATGTATGCCATTACGTATAAATAATCAACTCTTTATTTCCATATATTTTTTCATCGTGGCATAAACTATACAGGGTGAATCACGACCAACGGGATGGAGGTTTATAGCGAAACGGTAGAAGTTTTAAAATGTTTGTCACTTTAGTAGTTTGTACATTCATATAGGCTACATTTTAAAATTATTTTGAAATATACAGGATGTTCCAATAAAGTGTGGCGTATCAAAGTTATATTTTTTCTCATGGGACACCCTATATTTTATTGCATTTTCAGATTGCCCCTAAAAATAAAATACTCCTTCATAATGGTTCCCTATACCTAAATACAGAGGGTACCGAGTTATGCTGACTTTTTTTAAAATGTGAACATTTCGAAAAAAATTTATAACTCATTGATATAACAAATTCTAGCAAATTTTCTCTTACATCTAAATAGTTGGACATTCGTTGAATGTATTCCACGATTAAGTACTAAACATCTCTTTACAGGGTGTTCAGAATTTTCAGTTTCATTATTAGATCATTCAATGTGTAATATCGGGCTTATTTTAAATAGAACTCCCTGTATTTTAATAATTCACCATGTACAAAAAAATGTCCTCTTTCGAATGGTATAAGGGTGTCCTATACCTAGGTATTATACTTTTCGTGCAATTTACAATTTTCTTAAATTGTATGGTAAATCGATTTTAAAACATCAAATTTTAAACTAATGATCTTTGCATAGTTGTTGTAAAAAAAACAGTGAAGTTGCTAATAAATATGCACACTTGTAGTTGCTGAGGTACACTAGCTCTTTTTTTACTGATAAGTATTTGAGTAGATAATAAAACAAAAAAACATTTTTAAAAAAGCAAATACATACATGTAAAGTGAGGTGTCTTCGGACAATTTTTGAGGATTTTTTTGGATAACTACGTTAATTATATTTTAAAAAAATTGAAAAAATTACTGTAGATGCATGTACTATCGGTGGATATGATCCTATGTTTTTTCTTAATTCTACCCCCCTCCAGCACTTGTTTAAAAAAATTTCTGCTGTCCGAAGTTACCTCCATTTTTTAGGTGACTTCGGACAGGTATTAAAAACGCTGCAAATGTGATTTTAGGCTCATATATAGACGGCTTCGGACACTTGAAAAAAAAGTTTTCAGTGCTAAATACATATTTTGAGATAAATTGTATGCATTTTTGGCTATGAATAGGTGAAAATAAAACATTCATTATGATATAAAAGTTTTATTTAAAAACAGAAAAACACTTCACAAATCAAATATAATAATATGTATAAAAATATAAAAAAAACAGTCTTTAACTCTTGGAACATTAACGCTTTGGCAAGATCCTAATATCATTAGATAAACTAAAACACAAATTCTAAAAATGAACAAAAAATTTAACATTTCAACAAAATTAGAGTTTATTTTTTTAAAACTAGTCAACCAGTCTACAGTCTACTCTAAAGTGATATCACTTGGTAAATTTGAAAATAAAAACCTTTCTCTTCGTAAACGGATTGGAATTACAATTTTCACAAAATCTGAGATCGTTATAAGGCTCTCATCATAAATTATTGGAAAATGAAAGAAAAATTCATTGTCATTGCTTTTTTTTCCTCAAAAATCTAACTAAAAAAAATTCAGGATCCGAGGATGGATCTTGCACATCTTTTATCTCCTCTTAAACTAATCCAATATTTAGAACAAAAAGCTAAAGGCACTCTCACTATAGCGAACATGTTAACTTTAGGAACTAAAATATCACAAGACCATCGGTCTTTTTAATTTTCATTTTATCCTTCAAGAAACTCGAAGGAATGTCTTCTTCTGAATCACTGTATAATAGTTATTTATGTACCGTGGTACATACAAACTTTTATGTCATACTAGTTCGTTATAGCAATCCAATCTCAATACAAATCAGGTTTGAATTAATAACATTGCCATTTTATCATAGTAGACACTATCGTTGCTAGGTGAATGTTGACAAACGTAAATGTCATAAAATCACAATAATTGTTATGTGTCAAAGTTAGAATTATTTCTCTTTATGCCCGCACGGGCCATAAAGTGGACTTTATGCCGCACGGGCATAAAGTACGTACGACATTAAATAGTTGGTAACTAAGCAATAAAAACACAATAATGAACTAGTATGACATAAAATATTATCTGTCTCTCGTTCTTGTAAAATGGGTCTTATCAAAGGCAATGAATCTGAATCAGATGAATCATGCTCTTCAATAACAACATCCTTAGTTGTTGGTTTAGGGGTTGGTTCTGACAATGTTGTTTCATTTTCCTGAGAACAATTCTTTGCCTCAACTGGTTGCCCGGGTGTTACATTTATGCGCTTTCTTCTGGCTTTAGGACGAACCTCTGGCCTTCTTGATGTTTGCAGAAAGTTTAATAATGTGGCAGAGACATCACTTTCTACTAATGGGGTAGGCGCCGTTGGGGTATCGGATGGGGCTGGCATGTCTCTTCTACTGAGCAGTCTTTTTAAGACGGCTTCTGGATCGTACGGAAATATTCCGCATGCTCGAAATCCCGATAGAATATTTGTTTTCGAGCTAGCCTTCAATGCTTCCAATGTTTGTTGTAAAAGTCGTGGAAAGTTTGATTTTTGAAATGGTCCCTTCCTTTTCATTTTCCAGTCTGTGAGAATGGACCTCCAGTGTTTTTTCATTGGTGCAAAATACGCCACGTTGAGTGGTTGACATAAATGTGTCGAATTCGGAGGCAGCAATATAAATTTTATGTCATATTTTTGACAATCTTGAATGACATCCAAGGTGATATGACTTGAAAGGTTATCACCTATTAAAATTTTGCCTAAAATACGGCAAAAGAATTTGACGAAACCATTCTACAAACGTCGTTGATTCAAACCAACCGCTTTTGCTTATGCTATAGCGACTACCAGGCTTCGCTTTATAGACCACAAACGGTGGTAGGAGTTCACCAGAAGCAGATGCAGCCATCATTACACTAATGCTTGTTTTTGAAGAATCAATCACTCTATCACAGTGTTTGGATCCACGTTTGCAGACAACCTTAGGCTTTCCGGGATCGTCACTGAAATTGGTTTCATCGTAATTTACGATATTTCCAGCTGGCACACCTTCAACTGACTTCTTCAGTTCCGAAAAATATTCATTGATGGTCGTATGATTCACCTCAGCCCTACTTCGCTTAATATTTTGAGCTAATCTAACGGTAAGAATTGGATTTCGAGAGAGGAAATTTTTGGCCCAAGTTCTTCCGGGCAGATTATTTCCCCATTGTCTTACTGTCCTTCCTCTTCTCAATAAATAATGTTGAACTATCTGACGAATATAGAGTTCTGAGACCGGAGAACCCCATTCTGCGGACAGTAAGATAGCTTTAACAAACTGAGTTTCTTCTTCTTTCGTGAGTGTTGTCTGTCCGCCATGTTTCTTTGGGTGGGAGCCCTTCATTTTATCATTAATTGTGGACTTTGGAATATTATAACGTTCAGATGCCCCTCTATAGCTCATTTGGCCACTCCTAACTTTCGCAACAGCCAATTCTAATTTTATCGGGTCATAATTTCTATAATTTCTTGATCCTAACGCCTTTTTGTAAACTCGCACCATTGTCCGAAGTCGCCACCACTTTGGTCAATTTTTCAATTACGACCCTGTAAAAAACCATGAGGTATTTTTTTACTTCTTATTCGCTACAATGATTATGAAAACATCATATTACAATAAAACATTCATTAACAAATAGAATATTATCGGATAAAACTCACACAGTCATTGTAGTGTTCATAAATATACTATAGATCTGTGTTCCATATTGCGAGAGTAGACCCTGACGAAAAAGAAGAAGGGCATATCGAGACAGGGGAGAACGCGCGCAATAGTTTGGCACGAGAAACAATAAAGTTGCAGTTAAACAAAGTTTGGTTTTAATATTTATTGAACAAACAAAAACATTACATTTTGGCGACGAGTACCACATTGTGGTTGAGAAGAACAAAACAAGGCGAAAAGCAGTAAACATGTCCGGAGACAACATATTCGCAAACATAGACACATTTAACATGCATAATGGCATGGAAAACATTGGAGCCCGATGGCAGAAATGGTTGAAAAGGTTCGACAACTTTCTTATCGCTGCTGGAATAACTGAAGAACAAAGAAAAGAGGCGATGCTGCTGCATTGTGCAGGTGAGGAGGTTTTTGATATTTATTGCTCTCTTCCTGATCCTTCCCCTTCTACTCCTCCTCTAACATGCTATGAGACGGCCAAAACAAAACTCAACACCCATTTTGTGCCTAAAATTAATACAGAGTTTGAAATTTTCAATTTTCGACAAGCAAAACAGATGGTTTCAGAGTCTATTGAAGAATATTATGCTAGATTGTTGAAATTGAGTACTAACTGTGCTTTCAGCGACAGAAACAGAGAAATTAAATCACAAGTAATACAATGCACTACATCTGCAAGATTAAGAAAGTATGGACTCGCTGAAAATCCAACATTGGAACAACTGATCGCCCAAGCAAAGGCATACGAAATGACAGAGACACAGGCTCAGCAGATGGAACCAAACTCAGAACAAATTTCTAGAGTAAGTAACAAGTACAGAAGAACAAATGGAACAAAATTCAACCAACATAAACCCACTCGAACAGATATGAATACACAACTAAGTACAAGCCAGTTTAACAGTCTATCGAACACAAATAACCGATGTAGAAATTGTGGAAATAGGTGGCATTCAGGCGGAAGACAAGAGTGCCCAGCAAGAAATGCTACTTGTCATTTTTGCTCCAAGCAAGGTCATTTCTTAAAATGCTGCATAACAAAGCAAAAGGTTCAACAAGGTCAGTTTCAAAATAGTGAATCAAACACAAGTCAATTTTCACAGCCTTCTACATCAAACAGCAACAGAAGTTTTACAAAAAATCATGGAACAATAAACAGGGAAACAACAAATTACAACAATGCCTTTATAGAAGGTGATAGCAGCTCTGAACACTCATTTCAAGTCAATGCTGTAAACAGAGTAAATGACGTACCTACTATTGATATTAAAGTTGACAATAATGTTATAAAATTTATAATAGACACAGGTAGCTCTGTAAATTTGATTGGCATTAAAACGTTTTCAAAACTCAGCAACAAAACTTTATTTGAAAACTGCACAGATATTTATGCATTTTGCGCTCCCAATAAATTGAAAATAGTAGGAAAGTTCACAGCAATTTTAACACAGAGAAACAATTCAACGGAAGCTGTAATTCATGTTGTAGAGGGAGACTGCCAATCGTTGTTGAGCTACAACACATCATGTAAATTAAATTTAATAAAAATCATCAACAACGTTACTCAAACAGTGATCAACACAAAATATGTCCAAAATAATTACCCAGAAATTTGTACAGGTATCGGTAAGTTAAGAAACTGCGAGATTAAACTACACATAGACTCAAATGTAGCTCCTGTTGCGCAGAAGCATAGAAGAATTCCTTACCATCTTCGAACAAAAGTTGAAGAAGAGTTGAACAGATTAGAAGCACAGGATATCATTGAAAAATCTACTGGTGCTACTCCATGGTTATCATCAATAGTTATAGTCCCAAAACAAAAAAAAGATGCAATAAGGCTATGTGTTGATATGAGATCAGCTAATAAGGCAATTTTGAGAGAACGCCACATCACCCCAACGCTTGATGACATCATCAATCAATTGAATGGCTCAGTAATGTACAGCAGCATTGATTTAAAAGATGGGTATCACCAACTGACATTAAGTGAAGAAAGTAGATACATCACTACTTTCTCGACACATGCAGGACTTTATCGCTACAAACGACTGAGTTTTGGTATCAACGCCGCGGCAGAAATCTTTCAAAACGCAGTGAGACAGGTGGTCGCAAGTATTCCAGGAGTTATTAATTACAGTGATGACATATTAGTTTTCGGAAAAACAGTTGAGCAACACAACTCATCCTTGGAAGCACTGTTAAGAAAACTACAAGAAGCAAATCTAACAATAAATACTACAAAATGCATTTTTAGTGTCTCAAAGATAAAATTTTTTGGCTATTTATTTTCGAAAGATGGAGTTCAACCTGATCCAGATAAAGTAAACAGCATTGTAAACATGAAACCACCTGAAAACTCGTCAGAAGTTAGAAGTCTTCTTGGCATGATTAATTACCTGTCAAAATTTTTGCCCAATCTAGCCCAAAACACACAAATTTTACGAGACCTAACACACAAAGATGCTGCGTGGGAATGGAAACAAGAACATAATCAAACTTTTGGATCTTTGAAGAAACAGCTACAACAAGCCACCACACTATCATATTTTGATATTAATAAATCAACCGATCTTTTTGTAGATGCAGGTCCTAAAGGTCTTGGTGCTTTGTTAACACAAGGAAATAACATAATCGCATATTCAAGCAGAACCCTTACATCAGTCGAACAGAGATACAGTCAAATAGAAAAAGAAACCCTGGCATGCATATGGGCTATTCTACATTTCAACATATACCTATATGGTTCAAAGTTTACACTTCATACTGACCATCTCCCACTAGTTAAAATTTTAGGAAACAGTCGTTCTGCTCCTAGCACACGTATCGAAAGACTTTTATTACGCATACAACCATACGAATTCAAAGTTGTACATCAAGCAGGAAAATCAAACCCTTCGGATTATTTGTCTCGTCATCCCGTAGAAATGACTTCTGACCATACTAAAGTTGAAGAGTATGTGAATTTTTTAGTACACACAGCAATGCCCAAAGCCATGACAGTCGAGCAAGTCCAAGAAGCTACTAAAAATGACAGCATACTGACAGCAGTAATGGATGCAATAAAGAACAACAAGGACAACTGGTATCAGACAGAATTAATACCATTCAATAAAATAAAAACAGAGATAACTGTAAACGATAATATTGTACTAAGAGGTACACGCATCATTTTGCCAAGATCACTTCAAAGACATGCCATAGAATTAGCACACAAAGGACATATGGGTATGGTGAAAACAAAACAGTTACTACGAACAAAAGTATGGTTTCCAAACATTGACAAAATAACAGAAACATTCATCAAAAGCTGCACACCCTGTCAAGCAGTAACATATACAAAACGCAGAGATCCAATCACATCATCACAGCTTCCAGATATTCCTTTTAGTCATCTTGATATAGATTTTGTTGGACCATTTAATAACAAAAAGTATGTATTTATTCAAGTGGACGAATATTCCAGGTATCCACTAGCCGAAGTAGTACCTTCAACTAATTTTTCTAGCATTAAACCAATATTTGATAGAACATTTAGCACATTTGGAATTCCCAAACAGATCAAATCCGACAACGGTCCACCATTTAACGGTGTGGAAATGAAGCTATTCTTAGAAAACTTTGGTATAAAACACTTGCGAGTAACTCCATATTGGCCTGAAGCCAATGGTTTGGCCGAACGTTTTGTTAAGTCATTCAAGAAATCACTTATCTGCGCCCACCTAGAAACTAAGCAATTCGATTCTCAGATTCAGCAATTTCTTCTAAATTACCGCAGCACACCACACTCCACAACAGAGAAAACGCCGTTCGAGCTTGTGTTTCAAAGAAATGTCAATAACATGTTGCCAATGCACAAAATACAGGAAATGCAACAAAAATCACATCATAACATACAGCTGAAAGATAATGAAAATCAAAGAAAACAGAAAGAGTATGCTGACAAAAGAAGACATACGAAGGCCCATACATTTCAAGAAGGAGACCTTGTTTTATGCAAGCAGATTCGTAAAAATAGTCTCACACCAAAATTCCATCCACATCCATACAGAATAAAGCAAATAAAAGGCACACAAGTCATTGCAGAAAGAGATGGAAAGAGCATAAAAAGAAATGCATCATTCTTTAAACATTTTTACTCCAATGCCACGAAAATACCATCCCCAAAACCTATTCATCTCAAACCACAATTAAAAACGCAACCCACCAAACCTTTTCCTTCGAGCACTTCGTGGAAGATTAACCTCACGCAGACACCCAACCTAGAGAATATGTTGACCCCGATTAGTGACGAGTCTCCCGACCATGAAGAAGATGAACAAGCATCATCCTCTCGAGATGGACAAGTTTCCCACGACGATGATATGGACGAAGAAAGAGAAGATTCTACCACGTCTAGTTCAGATGCCGAAGCAGAACAAACATCCAATGAAGTTGAGTCCAGACCGCAACGCAATCCAAGGAAGCCTGGTTATCTAGATGATTACCTTACGGACTTTGAATCCGACTAGTATTTCTCTTGAAAGTTTTTTTTTGTCCTTTTGCAATTTTTGTGTTTAGCAAGACTTTTATTTTATTTAAAGTAGAGGAGAAAATGTAGTGTTCATAAATATACTATAGATCTGTGTTCCATATTGCGAGAGTAGACCCTGACGAAAAAGAAGAAGGGCATATCGAGACAGGGGAGAACGCGCGCAATAGTTTGGCACGAGAAACAATAAAGTTGCAGTTAAACAAAGTTTGGTTTTAATATTTATTGAACAAACAAAAACATTACAGTCATTACTTTTCCGATATTTCAAAAACCGTTAAATCGATGGCGGTCAGTAAATTCTAAATACGAGAATAATACTTACTGACAACGGCAACAAACTGCCACCACACTTCTAACAACGATAAACGAAGACTGAGCCGCAAGCAGAATTGGATATTACAATTTGCACCGACGGTTTTAGACGAAAATGTACGACAACTACACCATGACCGAGGTCGCCCGCGTTGTCCGAAGACACCTCACTTTACGGTACTACAAAACGAACATAATGAAAAATTACTATAATAGATGCTCAAAATGCTTGCCATATTGTGCAGTGCAACACGTGATTCTAGCTTCCAACGATTTATTTACATTATTGTAAGTACGGAATAAATGTTTGTTTGCTGTATCGTGATAATGAAAGTTATGTCTATTTACTAACCCATTATTGTTCTAAATTATAACTTTTATATTTGTAAAATTAATAACAAATGAAGAATCGCCGCAAAATGTATGCCACTAATGATTTTAACATCTACTAACATAGCAAAATATAAACTCTCTTCGGTATACATTAGTTGTTTTTTTTTCCACCTTTTCATCAATTTTTAACCCTCGCTTATCAACCCTTAGTATTACTTGGCTTTGTATGCCATGTTTCTTTTTATGATAAAGTAGTACCCACGGAATGCATCCAGGCACACGGCATCCATTAGTTAATTGTTCTAGTTTCGTGAACATTCCACGATTTTCAATGTCCACTGCAGCGATTATCATCAAGTTTGGGTCTTGGGGAATAGCCTTATTCTACTTATTTTCACATGAAACTCGATGGTGAAAACGGCTTCCATTTGAAATAATGAACCTACATGTGTCTTGGGCTACCGGTATATTTATAACATTAATATGAGTAGATTCCACAAAGTAAGGGCCCAAACAGTAAATTCCTTTAGGAACTGATTACGCAAGAACTCAGCTTTAATGGCGGCTGGACTACCCGACATGATGATAATCCTTTGCCTTTTATATATTATATCAATATTGAACTGGACACACTCTGGCGTGAATTTCCGATTAAAATATACTTGGGATTTTTCTCAAGCTTTTGAAGTGTTGGATTCTTGGCCCGAACACTCCTATGCCATTCCCTTCAATTGCTTGTTCACACTTTAAAAAAAGTCAGCATAACTCGGAACCCTCTGTATTTAGGTATAGGGAACCATTATGAAGGAGTATTTTATTTTTTAGGAGTAATCAGAAAATGCAATAAAATATAGGGTGTCCCATAACAAAAAATATAACTTTGATACGCCACACTTTATTGGAACATCCTGTATATTTCAAAATAATTTTAAAATGTAGCCTATATGAATGTACAAACTACTAAAGTGACAAACATTTTAAAACTTTTACCGTTTCGCTATAAACCTCCATCCCGTTGGTCGTGATTCACCCTGTATATATACTACAAAACTTTTTATGAAGTACAGCCAAAATAATTTATTGTTGGTAAACTCTTTTTTACTAATCCAAGCTTTCGATAATGTTTGTTATTATTTTCAAGGCTAAAAGTGGCACGTAGTGAAAGTAGGTATGAGGTATGTAATATCGGGGAGACTTTCAATAAAACATATATAATTATTTTGTGGCTTTATTCATTATAATGGAAGAGATACGATTAGTTATGTTATCACATGATTGGCTATTGCAGACTAGCGCCAGCTGGGCCGTCGTGTCTGGATACCATCAAATTTAGTTCTGCGCATGTGCGTCAGTTAAATCACTTAAGCTGGGTCTCCATCACGACACCCCCACACTAAGATTTATACAAAAATATAACAGCCTTAATAAACTATTATTTATAAAAATGTTATCTGTACTCAGTCAGTGTTTTCTTGTGCAATTTAAAATCTAAAACTTCATCACGATCTAACATTCATTTCATTCATGTAACCTTAACACAATTTTATACATAGTTCAGATATCACCATGACTATCAATATTTAAAATTAGTTAAAATTACACTTTTACATTGTAGTATCACAGAAAAGTCACATTCATTTATCAAACTTTAATTTATTATTACAATAATATACATAAATATATGTATATGTTATGTGTAGGTATACAATATTTATAACGAAATTTAAAACTTCATAGCAATCAGTTCAATTATCAATTAAAATATACTTGGGATTTTTCTCAAGCTTTTGAAGTGTTGGATTCTTGGCCGGAACACTCCTATGCCATTCCCTTCAATTGCTTCTGAGCCGTCTATTGAATGAAATTCTTTCCAAGTCTGATATCCCTTTCCTTCTTGTTACTTAATTCCATATCGAATTTCTTCGAAAAGTCATACTTTTAGATCATACCATCCTGGATTTCCCCAGGATTTCTGATTTCTAAGAAGCGATGGGGATGTTTTCATTGCTCCTGTGATGCATATACAGGCTAGTCTTTGAATTCTGGAGAGGTTGTCTCTCATCGTCAAAAGGCTAGTCTTACCTACTCCACGCAATGGCTCCATAAGTGTTGATGTGTCTCACTATGGCAGTGTACATCCAGCTCAGGATTTTTGGGCTACAACCTCAATTTTTCCCTGCCAGATTCCTGCACACCATTAGAGTCATTTCTGATTTGTATAGTGTGGACATAAAGTCCGTCCGTCCCCTGTAACTTTTGGTACGATAATGTATGACCCCATTCTGCATTTTTCAACACATCAATGACAGTTCTGAATATCAAAGTTACAGCTGGGCGGGCATTTGGAATATTTTTTTAAATGGAAATGGGGGTTGAGTAATACCTCATTTTGAAGGTCTTTTTAAGCTCAATACATTCCCCAGATTTGAAAACATGAGGTTCAATAGTTTCAAACTAAAAACCGGTAATATCAATTTATAACAATCTTTTCTTAATTTGTGTACTACTTACTAGGTGTTATGGTTGATTGTTGCTGTCATGTTTTTTAATAGGTGCCTGCATTTAGGTTTGACAGTAAATAGAAATTACCATTCTGCTGTTCGTATGTTCAATGAACGTTATCCTGAACGCCAAATTTGCAGAAAATTTTTACGTAAGTTAATTTCAGAATTTCAAGAGACTGGTTCGGTAAAAGACGCTCCAAGGTCTGGGCGACCAAAAATTGGGGAAGATGTAAAAGTTCATGTTTTAGCTGAAATGGTTGTTAATCCCAACAGCCATCGTAGCACGAGGCCGAGGCATGCAAAATTTCGCGTACTTCAGTCAAAAATATTTTAAAATGCCATACATTTCATCCATACAAAATCAAAATTATACATGAATTAACAGAAGATGATCCCGATAGACGACTCGAATTTTGCGAGATTATGTCAGGAAGAATCACAGGGAATCAAAACTATTTACGGAATATCTGTTTTAAAAATTGAATAGATGAGGCTTTTACTTGATGAAGATCCATACTAAACGATGAAATTAAACAATTTAATTTGTTTTAAACTTCATTTTATTTTGAAATAACGTTCAAATTGAATTAGTGACGCGTTTCGCTACACAGTTGCCTTTTCAAACTAGTGAAGATACAATGAAAAACTTTCAATTTATATAGTGCCTAAATACGGAATTCTAAGATATTGACAAAAGTATTATAATATATTTAAATGGGGATAAGTACAAAAAGTGTCTTAATACGGAATTCTATGAATATTACAAAGGTATTGAAAAAGAGTACCTGGAAAATTTATTCACAACCATCACGTCTTCTAGGTAAAAAGGTTTAATAAGGGGGAATGATTGATATCTATTTGGTCGTTAAGCAGATTACCTCAATATTTGGAAATAGGGAAACTAGGGGAGGCGGTGTACTAGGAGAACATGGTGAAGATAATGTTGAGGGGGGAGGAGGAATGGATGGAGGTGAGTGGAGTAGTAGAGAGCATGGTTAGGGGGATAGAAGAACTCGATATGGCATGAGAGGTAGGAGTAGGGAGAAGTTGACGGATAGTAGGGAGAAGACGGTGTGAGCGGAGTATGTGCGAGGGACCGCCGTCCGTCTCGAAGTATTGTAGGGTAGTGATTCCGAGGCGGGAGTAACGGCGAGTTTGAGGTGGGTTTGGTTGGTAGGCATCCCCTTGGGGATGAGTCCAACACTGTTTCGGTCCTGGACCCATTCGAACACGAGTTTCCCATCTCGGACCGAAAAAAAAAAGTGTATAAAACGGCCCCCGGATCACTGACTGAACTTGGATAACGAATTACAGATGTTTGTTTAAGAATAACGCCACAGAAGCTTCACAATGTCAGAGAAGAATTTACTCGTAGAATATTTATTCAGGAAGTTCTTGGTGCTCATTTTCAACATCTTTTGAAGTAACAAGTGTTTTCTACATTTGTTTGTGCTTTTACGTTTAATTTAAATTATTTCATAAATTTTTTTGCTTAGGTTATTTTAGGTTAGGGTTGATTCAATGTTATTTGTTCACTTTCACATTATGTTTTGTTTTGAAACATAAATAATTTACAATAATTACGTAATTGTAAGTATGTAGATAAACGCAGAAATTGTTATTACTGGTTTTTATTTTGAAACTATTGAACCTCATGTTTTCAAATCTGGGTAATGTATTGAGCATAAAAAGACCTTCAAAATGAGGTATTACTCGACCTCCATTTCCATTTAAAAACATATTCCAAATGCCCGCTCAGCTGTCACTTTGACATTCAGAGCTGTTACGGATGTGTTAAAAAATGCAGAATGGGGTCATATATTATCGTTCCAAATTTCATCACTATATACCCAACGGTTCAAAAGTTACGGGGGGCCGGACTTAATGTCCTCACTGTATAATCTCCTTTTAGTGTTTGTTCCACATGAGCTTACTGTCTAGAGTCTGACCTAGATAGTTGACTTCTCGTCTCCATTCAACCTCGCTCCCATCAAGTTGAACGGTTTAGAGGTTTTTTTTTCTTAGTGATGATGGTTTTGGTGGGGTTGATGTTTAGTCCCACTTGCCTACATCAGCTATTTGTATAGTTCAGACCCCTTTGTACGATGTCACAAATGGTATTCTCGAATTTTCCCCTGGCTGTTATGACAACGTCATCGGCCTAGCCTTCGCAGGAAATTCCGAGGTCAGTCAAACCACACAGGAGTTCGTCAACCGTCAGACTCTACATTAACGGAAATGCTTCTCCTCTGTGGACATCCCTGGTTGTGTAGATGGAGACGAAGTCTTTACTCGTCCTCGTCTCTCGTCTCTAACGGAGAGCAGTTCCGACATTCATTTGGATGTTTTGCTGTCCACACCTCTTCTATTTAATGCTATTTTGACAGCCTTTTGTGGAGTATTGTCAGAAGCTCCTTCTATGTCCAAAAACGCACATACTACAGTTTCTTGGTTGTCTAAGGCACCTCGGATATCCTTCGTCAATCGTACCCGTGCAGTCTCCATAGATCTGCCTTCACGGTAAGCATGCTGATGTGGGTGAAGAGGTAGCGTATTTAGGATTTCCGTTCTAATAGAATATCGATTGTTTTCTCCATCGTTTTAAGCACAAACGATTGGTCTGAAGGATTTTAGGTTTGTTGTGTCCCTTTTTCCAGATTTTGGAATGATGTTGGAATGATGTTGGAATGATATTGCTATTTGTATTACCCTGTATAATCCCTTTATATTTAAATTAACAGAGTTTATTGCTTATCAGCGTCGGAATGGAACTAAACAAAAAGTGGTCCTTTGACTTTTATATGTGTTCTAATGTATCTGTCCTTATTTTTAACAGTAGTTAATAAATCTCTGAAATAAGAAGTCTAGTATTTTTATGCGATATATGACCCGTCATATTATGGTCAATATATTACAGTTACCAATCAAGACTGTAACTCATATCTTATCTGACTGTGAGGCACTGGACTCAAGGAGACAAACAATTTTCATTCAAGGGTCAAGGGCTACCGGTCTATTGTTACACTAAGCAGCTAGAAAAGACTTCGGTGAAATAGCCATTTTTTTTATATGGTAATTAAATGTGAAGCGAGGAAAATTATAAAACGTTTACTTAACCGAGGGCATAACATTACAACAAAGGATATTAATCAAAATTCATTATTGGATTCAGGGGATGGCAACTGAAAAAGTGAAAGAGTAATGCCCTCTAGAGAGCCTGTCGGGTGAATAAATTTCGGATTTAAAGAAAACTGTAAAACCGTTTGGTAATAATCTGAGATAATTGTACGTCGCTGATTGAGTTCATTCAAATTGTTTCATACACGTCCTCTGGGTGCGTTATGTATGACATTAACTGAAGTAAAAAAATGTAACTAAAATGTGACAAATTACTGAAGTAGTTATTCTCTTATACATCTGTATACTTTTGAGCCAGGAAGAACAGAATTGGTTGGAAAGAAGTGGGAACAAACCCTTGGATTTGACAAGGCGTAATTAGTGGCGAATGTGCCCTCGGAAGTTCCAATATTTATTATTCTATCCGTTTGTCATTAAAGTACGTAAAAAACAATTTAATAATGGTGTAATTTTCTATATTGAATTTAAAAATATATATGGTAATTATTTAAACTGGAAAATTATTTTATTTTTTCCACTTCAGTCATTATTGACCATTTGACCATTTGACCATTGACATTAGACTTGTTATTAATATAATATCAATCAAGTGTTGAGAATCTTTGAATGAAATATAAAAAAATGGACCATAAAGGATATTTTGTAATAAAGAATAAATTGCAGTGATTTTAAGTATGCCTCCAAAAACTGTTAAGTTGCAGGCATCTTCTTTCCTGCTGTTTTTGACGTTAACAAAGATCACACAAAGATCCTTAATATTAACTCGACAGGCTCTAAAGATGGCCACCCATAAATTAATTTCGCTATAGGAGGCGCCACGGGTAAGATACCTCTATCTATTGGTAGGTGATCAGTGATTGCATTTAGCTGCAAAAACAAATAATACTGAAAAGGCACTGTCATTAATCGAAAAAGGCCGTGAGGTTAACGTTATAAATAACAACAACGAAACTCCGCTATTTATTGGAGTGTTTATTGGGAATTTAACGAGATGACCAAACTTCTCGAAAAAAACCATGCAACTTTTATTGTGTTCTCGGAATTACTTTACTACATACTGCTGTAGACAATGATGATGTTGAAATTGTTAAATTACTTATAGAAAATGGACTCAACGTAGACGTTGAAAACACGCAAAAAGAAACATATTGGTTCCGCCAAAGAATACACCAGTAAGTTGTTAGTATATTCTTTGGTTCCGCATCTAGTTTCACTGAAAATGGTTTATTAGTATTAACTTCAAAACCTGACGGCGACTATCATTAAGAAATGAACGCACAAGTGTTTCAAAATTGGTTAAAGTCGTTTTTGGAAAATATTCCACGAGGATCTCTCATAGTTCTCGATAATGTCATAGTGCCCTGCAAAAAAAATTACCAACCTCCTCATGGAGAAAAGCTGAAATAATGGAATGGCTACAAAATAAATGTATATCATTTAATCACAGCGCTACCGAAGCCCGTCTCTATGAGATTGCTAAACAACATAAGACAAAATATAAAAAATATATGATGAACTTGCAAAAAAGCGGGTGTCAGTGTTTTACGGCTCCCCCCTTACCACTGCGAGTTAAACCCAATAGAGTTGGTTTGGGCAGAAATTAAACAGTTCGTTACGTGAAACAATATTACATACATATATAAATAAATAAATTACATTACAAGGTGTGAAGGAATTACTATTAAGTGCAGTTGGAAATATTACCGAACAACCATGGCAAAAGTGCATTAGTCACGTTGAAAAAATTGAAAAAGACATGTGGAATATGGATCATAACGTACACAATGTTATTGAAAGTGTGAAAGTAAATCCTTTTATTATTAATGTAGATAGTTCTAGCACAAGTGTCACTGATAATGATGACTACCAGTAACTTTCTGCTTATATGTTGTGTAGTCTTACACTACCTATGTTGTTTTTTTACATTTTTCTGCGATTATATTTATCACTCAATCATTTTAGCAAAATAATATATTTTCAAACAGTTACTATTAAATTGTGAAATATTTCATCAATTTCGAGTACAACTCTGTAATATCCGATAAACACCTGTTAGTTAGGGGATTATTGCATTCCAATACTCTATGTACTTGTTGAAATAAACTATACATACTGAAATATGTATGTTTACAAATTCAAATGTTATGGTGCTAAATCATACTTGTAACAGCACAGATAGATTGTAGAGCGAATGGGGCAGTGTGGAGCGCTGGATGAGTCCTTGTTCAGGTATAAAAGTTTGGCGTGAAAGTGTAATTCACTTTTACTTGTGGTTTTCTATCATATCATTTCTGTTTCCCAACCTCACTTACTTCACATGATTGGCAGAAAAAATCGACAGCATATCTTATTCTAAACAAAATCATATTCCTCGTAAAAAACAGTTTCTTTTCAAAATTAGCAAAACTTACAATAACAGTAGGCTTAGCAACGTTGTTATCCTATACCCGCGTACTGCCATCTGAATGTGAATACCACTATAGAAAAAAATTTACACAAAATTTTAAACTCACATCAAATAAAAGAAGTAATATCAAACTTGAAAGACGTTAAATTGTACTCCAAAATCTAACTAATTATAGTTTGTTGTTCCTTTTGTATATTTTGAATCTACTAAATATTTATGTATAATATTGTTCATGTATTCTGATTACTGTACCTGCCCAAGCACTTGAACTAAATATTTGTACCATTTCCCATATTATCTACTTCCATTCCAGGAAGCTTAGTACCACTAGTTTGTAGTTGTAATGGTTGTATTATTTCCTCTCCAAAGTGCTTCCGTCTGTCCTTGTAAGTTCCCACAGAAGCAGAGTATGTGATTAGGTATTTCATCCTTTAGTTCACATTTTCTGCAAATAGATTCACTAACTTTTCCCATTTTGTGTTGAAGCTTTCTCAGGATACAGTGTCCAGTGACCAGGTCGGTAACTGTTTTGCCCAGTTTCAATAGCGTAATTGAGAGTTCCTAATCTACCTTATTCAGAAAACTCTATGTATGAAGGTGACCTTGTGTCAATCTTCATTTGAATTATTGATTTTCTTTACCTAGCTAGTTCCGGATTTCCCCCTTATGCAATCCTTTGTGATTCCACAGAACCGTTCCGGACCTATGAAGTTTCTTTTAAAGCTTTTTTTAGCTGGTCCATCTGGTCCATCCATCCATCAATTCATTACCTGCAATCCTCTCATGTCCCGGCACCCATACTACAGACACTGTGTTGTCTCTTGCCAGCCTATTAAGGGATTCTTCAAAGTTTTTTATCAGTCTAGACTTAGCTGTTAGATTGCTGATAGCTTCAAGCAGAGCCTGGCTGTCAGTATATATTTTATTGTTTTGTTCATTATATCCTCTTCTGATGTTTTCATCAATACAGGCTAAAGCGGCAATCGTTTCTGCTTGTAACGCAGACGTATATCGACCAAGGCTAAATAACATTTTCTTTCTAGGTCCGCTTATGCCAGTCCCAGTGCCATGGTTTGTTTTGAAACCATCGGTGAACCAGATGATGTCTCTAGGAGGTCTATGTTGTTGAGAAACATTAATTTCAATAGAAAAAATTCCAAGAACCAATAATAAATGAAAAAATATATTAAATTGTTACATATATTTGATATATACAATATATTCCACAAAATAATAAATTATGTAAATATAAATTAAAAAACAAAATATTTTCAAATGTAAAATATATAATATGACAAATCAATTAGCTTCAACTTTTACTTTATAGTTTAATGCTTGGTCTAAGCCGATATAGCAATCGCTCATTATCAGAAACGTGTAGTTGTAAATTCCTAAAAATGAAAAATCCAATTTTATCATCATAATAGTTGGCACTAATGTGTTATATTGAAAGTAAGTCAATTATGATAATTTATACACGAGTGTCGTCAGGCCGAGTGATATGATTCTATAAGTGACATGAAATATAGCACATGAGTGGCATACAACATTTTATCCAACAACTGAAAAGTTCACAAGTTGCAGAGAAAATTCAAACCAACATCACTAAGTGAGCCGTTAATCAGTTTTCTGCGTGTGGAACCATCCTACTCAACAATAATCAACGAAAACCAAAAAAATGTCAATGTAAACTGATCAAAAAGTATGACTTTTTTTAAATATTAATGTTAATTTAAATACTTATAATTGTAATAATAATGAATAAATAATATCACTTTAAAAAAGAGAGTGAGTTATCAATAATCACATGGGCAACCTTAGTAGACGACCTCCTTACAGAACTGTCCTCAGCAGACTTTTACTGCCTTGGATACGCAGACGACATCGCTATTGTAGTCAGAGGCAAGTTTGCTGTGGTGATATCGGAAAGAATGCAAACAGCCTTAAATATAGTTGATAATTGGTGCTTATAAGAGAGTCTGACAGTCAATGCTTAGAAAACACAAATTATTAATTTCACGAAAAAGACGGCACTAAAAGGCCTACATCCATTCCATTTCCAAAAAAACAATACATTAGTACATTTTGATCAAAGGCTTTCATGGGACATTCACCTTCAGAAGACCACACAGGAAGCTATCATTGCCCTCGGCAGATGCAGAAGAATGTGTGGAAAAAACTGGATGCTTGCCCCAAAAATGACCCAATGGCTATAAATAAGGGTTGTTAGGCCAATGATAGCCTATGGCTCAGTAGTGTGGTGGACAAAGACACTGCAAGAGGGAGCTGTAAGGCTATTGAGTAGCACACAAAGGCTTGCTTGCCTGTGTATTACGGGAGCCATGAAAACCACTCCCACAAGTGCGATTTGAATCTGCCTCCACTACACATTTTTATACAAGGCGTAGCCAGATCTGTAACGCACAGATTACTTCAAAGTCAACAACACATAAGCCAAACACATGGTGCTGACTATCGAAAGCTTACCGATGAGCTAAAAGCGGTTGGAGGGGGGGATGGGGCAGCCCATTGACGCAACGGCCACTAGATATAGCTTTAATAATAAGTTCCAAATAACTATATCAGGTAGGGAAGACTAGAAGAATTGTGTACCAATGCAAGCTGAGGCAAACTGGCATACGGACGGCTCCAAAACAGAAGTAGGTGTAGGAGCCGGAATTGTAGGGTTAAAACAAAGGATAGCTATTCCAATAAGTATATCTAAGGACGTCACAGCTTTGCAAGCGTTCAGTTGCCATCTCCACCGACAGCCAAGGCACTAAAGGCGCTTGATTCCATAGAGGTCAATTCTAAGCTAGTATGGGATTGCATAGGTGCCATAAACGCACTTGGTGACCATTGCAGGGTAATGGTAGCCTGGGTACGAGGGCACGAGGGTCATAAGGGCAACGAATTGGCAGATGACACGGCCAGACGAGGCTCATCAATGCCTTTCATTGGACCAGAACCCTTCTGCTGCGTCGCAAAGTCGAAAATAAATATGGCCGCAAGGA